>VZRZ01002771.1:15698-111321 GCA_013398175.1 Climacteris rufus | reverse complement strand
GAGATGGGGGATCCCAGAGATGGGGGGTCCCAGAGATGGGGGGTCCCAGAGTGGGCATCAGCTCCAGCCATGGGGACAACTCACAGCAACCCCCAAGGGACAAGGGCACAGATGGAGGGAACTTCACCGAGGAAGCAACATTTGTGGTTTGTAAGGGCTGTGCTGGGATTTGTCTCACCTCACCTGGTCAGTCAGAACTGCCCTTTTAATGTTAAAAAAAAAAATGTGTGAAGCAAGATGAGCAATCTGTGATCTTGCCTGGGAGAACCTTGTTCCTTCGGAGATGTGTGGTGTGGGCTGAGGGCACTTGGCCTGGAGAAGAGGAGACTGAGGGGAGACTCATCACATTTACAACTTCCTCATGAGGGAAGAGGAGGGACAGACATTGATCTCTGCTCTGTGATGACCAATGACAGAGGGAATGGACTGAAGTCGTGTCAGGGCAGGGTTAGGCTGGAGATCAGGAAAAGGCTCTTCCCCCAGAGGGTGCTGGGCTGAACAGGCTCTGCAGGGAATGGGCACGGCCCCAAGGCTACCAGAGCTCCAGGACCTCTCAGGGATGCCCAGGGTGGGGTTGTTGGGGTGTCTGTGCGGGGCCAGGGGTTGGACTCAATGATCCTTGTGTGTCCCTTCCAACTGAGCTTATTCTGGGATTTAACTGTGACTGCAGACTGAAACCTTGCACAGTGATGCAGTTACAGAATCTCTAGATTTATGGGAAATGCTGCATTTGGAAAGAAAGACAAAAGCTCTCTTTATCACAACAAATGAACAGAGGTCTTGCTATGTTCCCATATGTGAATCCTTTTTACACCACAGCTCAGCTCTCTCAGCACTGGGATTGCTCTGACCAAGTCTGGGCAAGGCAGCTGAGAGGGAAAGGAGATGCTGTACAACACCACACTTTAAACACTGCCTGAGAACCTTTCTTGCTGCTCCATTTTTCGAAGCTAAAAGATTATCCCTTTCGTGTTCTTTCTGGTATCACCCATCTCAGGGAACGAGAGGAGCAAACAGCTCAGAGGACACAACGGGCAGCATTTTCCTCCCAGCTCCGACAAACGCCCATCCATCACCCCCGGTAATTTGGGAGATGCTGGATTAGGGTTTTCTTTGCATGTGATCACCCAAATTCCTCATACACGAGCCGCTGAGCCCCGGGGTGAGCAGGGTGAGGGCGCCGGGCTCGCTCACGTCCTGGTGATTTGTGGGGCACACAGGGAGGGGACGCGGGGCTGTGGAGGTGACAACAGTGACATTTATCAGGTGTTCCAGGGGGGACACAGCTCCTGAGAGACTCCTGATAAATGCTCAGGGTGTCGTGGGGCCACACACAGAAAACTGGTTATTTTCCAAAGGGCAGGGAGGAATTCTTTCACTGGGGAAAATCCAGACCACTGAGTGAGCTCCTGCTGATTGCCTGCACGTCCTGCTTTGCCACCCGGCAGATTTCACAGCTTCTAGCTTGAACCAGCCCCACAGGATCCATCCCAGGCCCTGGAAAAGCCAGCTTCCTTCTGTCACACCTGCATGAGCCTCCTCCCAACACACCCAGAGCTTTTCCCAGGGATTTTCCCCCCTGTCTCATCCATCTCTCCCAGGCTGCTCCAGCCCTCTGTGTCCTGCTCAAAGGGGCATCCAGGAGGGCACCAACAAGAAGCTCATTCCTGCCTCCACCCAGAGGGATCCTTTTCTGTAAAACACAGAATCTGCAGCACTTCTATGGTAAACTGTGAACAACGCAACCAGCTCAGCCATCCGTCACAGCTCCATATGGCTGATGTAAAAAATAGCTCCTGAAAATTAGATTATAATGAACAGAATTAAGTGTCTTCATTATTATAAATAATTAAGCCTTTGTATAGATATGTTGCTATGAATACATGTATATGTCCCCTTTATTTTTTGTGTTTATGTGTATATAAAGCTATAGAAAACAGGAAAAAAACAAGTCCACAGCGGAGAATTTTACCAATTTTATCAATATTAAATGGCATTTCTAAATATAAACCTGGTCTTGCTGTGGTGTAAATAGGGATGAACAGACTTAAGGCATTGACATACTCACCAAAGACAACTTCTTCCCCACTCTACCACTCCCAGAAATATCTGGGAGAAAGATGAAGGATGAACACCAGCAAAAGACAAAAAACAAGGGATTTGAACAGGGAAATCCATTAAGCAATAGAATATTTCCATTCTAAAGCTGTGGGATCTCTGTCATTGGAAATTTCCAAGGACAGGGATGACGTGGTTAATCCTATCTCTGGATCAAATGAAATAAATGGTTTCTAGAGATCCCTCCACCTGCCTTTGCTACAGTTGTCTTGATTAAGTACCTGTGACTCTTTGCAGGAACACTTTACCCCTCTTATTTGAGAGCACCACTTCATCCCCAACAGGAATGATAAACCTGTTGACATCTCAAGACATAAAGAATTGCTGTGGGATATTTTTTTTTCTTATCCATCTGTATCTCAGTTGCTGGGTTTTCATCTCCAAAATGTCAGTTTGGACCAGAATGGCTTAAGTGATAAAAAGAGTTAATATGTTCTTTTCTCTATGTCTCCATTTTTCTATATTTCTGAAAACAAACAGGAAAGTTCTTGGAGAAGTGGCCTGGGTGAGATCAGGAAGAGTTTTGGCCACACAGAGTTTCTCCTGAACTCATGGATGTTACTCTGTGAAATAGGAGGGAATGAGCTTGAGTCTGGAATGGAGTTCAAACAATAGACCCGATTTTGGGGGGAAAACCCCAACAAAACAAAACAGGAGAGGTGAGCTCATCACAGCCAAGCATGACTTTTATTTCCATCTGTAAAGAGTTTTCCTCTTGGCACCTTTTCCATGATATCTATGGCATGTAAACCTGCTTGGAGGAGCTGCCTGCAAAGGGCTAATACAGCCTAGCAGAGCTGTGGTTCTTATGCTGCAGCAGCTTTACAAGGGTGTAAAAGTGAGTTAGGAATGATGCTGAAAACTGGATGTCTCTCTGCCTCTTGCACCACGGGAAAACAGTGGGATGAGGGAGGACCACAGGAAGGGTTCATGCACAATTAATGCATTTTCAGGCTAATTTACCCACAGAATCACAGACACTGGGAAGCAATGAATCCAGTGGCATAAAAGGAATCAAAAGTCCTGAAATGCAAACGAAATAAGCAGAAATATTATAGAATCTTAGACTGGTGTGGGTTGGAGGGATCTTAAAGGTCGTACCCAGCTATGGGCAGGGACACCTCCCACTGTCCCAGGTTGCTCCAAGCCCCATCCAACCTGGCCTTGGACATTCCCAGGGATGGGGCAGCCACAGCTTCTCTGGGCACCCTGTGCCAGGGCCTCCCCACCCTCACAGGGAAGGTTTTCTTCCCAATAGCCAACCTAAATTTCCCCTCTTTCAGTTTAATATTTAGCTGAAAATATTTTTACTTCAACATCTTTTAAAATAGGTCTCAAGAAATCGCCTTTTTTTGCTGCTGAGAAGTTTGAAATGAGCAGCCAGGTTTATCCCACACTGTCAGTGTTTAGTGCAGGATCTTTCCAGCTTTACCTCTGGAACAAACAGATCCCTGGCACTGAAATATCCGTGCTCTCTTTCTGAGCTAAACACTGCATGTAGCTTTTTATTTTAGTCTTTATCACAGGGATGCATTTCTTCCTATCAAACTCGTGCTGAAACCTCAGCAGGAGTCATTATTGCCAACAATGCTATCTGGGCTAATAGCATATTTCATAACTACTCATAAGAAGAAATGTATTTTTCCCTGTGAAAAAAAGTAGAACATTTGGAAATACCTGGGAAACTTCTAAAACTCAGCTACCACGGGGACAGAATTGGTTACAGACAAGAAATTGTGCATTTACAATTTCCACACAAGTTAAATGTGCATCAGTAAATGGCCATTTCCTACAGCACACGGAGGCAAGAACTCACTTCCAAGCCTCAATTTTGCACCACAAAGGCAACCCAAAAGATCAGGAGCCTGGAGGGTAATTAGCTCATCAGTGTGATGGGGTTTGTTTGCACTCCTATAATTGTTTTATGGAGCCGGTGTGGTAATTGGGAAAGCCGCTTTTAAAAGGACAGTGTGCAGAAAATTGCTGTGATATTAGAGCTGGGAAAGACTAATTTGCTTCCATTTCTGTAACCCAGCATTGTGGAATTCCTGTTACTTCATTGACCTCCGTCTAATCAGGGCCTGGCGCCAAGTGATCTGATGGGATGGTGGTTCATGGCTGGTAAATCAGAGCACTTCGCTGTATCAGTGCTTGTTTTACCCCTGGTAAATCAGAGCACTTCGCTGTATCAGTGCTTGTTTTACCCCTGGTAAATCAGAGCACTTCGCTGTATCAGTGCTTGTTTTGCCCCTGGAACTGGATGTTCAGACAGGAGCCCCCCTGCTCTGGAGCCAGGCTGGGAGAGCTGGGGGTGTTCAGCTGGACAAGAAAAGGCTCTGGAAAGACTTTAGAGCTCCTTCAAGTGCCTGAAGGGGCTCCAGGAGAGCTGGAGAGGGGCTTGGGACAAGGGATGGAAGTTCTAGGACAAGGGGGAATGGCTTCCCACTGCCAGAGGGCAGGGTAGGATGGGATATTGGGAAGAAATTGTTCCCTGTGAAGATGGGGAGGCCCTGGCACAGGGTGCCCAGAGAAGCTGTGGCTGCCCCAGCCCTTGAAGTCTCCCAGGCCAGGTTGGACAGGGCTTGGAGCCACCTGGGATAGTGGAAGATGTCCCTGCCATGGTAGGGGCTGGAATGGGATGGGTTTTAATGTCCCTACCAACCAGCACCATTCTGGAATTCTATTAAAATACAAATTCACAGCAGCCCCATCCTCCTTATGTGCATGGGGCATCACTGCCTTTCTGTGGAAGTTGTGTGCCATCCTCATCCTCACAATCTATTGATGCTTCCTCAGCAATCCTCCCCCACTGACGCTTTCCCATAATACCTGCACGTTTCTTTTCCCTCAGCTGCTTCTTCCTTGGCTGGAAACTTGCTCTTACTAATCTGCTTCTGCTCAAACTGAAGCCTGAAGTGCTTTATTTTAGAAGAAAATATGACTATTGTAAGAAAGCTCAGTCACAACAGCTGGCTGATCAAATATACATAAGGAGGAATCTGCTGCCTGGTCTTTTATAACTCTCTTTTTCCTGTAGTCATCACCCAACTCTCCTTGTCTCTGGTACAACATTACAGCACATTACAGGGCTTGTCTGTCAAAGGCCCCACCTGAAACACATGCTCAGCATTAAACTGCTCCTGACTCCCAACCTGCTGTGGCTCTGGAGCTGCATTGGCTTAAATCTCTGTTAATCAGGAGTCTTCAGAGCTGTGACACAAAATAAAAACAGGGAATAGAGAAATAACAACAAGATGGAGCTAGAAGTGAGTTTTGCTGCAAGCCAAGGGCTGCCTTGTCCTCAGGACAGGGCAGGGGCTAAGTTTTTAGAGACTGCTGTTTTTTCACAAATTCAAGTCTGATTTCTCAAAAGAAAACCTCCACTGATGAGCTGGGGGATGAAACTAAATTGGAGTTGCTGCCAGGTCCTTTATCCCACTCTGTAGATGCTGTTTGTGATGCAAGTACATGGTTTAGAACAAAAGTGGATACTCCACATCTTTATCCCTGAAGGCAATCAGGAGAATGTTGAAACACTGCAAACATTCCTTAAGTCCACACACAACACTGCAATATTCCTAAAAATTACTATAACGCACTATGACATAACAGAAATGATCTTGCAGATTATTTCTGTGCTAACAAAGATAAAAGAGAGGCTCAAAGACATCCTTCATTTCAGGCTGACTGGGTTTTGCACCACTTGAATCAATTTACATTATCCCAAATTTAATGTACTGCATTGCATTAATTTAGACAACCAACACATCACTGTGATAACAGTGGAGCAACTGGTTTTTATAGGGCAGCAAAGGAATGTGAAAACCAGAACTATTTCATATTTCCAAATAAAAATAATCTGCACATTTATGCCTCTTAATGACTAGATCAAGTGGAAAAAACTGAACGTGTATCCATCAGGGATTGCACGCATAGTTAATTAAGGATGAAATAATAAATGCCTGATTTCTACAGGATAGGGTAAACATCCAATTAAAATAAGATGCTGTGTACACTTTTCACTCTCATTAGTCAAAGCATAAAGCATTTTAACATTTCCTAAATAATTTACTTGTATTAAAATAAAGTGAAATGCTTAAAACATTAATAGGGTACTTTACAATGCTGTAGTCAATAAGTTGCTATATGAAGGCAATGTAAATAATTTATGGCTCTGCTCAGCAGGAACAGGCTGCAGTTCTCAGCAGAGCAGGGCCCCACCAAGGCGAGGCAGCAGGACCTGGCCAAGTTCTGCTAAAATCTCAATTAAACCCCACAGACAGTGGTAAAAAACCCCACTGTGGCATAAAATTGTAGATCTGAGCCAGTGGCTGTTGAGAGCGCCTTGGAAGGACGTGGTGCTCAGGACCTGCTCCTTGCTGGCTGTGGTTACACCAGCCCTGCTCATGGATACAAAATGGGATTGGTGGGGCTTGAACATGAAAAAAGAGTCTTTCACCCCAGGGACAGCCCAAAATGCCAGAATGGCCAAGGCTGGAGGTGGGGCTGCTGTGCCACCTTCACTTCAAGGGCTCTCCACAGCCCCCAGGGCACCCCCAGCCCTGTGCTGTGCTGCCCAATTAACCCAGAAACATTTTCCTTCCAAACCCAGGATTTCTAACACGTTTGGTCAAATCCTGGGAGCACGTGTGGGGTTGACAGAGCCCATGTGGGGCTGAACATAACCCTTCCTTGCTCTGAGGGCAGGGCAGAATCCCCGATTTTCCCAAACCAGATGGGCACCAGTGGTTGCAGAGCTGTGAATTTGGATAATCTGGGTTACTGATATGCAAAACACAGCAGGCATTTCAGCTTCAATTTTCTGCTAAGAGTCAAGGTATGGATGTTAAAACTGGGCTCTCTGATGAGAAAACACATGTCCTGACTATCCAAGCAGATTGCTGGATCCACTGAATTAAGATTGCAGTACATTAGCAGGGAGTACATAATAGGTTTGTGCAGAGAAACTGAATTAGGATATTTTTCCCATGGATCATTTTGCTACGTAGAGGAAATTTCCCTAAAATGTTCCGTTGTGTAGCTATGGCTGTAATAAATAAGAATTCATTGCGTAATAAGAGATTATTAAATGCTGTCTTTTTTCAATTGATGGAGGGAATATCCTACTCAAACTTAGATATATAGCTCAGAAAATATATAGAAACATGACATTTGGCTGGGAGAGCTTTTGAGGTTTTTCAAATGCTGGAATCACTTTTCATTAAAACTGTGACAGAAACTGAGAATCTGGCACAGTGCCGTTTCTTATATATACATTAAACCATGTATTTTGTGGCAGGATTTATACATTTTTTTCTGTTTATAGAAGTCTTGTACAATATCTTGCTTGACTCAAACCAAGATCCATCTGGATCAAGACAGATTTACCTGGTAAAGAAGAGAGTGGGAAACGTGCTGCCCCCAAACTCTGTGCCATGACAAGTTCCTGCAGGTCTGACTGTCCAGTCCTGGTTGCTTTGTGTAATTGATAAATGAAATTATTGAAATGTGTCTGTGGACAAGGTTATGCCAACCTCAGTGGTGCTGGTGAGCAGGTGAGACAATACCTTTATGGAGGTTTGGCTGCAAGAAGGACGGGTTGGATGGGGCTTGGAGCAACCTGGGATAGTGGAATGTGTCCCTGCCATGGCAGGGGTGGGATGAGATGGGCTTTAAGGTCCCTTCTCACCCAAACCATTCCATGATCCTGTTAAAAAGCACTTGGCACTAAGGAATATTCTTTTTTCTTCATGATCCTCATAGAAAAGAAATACAGACACCATCATCTTCAAACTGTCCTGCAGCTGTGTAAGAGGAAGGGACCTGCTGCCACCGTCTCCAACTCACTGCATTCTAAAGGAGTCTCATTTCTATGACAAGGTTGGTGGAAGCCTAAATTAAATTTGGGACCTAATTTTAAACAGAATCTCAACCTCCTGAGTAAACAATAGATGGAGCCTGCCTATTAAATCATCATGTTTTAATTAAATTCTTTGCAGCTCGTGAGTTCTTTGAACGGAGCGAGGTGATAAATGCATTGTAATTTTAATAGGGTTGTATTTTGTGCTAAACTCACCCGGAGCAGTGACACGAGATATGTACCATGTTACCACAAAATCCTGCAGGGATTCTGCTGATAACTGCACACTTGGAATGTGACAGGACAACTTCAGCAAAGAAACAAAGCTGATGTAAAGTGGGTTCTTTTCAATTACAAAGATGTAGAAGCGCACAAGTGTTTGTGGCACACGCAAACAATAAAAAAAAAAAAGGGCACCTATTCTTCATTCTAATTCTTGATATTAACGATTCAGGCTCCACTGAAACCAAAGGGAAATCCAGTTATTGCTTTGAAAGGCTTTTGGATCAGATCCTTAGTGTATTATTGAAGTAATAAAATAAAATAAAGAAATTCACAAAAAACATCAGGAATTGTAGCGACAGGTCAAGGGGAAATGGCTTCAAACAGAAAGACTTGGAGTAGGGTTAAATTGGAATAGTAGGGAGGAATTCCTCTTTGTGAGGGTGGGGAGGCCTTGGCACAGGGTGCCCAGAGAAGCTGTGGAAGGTGGAAGGTGTCCCTGACCGTGGCAGGGTGTGGGGCTGGATTGGCTTTAAGGTCCCTTCCAACCCAAACCATGCTGGAATTCTATGGAAATTAAGGAGAAAAGTACATCATCTCTCAGCACAACGTGAAATAGCATCAAATCTGACTAAAAGAGGTCCGAAGCAAAACACTGACAATTTTTTTTTTTTGTACTTAAACAACACAGTGATGTTTAGGAAGCCAATTTAAAAGCAAAAAGTTGTAACTTTAAAATGACCTCCAGCAGCATCACTGGATATCTGAGCTGCTTTATCACAGCCTCTGTGAAGGTATCTCCCTACAAAGCTCTGGGCATCATAAAGTCTCCTGGTAGGAAATATGACACACTCTTAAAACATATGTCAGAGATTTCCAGAATTGCAAACATGCTATTTTAGATGGTGAGATTCCTTTCCTCGTAAAAGCATCTTTAAATTGTCTGACAGAGAAAATTCATATCAGGAATAAAATCCTGGCCCCAGTGGAGTCAATGAGAGTTTTATGCCTGATGCGAGCAGAACCAAGGTTTCATCTCTGCTTTTTACAGCTGTTGCTGTGTGTGAGCACAGGCTGAGGGCAGCAGCACTGAGAGGGGGTGAGCTGCAGGGACCTTGCTCTGCCTCCTCCTCACAGCCCACCCTGTGTTCCCTCTCTCACCCCCGAAGCTCCCTGGATGGGGCAGCTTTGGAAATCTGAAAATAAACAAGGCACAAACCCCATGCACTGACACAAGTGACTGATGCTTGGAAACCATGATATATAATGCCAGAGTTGATAGGTTCCTGCTTGTAGAGACCTGATTATTCCACCTGGATAGTGGCTTAAACAAAAGAACAACCAGACAAAAGAAATATATGTGCAAAGTCCAAGAAGCAGGCTATTATTTTCAATAGAGGTGTTGTGTGTATTTTTTTTCTCTGGCATTAGCTGCAGTAAAATGAATCATGCACAGCAACATTTTTCACAAACCCCAAACATCCTACATTCACATAAAACTGATGTACACCAGGAATGTTCACTGGGCTGGAGAATGGGAACAAAGAGGGCTGCAGACATACAATTTGTCATCCTGATTTTATATAATAACAGGATATAAGCATATAAATGGGTAGGTTTGGCAGGTGAAAAGGAAAATTATAGGGAGAGAGGAATACTCTAGCTAACTCAACAGTGGCCATATTGCCAATAGATCCTTTTGCCATTTGACAGCTGTCTTAGGAAAGGGCTGAAAAATCATGTTTACTCAGATCAGCCTGATCTCTCTTTTGGTTATTTAGGACTCTGCATATTCCACATAAAAACAACACTTTCAGCTCCTAACTCCAATTAAATCACCATGAAATGCCCATTTTGAGGATGTGCTTTCCAAGCCTTCTGCAGTAGGTATGAGGGACAAGGTGCTCAGGTAAACCAAATTGCACATCCAAGTTTGCAATGCCAGATCAGAAAAGCAGCTTTTTCTACACAGACACAGGAATAAACACAATTTAGTGTTGTTTTTTTTTCCTCCCAGCTTGATCTCAGTATTTCTTGTAGAGATCAAGGGGTGGTCAGTATGCAAAGGAAGGCTGTGAGTAGAGAAAATCTCTTTCTGAAGCATAAATAAGGAGGCAAGCCCTGTCAGTGAGTATAGCAGAGCCCAAGTCCGTATTCCATGGACAGATGCTGGGGCCAGCAGTGAGGGAGGGATTTAAGGAAAGGCTCAGTAAATAGCTGACAGATTGCTGCTGCCACTGCCTTTCTGCAGGGCTTGTTTTGTACTGTACTGAGAAACTTGTAATACTGGACTGAGCTGAAGTGGTGACATTAAACTGGGTCCTTGTGCTCCGGGCTAGGGCTAGTGTTTCATCCCAAATCAGATCAGGAACAGTGCTAACTTTGTTGTTGACAGACCTTTCATTCACTGGGAGCAGGTGCTGGGGGCAGTTTGCTGATGGTGACCTGATCATTGGCATTTGGGGTAAGAAACTTGGAGAAGAGAGCATTATTTACTTTCACTCCGATGAGATGGCATTTCTGTGAGCAATCTGCTCCTGCCAAGAGAGGATTTGGGGACTGAAGGATATTATATAGTGTGATAGCATCTCACTCTTTGAAACCATTATTTTTTCCCTGTATTTTCCACAGTTCTGTTGTGCAGTCCTTGTGCCAAGGGAATTTTTTAAAGCGTGTTGCTCAAACTACTGATTTTGAATCTCAGGCTCTGGATTTCAGACATTCACCTATTTGACAAGCAGATGCAGTCAGGTAGATTTGATGTTTATTTGAATTGAACTGGCTTTAAATGGAAGAACAAAACTGTTGCTTAAACCCCTTGGTTCTGTGTATGATTTAGCCATTAGGCCAGCTGAAAGCAGAGCTGGCAAGTCAGCCAAATACACACACAGAGACATCAGGGCAGGGAGAGAAAGAACAGGAGGGAGTTTTACAGAGGGAACTCATGTTTATAAAGCACCAAGGATAATGGATGAACTCAGCAAAAGCCATTAAAGCATCAACAGAACCTGGGCAATAGTTTAGACAGCTTATCCTAATGAACTCGGAGTGGTTCACCCTGCAATAAATGGATAATGAGGGTATAAAAATTGCATACATTAATATATTTGCAGGTTAAAGAAATTGGTAAATGGTTCCTTGGTTCCTGCAAGTCTCAGGCTCAGGAGCAGTGGGACAGGATAGGTAGACAAAAAGCACACACTGTACCCTTATTGATCTGTGTGGAAATCCAGCAGGAGCCTTCCTGAATTTTTGTGGTAAATTAGACATGAGTTTGATCCAGCTCCTGCACTGCTCTGGGTGGGGATGCTGCTCTCTCCCAATGCAGATTTGAGGGTGTTTTTGTAACTTTGTGTGTAGTTTATTCCAGGTTTCCCTCTCTCCTCCTGGAAATACTCCTCATAACTGCTGCCAGCAGCAGGTTAAGGGCACTTTCACCCCTGTCCACATCCAGCAAATCCCAGATCTAATGTGAGAGGAAGAAAAAGTGAGGTTTGCCAGGGAAAAAACTGTAGCTGAAGAAATAGTCCACATATATAAAATTTAATGCTCAGCCTGCAGGAGTGGAGTGGGGGGTTCCACAACCAGGTGGAACCAGTCCCACAAGGACTGCACTTCTTGTGCCTCTTTTGGGCAACAGTTAACATCTAAAAATCTTATTTAAAGAGGACATTTTCCACTCTGCAACTGCAATTCTGAAAGCATAAAATTGTCCTGAAATGTTCATCGTGGGCAGCAAAAACTTCCATGAAATGTACTAATTTAAGGAATATTAGAGACTGAAGACCTCAGTTATCCCTCACAATCTCATAGTAATAAATTACGTGCCAATATTTACCAGTTCCCAAGGTAAATTAAGGTTCAATACATTTGTAAAGTGTAGGGAAACACTCAAGGCTATGAAGAAACCTTTTGGTCCTCAGTGCAAGGGGAAATTACCTCTTAATTCTTACAAAAATACTGTTTTGCCTATTTAGACAAATAAGAGTTGGACACAAAGAAAAGCAATCAGTTTCGTGGGAGTTGTGAATGCTGGATGGAGGTTTTCGGAGGGTTTTTGTTCTGAACTTTTTTTGGTGAGTCATGGAAAATCCAGTGCTAGCAATCTCCAAAGGTGGAACTTCAGACTGTGCAACAGGTTCCCCCAGAACTTCATGCAGCTTCCAGAGGGCTGGAATACAAACCTGAGGAGCACCCTAAGCTGCAGTAGATTTCTGCAATATCTGTGCTTTCAGGCTTTTTATTTTCTGTGCATAACTACCAAAATATAAGCAAGCTTCTAAAACACACACACACAAAGAATCACCCAGGGAGTGATCTGAAACAAATATTGTGGAAGAGTTCATTTTAACAGAGTTAATCCACCCAGAAATGGATAGCAGCAAGATATTTAATCATGGCATATCCTGTTTAATCACATTTAGAATCCTCTGGAAATTAAGCTTATACAACTTCCTTAATTTAGAGGACAGTATAATGCTTAAGTATTTAATCTTCTTAGGATTGATATTGGACTCGAGTCTTTTGCAGAGTTTCCTGAATAGATATAAATGCAGAAGGGCTCAAATTAATAAATCACCCATTTGTCTTCCAAACAATTTTTTTATTATTTCTTAACTTCAAATTTTCAATGATTTGGTTTTCTCCTTGATTATTGACAATTCTAAGACCACTGAGCTTTTGTAGAATCTTTTAGGAAATGGATGCACCAACACAATGGTTCTCATCATGACTAAATGAATTAATTCAGACCCTTCCAATGCCCCGTGGAAAACTTTTCTGCTACATAATTTTTAGTTTGTGCCTAGAATTCAGCTACACTTTAAGCTCCAGGTTTATCTTGGTGAGCTTTAGGATGGATATGACAGACCACAGGTTCCAAACCAAAGCCTACTCTGGATTTCTATCCTGCTCTTTGTTTTGTCATAGAGAGATTATAAGATTTTATGTAAAATGCCTCAATTTTGGTAATTTCAGAGTGACTCCACATTTAAACACGAAAATAACACAAGCAGAATCAAATTATTATAGTAAAAACATCCACTAGTATTCCCTTACCAATCTTTTAACCAAAAAATAATCACTCCAAGTGTCTCAGACACAAGGCTCTAACACCATTCTAGCATTGAACTACTTCTCATAAAACAAGATGATGCCTTGTCTCAAAATGTACTTTAATAATATAGTATTTGGGGGCTTTATGCCTAACAATAATTTGATTTTTCTGAATTTATTGATGAAGTAACTGCTGTAAATTCAGTATGAGCTCTTTCACTAAAGAACACCAAATATTTCCTACAAAAAAAGCGTGGGGAATAAAATTGAAATAATAAATTCCAAACTCATCCAGGCAGGCAAGTGCAATGCTAAAGGAAATTCATTGGCAGATTTACAATTAAGTTGCATATGGAATGGAAATAATAATAATTATAAGCTCCTAGAAATGCTATAGCAGGTTGTATCTTGGATTCAGCAGGGACAAATAACTCATATTTAGTTTCAATAAAGGCATAATTCCCGATACCTTCAAATACCTTCCAAGAGTGGCTTAGTTTAGCACATTCTTTGAGAAGAGGGATCTGTTTAAAATCAAAAACTCCTGTAGGCAAAAAGGAAGTGGGAACTATTCCATTTCACAGCAGGGAAAGCTCCTGGAAGCATCACCTGCCAGAGCGGAGCCATCCCAGGGCTTGATGCTGGGACCGCAGTCCTGGAACGTTATTTTTGCCCTCTATCAGGGCAAACAGCCAGAAAAGCAGATTTGATGATGATGGCTACACAAATTAACCTCTTTTTGCCCCTCCCAGCAGGGCTGTGGGGCAATAAAGAACCTTCAGCACCTCAGTAGTTGCTGTTTCATACAGGGGGAGTCTCCTCTGTGTATTTTGCTGCACTCTGATGCCTCAGAACACATTTTAGAATGTAAATAATCCACAGGGGTTATATTTATTTCCTATTTCTTAGCCCATTCGTATCAAACTTGCCCTGGACAGTCTCAAGCCCTCAGGGTTTGCCCAGAGCTGAAGCGATTTCTCAGCGCATCGACACAACAATTGATGACAATTGACAAGTGGTGCTGTTTGCTCTGATATTTTGGCTCCTGTTTGGCTCAGCTTGAATTTCCTTCTCCATCAGTGTCTTCTCAGGGTGGCTGAGTCACTAAAATGTGCCTGAGCTGAAATGTGCTGGGTTTTGCAGAGGTGTTGAAATGCCAACACCCCCCTTGATCACTCCGGGAGCTGGAGGTGTCTGTGACCTGTTCTACAGCCCAGCACAAACCAGTGCAGCTACATTAACTCACAGAATTTTACATGGGTTTGCTGACAGCTTCATCACTCTTTGTTTGCCCTCTCTAAGAACCCAGGGCTTCAACTCACACCCATCCATTGACCCATCCAGGGCTCAGCACTCGCACAACAGATTAAAAAATGTCAAAATTCTGGTTTAAAAAAAAAACCCTACAACCATTCTTTAGAGATCTTTGTTTCTGTGACTTGTTTATAGCTAAAATATTCTCAGCAAGTTGGCTGGCTATAGACCTAAGGGAATGTTTTTCCTGTTTTTTGTCCTGTGTTTTTACTTGGCCTGGAGAACTTGAACAGAGTTTCAATATCAGCTTTGAAAATACAAGTTCTGCTATGAAAACTGAGTGCTGCATGCATGAATATGCTTTTAGTTTTACAAATGAAGAGCTGAATTGCTCATAAATATGTTGAACACAATCTCAACTCAGGTTCAGGGGATGCTGAGAGGATTTTGTCAATGAAATCTTCACCAGAGTAAGGAGGGTATGAATTTCACCTTGTGTCTCTCTGAATGCCCAGTCAGCCTTAGAAAGGTTTCTTTCTAAAAATGTGTTTTAATGAAGAACCTATAAATCATATAGATTGTTCACAAAGATGTTTTCCTGTGGGGTTTTTTCAGTATTTTGGGTGAAACATTTTTATCCAATGCGAAATACAGAAAAACAAAAGTTACTTGTACCTTGGTTGCCCTGACATTCTATCAAAACTACTCTGCTCTGCCAAAATATGATCATTTCTCATTGCAGATCCTGTATAATCCCTTATCAGTGTTGTCACTGTTTATTTTGCCCAGTCTGCTGGCAAATTTTGTGTTCTAGTGTTTTAAATCCTCAATTCTCTTTCTGGGTCAGCCTTGCGCCTGTTATTCTAATAATATTGTCCTTGTCCTTGAAAATGCATCCCTCCAATCCAGCTCTTACCGAGCTCCTAACATTGGTTTAAAGATGGAGAGAGCACAGCAGGCACAACACACATGTCAAGGACACATTTTTTTTCCTCTCCCAGCCATCTTTTGTTATTTATCTCATGGTTCTTCTCGTTGTTAAACACCTGATGCATCCCCTTGGGAAGTGGCAGGTTACCTTGGACACCCCTGCTGTCAACACACGAAGAGGGAGATGGGGCTGATAATTTTCCTTATTAGCAGCATGTCTCTCTCCCTAAACATGCCAAGGACATGGAAAGTTCAAGGATGAGGCAAATGACTGCAGAAATTCTGAGTAATTCAAGTACAAACTTGTAAAGCACAAAACAGGTCAGCTCTGAGGCCAGTTCTGACACAACTCTTGATGTTTAATGAAGTCCTGTCAGCTTCAGTGGATATGAATTCTTATATTCAGTGTAAGAAATAACGACCATAATCCTCCACAATTAGGATTTTAAAAGGAAAAGGGCCCTTCAGGAGAGATTTTGCTTCACTCCACAGCCCTGGGACTCTTCATTCTGCTCGTGGTCACATCACAGCCGGACCTTGACTGACATTCTGGGCACTGAGTGGGGTTTCTGGTAAAGACAGAGGGAATTATTTTTCCTTAATGCTTGAATAAAGCTATTGTACATGCTTTGGGTGATGATGAAATTGAACTGTTTCAGGTTAAGCACTTAAATGTTGGATCACATCTTGTATATACACTACTTAAATCTCATTAGTATAGAAAGCTTCACTCAGAAAATGGGACCATTTGCTTTTCCCAGCAATTTCAGGTCATAGCCTGAAACAAAACAAGAAGAGTTTGAGGAAGTCTTTTCAATTCTTGTTTGGCCTAAGAAGAACAATGGAATGTATTTTAAAGACATAGAAAGAAAAATAGCTAATCCGTAGGATTACAAGCAACTGTAAGAGATAAAAATAAAGCTCTCTTGGAAATTCATATTCTATGCTAAAATGTTAATGGAAGGGACAAAAATCTTGAGGAAAAATAGTAGAAACAAATCCACACTGAAGGAGAAAAATTCCGTTCTAAGGAATAAGAAAAAGCCACAGCAGAAGTGAGGCCATAATTAGTATTCATGTCATAAAAGCAAACAAAACCATTCCTGCTAACGGCTCCAGGCATCCCCTGTGGGCTGAATGCCCAAAAAAGTGAGACACATCCCCATTTCTACCTCAGGAGTAGCAGGAGAGAACACGACTGTTTAGGGTAGATGGAGAACAGGATGAGCTAAATATTAACATTTCAAGAAAACAAAAACCACAGGAGACCAGTGATGGTCCCTTCAGCCTACTGAGTGTTTTAATGGAGAGGTTTAGAGAGTCTGAATGAATCACTGTTATTTATTGCCTCCAAGCACCATAGTTTAATATAATAAGGAAGGGCTGAAGACTCGGTATTTCCCTTCTAGCATCTCTCTAGCAGCTGTAAAAATTAATACACGCTGGATCGTGGCAATAAAGAGTCATCAGCAGGCTGGGGCACCCAGGAATGGGACAGACAGACCATGTGCATTTAAAGGTGAAGAATAGGCCATTCACGCCACTTAAAAACGCAAATGTCAGCGCCAGAGAAGTCAACAGCAGCTGCTTGTAAAGAATAAACTTCTCTTAAGAGCTCATTCTTTCATCAGCACCACAGAGCATTAGCCAGGCATTCCAAAGCCTTCATCTAGCCACGAAAATCTGTGTTTGCACGGATGCACGGCAAATTGTTAAATGAAAGAGTGATTTTTTTAACCTCAGTGGCACCTCCATTTCCTTCAAAATACTTCTGCATGCTGGTACTGGATGTCTGTGTGGAAAATTATTTTGATCTTTGAACACAGGTGGTTTTAACGTTCTTTCATCTAAAATGCAGATATTGGGAGATATAGAGAGCACAAGACCTGTTCTTTTAGGGAAAGTTGGGTACCAAAGAATCAGAGAACAATTTCGGATGGAAGGGACCCGTTTCAGCCCCTGCCATGGGCAGGGACACCTCCCACTGTCCCAGGTGCTCCAAGCCCCATCCAACCTGGCCTTGGACACTGCCAGGGATCCAGGGGCAGCCACAGCTTCTCTGGGCACCCTGTGCCAGTCCATCCTCTCCAAAAATGAGTCTTCAACGTGAGTATGGACGGGATGGGCCAGCACAGCCTCTCCAGGACAATTCCTTGGGTCACTCCATAAGTTCACCCCCAGCCCTTTGAGCAGCACAGCTCATTCCAGGGAGCACAGCCCTGGCACAACGATGGTCCCTTTAAATATTTTGATTGCCTAGAGCTGTGCAGTTGAAATACCAGTTGAGTACACTTTAATTAGCCCAGAGGAAATCACAGTAGGGATTAAATGAGTTGGGCTGTTATTCTCCTGTTTTTACTAGCAGCAAATAAAAGCATGTAATTAGCTTTTTAAAAGACATTTTCAGGATCTTAAGGTTATCATAACTGTAAACAATAGTATATTTATCTAATCTGAGAGTGATACTTGGAGTATATTTTCATTCTGAATAGAAAATATTAAAATTACAATTGGTCCACAGGTTTTTGAGGAATTTCAGTTGAGTTGAAATAGCAGTGAAGCAACAGCGGCAGAGAAGAATTTCAAAGAAGGTTTTCAAGCAAGAAATTAATGATTTCCTGATTTGGTTTAGCAACGTCAAAATACATACTTAGTGGAATTTTTTTTTTGTTTTGATTTATTGCAATTCATTTGTATTAAAATACTGGTTTGGATAATGTATTAGTAAGTACAATATTACATAAATCACACTCGGAAATACTAAGATTTATCAAAATAACAACAGTTTTGGTATAACTGAAATTACTGGCTGAATTCCTTCTTGAGGGATTTCCCCACTTTTTTTTTCCACATAGTTTTCTATGCATGTTTCCAATCAGTTTATTCCATTCTGCTCCCATCATCTGCATTTCAGATGAGCCCTTCCAGCTTTCCTTTCAGTGATGCTGATCTAAGTCGGGAATTGCTCAATGAAATTACATCAGCATGATTCAAAGAAGAGGTGGATCAAATTGTACCTTACTGAAATATCACTTATTAGTTGCAATAAATTCCTCTTACAAGATTTATCTGAAGGGAAAATCCCAAGGCTGTCATCTTCTGAAGAGTCTTGTGGGTAGAATTGAAACCAAAAATTGGGGAAGTGGTTTGAAATAGGCATTAAAGGATGAAAGTGAACAGCTATAGGAAGCAACTGCAAAATTGTCTTTATCAAACAAATATTGGATGAGAAATGTTTGTTCCCTTCTCATCCCATCAGTAACTGACCCCATCCTGCAGCCACAGCAGAGGAGCAGGAGGATTAAAGAAAGCTCCACAAGAAAGTTGGTTTGCTGTTTTCTGGGGAAACCACGATGCAAATTAAGTCTCTGATGGAAAATCATCACCAACAGGTTCCTTAAAAAGGAATAGTGTTCCTTTAATGGCAAAACAGTCAGAGCTAAAAGTGTCCATATTGCAAACCTAATGGAACACAGAACGAAGCACTGACCTCCTGCTGGCTCCATTATTGGTCTGTATTTCATCCAAATCCTACCCTGGGCCACCCCCAGTTCCACTTTGTTATTTGGGACACAACAGAAACCCTCAGCCTGGTACTGGGGCTTCACTTTTGAAAGACCTTAAATTCTATAACGTTTAGGCTCTTACTATTAATCATAGAATGGTTTGGGTTGAAAGGACCCACAAAGATCCCTTGGGCAGCGACACCTTCCACTAGATCAGATTGCTCCAAGCCCTATCCAACCTGGCATTGAACAATTCCAGTGTTAATCACCTGCTCTAAAATGAAAAAATGTCCAAAAACTTTCCCTTCTCATGAAAAAAAATATATATAAATGATCACCAACTACCTTTAGCAATCACTTTCCTGCTGGTTTAGGAACACCCAGATGTAGAGATTTCACATCTCACCTCAGACAGAGAAATCCATGTGTTTTGCAGACAGAATTAACTGACAAATACTTTCACCATCAATACTACAGCTACCAGCTCAGGGGGAATTGAGCTTGTGATAGTTCCTGATCAAAGGAATGATCCCGGAATGCTGTGGACAGGAATCTTGCAATTCCTACACAGTGCATGTCTGTCTTGTACCCATCAGCATCATACACTTGTTGTGCCTTAGTGAAGTGCAGTGAACTTAATCATTTCACCCCCCAGAACCAACACCTCCAGAGCTGAATGAAACATTCCTGATACGGTTTTGATTGCCCAAAATTTTAGGTGATGAACTTCTACCTGTGCTCCTGTTCTCCTTTGAAACTGGAGGGAGTTAGACACATTAAAATATCTTTGGGGGATCAGGGATCATTTCTGCAGCCCAGACACAGATTAGTGTCTGAAGAAGAACTAGCAACTCTCCAAATTTTAGGGCAGAACCCCCCCAGTATCAATGACTTGGGTCTCCACTGGGACATGAAGGGTTTCAACTGGTATCAACTCCCATAACTCAAAGTTTTGCAGACTGAAAGCATTACAAGGCAACTGGATACAAAGGGAATTGCTGGCTGGGTGATCAGTGGCACTGAATCCCACAGAACCTCCTTTCCCAAGACATATTTTCCACTGAGGGAATTTTCCTCCTCCCAGTGCACCACTCAAAGCCCCTTAACCCCTTACATGCATCCCCAGCAGTAAATCACACACACTTCCTGACTGTTAAACATCAAATTTTGAATACAGTATCCTAATGAACGTTTCTACACATCAGTCTGACCTTTTTTAAATGTGCACAGTAAAAACTGCTTTATTTTTTCCCTTGGATGGAAAACACTTTTTCACCTTGCAGTACCTCCGTGATGACAGCATAAACCCTCATAGGACTGAGCTATCTGCAATCATTTCCTTGCAAAACATCACTAAATTCCTGTCCCATCAGCATATATTGATAAGACCGTGGCTGATAACATCTGCAACCCTGCAGAGCATGTGCTGTACAAGCCTGATACTACACTTCAATTTCCTTTCTTTGTTATATAAGGAGCTGCAAATATCAGCTTTTGTCTTCCAGGTTATAGAAGGAGGGAAAAGAACAGGGCACTGCTGTTATCCAAAGTCATGAATGCTCCTCAGAGCTTCTGGAAACTCTCACTGAAAGGTGTTTCCAGGTTCAGCAGCTGAGGGTCCAAGTGCTACACAAAGCCCAGTGAGCTGCTGGATGCTGCAGGCCTGTGTAGGGCACAGATATTATCCAGTGCTGATGGATATCAATAGGGCATCTATAGGGGTTGATTTTTATCCCTCATGCAGCTTCCCAATGAAACATTCTGGTTTGTGGCATTTGTTTTATGAGCCTGTTTGCAGTGAATCCAGACAGAAAGCTAAATGGACACCAAATATCCATCTCTCCCTGCCAGCAGTGCTTCACCAGCTCAACGCCTATTTTAAATCAGAGTAATGAGAACATTTAGCTCTTAAGTTCTGCTTTTACTTCAACAAAAGCAACTACACATCAACCTAATATCTTTCTTTATTCAGTGACACAGAGGTCACTGCTGTGAGATTTATTTGATTTCACAGTTTGGCTAATTAATTTGCTCATTCTGAGCATACTCCATCAGCATTGCTCGTGCAGGAGCACTACCAAAGCAACAGATTCATTTACATGGTACAGTGCATCTGGAATAATTATTACCCCCCAGAATTGTTATTGCTCCAAATCTGAGGGGAAAGGGAAGTTTCCTACTGTGATAAAAGGGCTCTGTTGTGGTTTTATCAGCTGAAAACAACTACGTGGACTAAATGACAAAAGCGGCTTTTTGCAAGTGTTAAGCAGCACAAAATACAAATGTCCATAAAGCTGTTACAAGACCAGATTTGTTTCTCTGATTTACTTCTTATCAAGTTATATTAACAGGCTAAACAGTCTGAAACCACTCCCATCCCTCCAGCAATATTGACAGACAGCAATCAACACCCATTAAAACATTTTCTCCCTGCTGAAGGGTGTTATTGACCCCCTGCTTTGGAAAAATCAGACTTTTTATAAATATGTTCTGGAAAACTGGTGGGATCACAAGCACAGAAAGCAGAAGACTTTAGGGAGACAGTGAAGTGAGATTGAAAGCATCTTAGATCAAGAGAAGTAAATAGTTTGAGTTCTGGATCAAGAAGGGAGTGGGTTTGTTTATCCATTGAGAGTTGATTGAAATTCACTGGTTCCGGTTCCTGGGTCTTTGATTTGCTGGAGACCCTTGGCTTTGACCAACTGATTAGTTCTTTTCAGTACCCTGGCAGAAGCAATCATTCTTAACTTCTCTTTGGACATCTAATTCCTGCACATCTTCCCTGTTCCTGCAACTTAACTCCAAAACTGTGGCCCACAGTAAGTCGAAATACTTGATTAGTCAGAGTTTATACCTTGGTAGGTTTGGGTTTATAAAGAAAAGAGGAAAAAAAAGAGAAAAGAGAAAAGCTCTCTGGTCCAGGCTGTTCCATCAGCTCTTCATAATTGCAGCAGAAAACCAGCAAAACACATCATCACCTCCCCAGCTCCCTCCCTCTTCCACATGATATCTGAATTTTAAACATTGTTCCCAAGTCTTTGCTCTCCAGCAAGGCTGAATCTGCCACAGATTCCATTTCCCAGGCTCTAATAATTGTGGTGCATAAAAAAAATTAACAAAACTCCTGCCTACCTTGCATGCCCAGCACTCCCCAGGTCAGGCACAGGCCACTGGTGCTCTTAGGAAGCCAAGGGAGCACCTGCACTTGCCTTAAATAAACTCCCATGGTTTCAGCCACAGGTTCAGTGAGGTTTGACAGCATTGAGGGGAACCAAAATCAGCTGAGTTCGCTCTGGATTCCTACCAAAGTAAAATATGCAATGTGGTAACTGAGATAATCACAGCCACATGAGGGTCAGGGGCACTTGTTGCCTGAGGGAATGGAAATGTCTGGGATACATAATTATATGCAGATATATTTATCCATAAATTTATCTATATATCTATACAATGTGTGGGTATTGTATTATACATAAGATATGAATATGTATTTATATTCTATGATCTCTTTCCAGCAGCCCAGCTTTTCAATGGCAGTAAAATGAGCAGTAGTTCTTGTGATCCCTTGATTAACTCATTGCTTACAAACACCTCCCACCCACCTTACCCAGGGCCGTCATTAGACTGGCTCTAAGGCTCATCCTGTTCTTCATGGTTCTTTGCTTCCAAGCAATGTGTTAACAATAGATATTTAAAATCCCTGAGTGTTGAATATAAATATCATATTACAGCTGCATGATCCTGACTGGGAGTGCCTATTTTGCATCTCCTGCTTTCTCAGTCGCTCATGGAAGACCAGAGCAGACCAAGAGCTGTGGCTGTTGAAGGTAGAACTCATAAAGTGTGTGGAGTGAGCTGTGACCTCAATCCCCTACCTGGAGGACAGGTCCCACTGCCCTAAATGACACCTGTAGTGCTGCTACATAGGATTCCTTGAGAATATACACCAGACCCTAGGCTGGTGTGATGGGGGAACTACTGGGGCACATCTGCTCAAAGCAGGACTCCCTGTTTTGCAAAATAAAGTTCTGTACTCAAGGCTGTTGCTTTTGTTTGCCTCCTGTGTAATTGCCCCCAAGGATTTTTCTTTTGACCCCCAAAAAAACTGATTCTGACCGCACATGAAGCTTTTAATGCCATCTAAGCACCTCTACGGGTGTGAGAGGTGGTGGTGTTGCCACAAATCAGAGGATTAAGGAAAGTTTTGGGTTGGAAAAGGCATTAAAAAAGTCCAGTTCCTGTCCCCTGCCATGGGCAGGGTCATTTCCAAGGAGAAGGCATCTGGAAGAGCAGCATAAATCCACTTTTCAGAGGAGTCTGTGGGTGACAGAGCCCTTTGGACCTGGAAGGGCTGGAAAGGCTGTCACTGGTGCTTGGGCAGGTTGGGACAGCACCAAACAAGGCTGTCCCCAAACAACCCTTGGTGTGCAGATGAGTGTGATAGTATAGATCTATATGTTCCTTCTCTTATGTGAGCTCCCTGGTTTAGTGATCAACTCCATTGCCACAGCTCTTTCTATTGAGCAACCACTTTTAAATTCCCTCTTCCAAGTGACAATCAATATAAATATCCCGTGGTTTCCAGGCTGTTATACACTTCCCATAAAAACACACGAGGGCTGAGCTGTGTGCTGAGCACTGCACGAACTGCATGCAAAGCACTCTGCCGTGCTTTTATTTGCTGGGTCTCTCCAAAGTGCAGGAGAATATGAGCTGAGTGCCTGATTAAAATGAGGTGTAACTCCTAATGGTTTATTTGCACTGCAGTGCATTTGCCATATCATTCATTACATGGCACTCAGTGCCTTACCCCATTTAGCCATATACACTAGAGCTGCACTTAAATAAAAATGTAACATGTTCTTTCTGATATTTGTGTCCAGAGCCTCAAGCATCTGCTTTATGGGGCTTCATCAGTTTGTACATGGTGCTACAAACTGCAGTGTAACTCCAATTGAACATGTGATTGAGCTGATAGAAAGGATACATGGCTTTTAGCAGTGGGCAAAACTTCAGTGATTTATTTCTGATAACTTTTCAGTATGTAGTCTTGGGCTTACTTTTTAATGAGTCAAAAAATCAGGGTAGTGTAAATTTTGCTCAGCTTGAAATTGGTCTTGCAGGGCTTTAGATGGGAGTGATTTTAACTGGAGATGGAATTGCACTCTCACGGGATGTCTAAGTGTGTATATATCACAGTTTCAGTATTCAAACCATCTCCTCACTGTAGAATATTTGGTTTTGGCTAAGAAAATTCCCATTCATCATCTCTTGCGTGTCTAGGAAAGTGATATCTAAGTACAGACAGAATGGTTCTGCTCCCTAGGGGACAAATTTCCTCTGGTTGCTTTTTGGAGGTGTGAGGTTCATACCCACCAGATGACCCATGGAATCAAAGCTAATACAGAGTATTTCCAAGGCACTTAATTTTTGTCATTATTTGAAGACAGAAGGCAATGCCTCAAACCTATGCCCAGATGCCCAGAGAAGTCAGGGAGCAAATGTGCATCAATAAAATCAGTGCTTTGCCATAAAAAGAGATGTTCCCCTTGCAAAAATGCACACAGAGTTATATTTAAATGTGAATTACTGATTGGGTGAAAATCAGTGAGCAACATGAGCTAATCACTTTACTATGCAGATTCCTAATGTTGCAGGATGACATAAGACTGGGATAAACTTTCCTTTTAATGCTGTTTCTTGACTGACTGATTATTAACGTCACCCTTTAATTTGTAGTACAAACCAAAGGCAAATGACACCATCCTCTGCAATCAGCTCCTGAACGCTGTCGTCTTCCCCAGCCTGAAGGATTTATTCTGTTTCTAATTGCATCTGGTTATGACAAACTGCTGGATCTGAAATTGAAACCAGGGACCAGCACACTCCCAAACTGATGTGGAAAGTCAGCAAATCTGCACAGTCTTTGAAGAAATGTCTTGGAGACAAAAAAAAAAAAAAAAAAGACAGCAGAAGGATGTACAAGGAGTTGCACAGCGCAGGGTGAAGGTGTTCTAGGGAGGGTGGGGGTTATAGGGACTGGAACCAGACATTAATTTATAAAAATACATCACTTATTAATGTAAATACAAGCTGGCATTAAGAATGTCTCTGGTAAGTAATTACATATTGGATTTTTATAGCAGCAGGGAAAATAAGAGAATTTTCCTCAAATTAAATGCATCTAGTAAAGGTGGGGATGTGCTACCTCATTCACTAAACATCAAACACAAGGATTTTAATTCAACATCAGAGGTTGCATAAGCAGTGTGCAAAATCTGGGTCAAAATGTTTTTAAAAACGTTGCATCTCTAAATAGGAAGGGGAATTGTTAATCCATGAACACAAAAGATCACTCTGTCGCAGCTGATTGCTTTTTCCTAATTGTTTTATAACTGTTTCCATTGGTCCTAAGCCTAAACTTTGGGTTTAAAGAGTTTTACTTTTGCAGGTCAGGTTAGGAAGTTCAGGATATCTGCTTATTTTTGGAAAAGCCTTTTCGAAGCAGTTGAAAATTAGAATATTCCAAGAAGTGCAGTCAAATTTTAGGTAGGAGTGACTGGACACACATTATTTCATATTTGTTTAACCAAATCCAGCCCATGGCACTTTGCAGCTCCAAGGGAAATCTGCTGAGGAATTTATACTCTTCAGGTTTTTGTATTTTAATCTGTTTTTTTTCACATTTTTCTTTCCTAAAACTCTTAAGTCTACAGAGAGAAAATTCTGTTGTAAACATGACCCAGATATCCACTTCAAGTCTGATAGTGATCAAAATTATCATACAGTTTTTGCAATCTGGTTTCCAAAGTTCTGCTTGTAACAGCTTCCTTTGCATTTGTTTCCTTTAAATATATCTTTTTTAGAATATTTATGGATACTGTTCTCCTTCTGCAGAGTCCTTGCCCTTGAAAAATAAGCAGCCAGTGTAGCTTAGGATATACCTCGGTATAAATTATTTATTGAAAGCATAAAGTATTGAAGAATATTGTCTTAAACTTTATTCTCTGACAATATAAAAAGAAAACATCATCTAATTAAAATGTAGGCTTTATAGGAAATGGAAGGAATTTGGTTTCTCTGAGTTATGGTACTGCAACCTTTGACAGGATGGGTTTTTTAATAAAAGAGAAGTATGTTTTCTAGAAAAAAAAAACCAGGGATGACTTATCCCTGAAGTAAATATCCAGCCTGTGAAACATAAATAACAAGGCTAAAGGAAGAGGAATATAGATAAACCAGATTAACAGAAAAGATGAAAGCATAAAAAGCATGAGTGTGCTGGAGAAACTCTCCTGGGCTAACTAGAGAAAGTTGTCAGAGTGTGCACAGGGAGAAAAGAAATAAAACATTAAAGATCAAACAAAAAGATCCTGAAGATGGGGTAATAATTTCAGGTCTTTGTGTGCACTAACAAGGTACTACATATGTAACAACGACTGGCACTAAAGAAAATGCTAATGATGAGCGAGGCAGAATAATCAAAACTGAGCAATAAAATGGCATTTCACAGGAAGGGTTTGGTACCAGGTGCTCCTACAAAATTCAAATGCCCTTATCCAGTTTGACAGCACGATTTGCTCCACTGACATTTCCATAATCTTGGGCTTTGGTTGGATTTGTTGTGTGGGAATTCCAGCTCAGGAATCCTGAACCTACTGGGACTTACCTGGAACAGGGACATTCATGGGTAAAATCAAATGTTGGGGTTTCAAACTAATCCAGTATTGGAGAGGGACATTGTACAAGGGCCTGTAGACATAGGACAACAGGGAATGGCTTTAAACTGAAAAAGAGCAAGGTTAGATGAGATATTGGGATGGAATTGTTCCCTGGGAGGGTGGGGAGGCTCTGGCACAGGGTGCCCAGAGAAGCTGGGGCTGCTCCTGGATCCCTGGAAATGTCCAAGGCCAGGTTGGACAGGGCTTGGAGCACCAGGGACAGTGGGAGGTGTCCCTGCCCATGGCAGGGGTGGCACTGGATGGGCTTTAAGGTCCCTTCCAGCCAGACCATTGTGTGATTCTGTGGTGATTCCATCACCTACAACTCCATCCACTCTGCTGGAAACAGTAAATAAAAGGCAGAGGTAAATGAGGCAGCTCTGTAGCAGATAATTTCTAATGCCAAATGCCACCTGCACCCACAGACCTTTAGGACTTTTGATAGAGCAAAACAAAGCAGAATGGCTCCATATGCAAATGTATTTGAAATTATCTCATTTGTGATTCCTCAGTGTCTGTGCCCAGGCTCTGCTTTCTGTGGCTCTGCAGATAGGACTTGAACTCAGTTGGACTCTGGGCTCACAGAAGCACATTCCTGTTTTGCTGATAAAAAAAAGAAAGCACTTAGTAAATGTCAATTTGAAATTAAATTGCACTCCAAACCTTTTGTAAAAGCTACATTTAAAATGACTTTATTGCCAGATGAATATCTGAGAAATACCAGACTTTTCTTCTTGCTCTCTACAACTCCCTGATAGGAGGTTGGGACCAGGTGAGGGTTGTTCTCTTCTCCCTGGTAATAAGGAACAGGACAAGAGGAAGCAGCCTCAAATTGCAGCAGGGGAGGTTTAGGATGAATACTGGGACCAATCTTCACTGAAAGGGTGGTCAGGGGTTGGAACAGGCTCCTTGGGAAGTGATGCAATCACCATCCCTGGAAGTGTTCAAAAAACATGTAGGTGTGGCACTTGGGGACGTGGATCAGTGGTGGACCTGGCAGTCCTGGGTCAATGGTTGGACTCGATGATCTTTGAGGGCTTTTCCAACCTTAACAATTCCATGATTCCACATGCAGTTATTAAAAACTTGCAAATCGAAGATGAGTCCCTTGAATTCTCCATGACCTATTGTTTTAAGACAACCCAGTGATTAATACTTGATCTGAAGCTATTAAGAAATGTTGGGGTTTTGTAGAAGTTTCCTTTTTTCTGCTGTTGTTTGCTTAATTAGCTCATTGGCCACGCTGCATCTGCTGCCTGGGAGGGACTGAGGTGGACTGTGGGCTTTTACTATTATTAATTGCTGTGAGTTCTGCCAAAAAGAGTTATAAAAAACACCCAAAAAGCCACTTCAGCACTTTGAAAAATGTTAGTCATGACTTACACAGATTTCCTCATGGACTGCTGCTCCTGGAGTTCTTGGCTCTTAAATCCAGCACTGAGTTGTAAATGGAGAGATCTGCCCTCCACCCAGAGCAGCTCCAATTCCCACTGGGGTTGTGCACATCTGATTCCCTTTGAAATCCACAAGTGTGGATCAGAACAGCAATAATAATCCTGTTTGTCATTTTTAACATGATCAGAGCCAAGCCCGGCCCTGCTGAAGGAGCCTGGTTTTCACTGACCAAGGTTCTACTTTGTGGGTAAGGATGGGCAGAGTGGCTGCCTGGTTGTTCCTGCACTGCTGCTCCTTTGATGATTATATTGGTATTTTTAAATAATTTCATTTAATCTCATTTATCAAATTGATGCTCCAGCTTCTGCCCTCCAACTATGGCTGTTTTGTTGTGCTGCTGCTTAAGGTCGCTGAATTTACTCCATCACCTTGTTCATCTGTGCCAGGGGAGGTTTAGGTTGGATATCAGGGAAAGGTTCTTCCCCCAGCGGGTGCTGGGCACTGCCCAGGCTCCCCAGGGAATGGGAACGGCCCCAAAGCTGCCAGAGCTCCAGGAGCCCTCAGGGATGCACAGGGTGGAGTTGTTGGGGTCAGGAGCTGGACTGGATGATCCTTGTGGGTCCCTTCCAAGTGAGGATATTCCACGACTCTGTGATCTGAATAAGGACTTTCCACACTGACCTTTAGCAAACAGCCTTTGCACAAAAGTCATGGAGATTTATTTAAATGTTTCCAGCTTATTTTGTGAGGCAGAAAAAGAAAACTATATATAAAAAAAAAGAAAAAAAGCCTTGATGCAGTGTCAGACTTCAAACCTGGAAGCATTCCCATTGCCACAGCGATCCCAGACAGCATTTTGCTTAGCTCACAGATTCCATGGGCTCACACACCGTTGGAAGTGCCACCTCTAAACAGCGAAGCGTGCAGAACTGGCATGTCTGCGCTCCCATCCTCGTTTCCAGCACAGATCTGTCATTCCCTGCTGGCATCCCGTGTTGCCCAGCAGAGCAGGGTCCTTCAGTGCTGCCACTTTCCCTGGAAAGGGTGTGCTGGGGACATGGAGCCTTTCCAGGGCTGCTGGCTGTGCCGGTGTCCGGCTGAGCAGGAGCCATCTGCCCACGGAGCGGTTCCCACGCTGGCTCTGGGAACAGCACCCACGAGGATTTTGGCTTGGTCCAGGCACCCCCACACCGAGCTGGCAGCTTTCTGCCAAGTGCCAGGACACACCTCTGCTCCCACAGGTGCCCTGGGCTTGGGCAGTGTGCTGGTTTCACCCAGGGTAGGGTTGATTCTCTTCCCAGAGGCTGGAATGGGGCTGTGCTTTGGATTTGTGCCAGGCACTGGGTTGGTGACACAGAGAAGTTTTGTTACTGCCGGGCTTGCACAGAGCCAAGGTCTCTCCCGCTCCTTGTATGGCCACACTGGGCAGGAAGGTGAGGGTTCCTGGGATTTCGGGAGGGGACACAGCCAGGACAGGTGACCCCAGCTGAACCAAGGGATATTTATACCTTATGACATCATGCTCAGGATATGAAGCGGTGGGAAGAAGGAAGAAGGACATTTGGAGTGATGGCATTTGTCTTCCTCAGTCACCACTCCATGGGATGGGGTCCTGCTCTCCTGGAGGTGCTGAACACATGCCCATGGGAAGCAGGGAATTAATTCCTTGTTTTGCTTTGCTTGTGTGTGTGGCTTTTGCTTTCCCTGTTAAACTGTCTTTACCTCAATCCGTGAGTTTTCCAGCTTTTATCCTTCCCATTCTCTCCCTAACCCCACTGTTGGGGGAGTGAGTGAGGGGCTTTGGGGCTGTTTAGGGTTAAACCATCACAGGCCCCTAAAACTGGCACCAAATTCCCATATACTCTCTAGAGCAACGCTGCTGGGAAGGGCAGAGATAAGCCTGAATTATACATGGAATTTAAAGTCTTCCTTCTACTCCAGCAAGTCCCGACCCTATGGTTAAAGAAAACATTTTGGTGTTTAATAGTTATGGTAAAGTATTATCATAATAATCATAATAAATAATTCAGTAAGTAATACACTGAGTAGATTTTACTTTTTAATTATCCATGCATATACATCTAAATATGCAAAGTGGGATATGATCACATCCTCATCTCTTGTGGGTGAAAATCACGCAAAAAATGCTGAATAAATTGATACAAACAGCCAGAACTGGCTGCAGGAATGGAAAGAAATACAGGTTTTATGTGTTGGGATGTTCAACAGAGTTATTTAAAATTCATACCTAGTTAATAATAAATACATTTTGCAATTAGTATTGCAGGCCAGTTGCAAAACTAAACCTGAGGACAAAATCCTCCTGTGTGAACTGGAACCATCACCAAGGAGTGACTCAGGTGGGGAGGGGAGAACCTGGCAGAGGTCAGAGCCACAGAGTTGCCATGTGGTGCTTTGGGCAAAGGAGCAGTGAATGAATCATAGAGAGAGAGACCTTCCCTTAAAAACCTTTCCTGTTGTAATCCTGGTTGCCCTTGGAGCCACTGGAAAACCAATATGATTCTGGGTTACTTGGATTTCACCAGCTAAGGATAAAAAGGGTCTGATTCTGCTCTCTCTGGTCTTCTGTGGGTTTATTCCTGAGGACATCAGGAGAGCCTCCCCAGATCTATATCAATAGGAAATCAAACTCCATCCTGGGCTAATCAGAGCATCCAATCAGGCATTTCAATACCTTGACTTTTAAATAGCTCAAATACAAATGGGGTAAAAATATCCTGCACAATCTCAGAGCACTAAAAATTTCCCCAGTGTCCATAATGCCCACACCAGAGTGTGCCACAGTAGCATGGAAATATCATCATAAATTATAAACCACATTAATATTACCCAATTACATCAGACAACTCTTTTCCTAATGTCTGATATTTAACAGAATCTATTGATCATTTTCTCAACACCTTGGAAGAACTGGGTATTAGCACGGGAATATAATCATTAAAACAGCTTGTCCAAAACATAGAATAGATCCTCAGGTATAATTGTTCCCTCTGTTGACCCTGACTGAGGAAGGGGATTTAAACATACTGTCAAATATAATCTTTTCTTTTAAAAGGATCTCAGAAAAACAGGGAAAAATAACAGAAAAAGAGAGGAAAAAAATTGAAATATTCCCTGTGAGTTTAACTTGGAATCAAAAGACAGATTTTGAGACCTGGTTCACAGATTATTTAAAACTATGTGTAATTTAAATGTGGAGTAATCCCATCTAGTTTGTTTAACTAGTTTTATTCATTCACCAAACCACAAGCAGACAAAGCTGGAGATGCACCCAGGATTTCTGATCTTCACTTTGTGATTCCAGGACCACCAATCCTCCCAGCAGCATCTTGGAGCATCTCCAAGCTTGGTGTGCATCAGGAACTCCCATGTATTGCAGTCATTGCTGGTACAGCAATGCACAATAAACCTGAAACCTAAAGAAATTTATTTTCTCCTCTCCAATCCCCCACCTTTATCCTTTCTCTCTGTGATTATGTGTGAAAAGAAGCTTCTATGGCTTTGAAAATGCCACTGTTGCCTTAATAATTGGGACCCAAGGCTATGGGGAAAATCAACAGCTCATCCAGAGAAGGGGCAATGAACCAGCCTGGGCTCTGTGCTGGGATTTGGGTCAAGGAGCAGGGGGACTCTGAATGTTGATAGTGCATTATCTCCTCTGGTTATCAGTGACAGTGCTGTCCACACCAGTCACTGTAATCCACTGGCTTTCCTTCCCCTCTCAGAGGAGGGAATTACCTTGGCCTGGCATTCAAGGCAGGACACTCTGTGTAAATTGCAATCTGTGTTTTCATTTGCTTTCAACTTGGCCTCCCAGGAGTAATGAGGGAAAACTGAGTGGTGGAAGGGTCAGATATGTATGTCAGGATGTAATTCTCCTGATTTCCTGCTTTGGCTGCCTTGAGTTTGGAAACTTAATGCTTTTTATTGTGTGACCTTTGGTACTGGCATATGCAGGGAAAGGAGCTGGGAGTGCTTGGATGCACTCTCAGGCTGTTTGCTTTGAAAATGCCCTGTTCCATCTCACACTGAATGCATTTTCATTTCCACAAATGCCCAGAATTGATTGGGGATACTGTACAGCTCTTTATATGGAGGGCAGGGAGGGGAAAACAAGACGACAGTGGTGGCAAGACACTCCTGCCCTTTAGCTCCAAATCTCTGGGGTCTCCTGCACAGTGGTAGGAAAGGACTGTCCACAATTTAAAGTTTTTTAGGGATGACTTTGAATTTTTTCCCCCCTGTTTACCTTTTTTGCATGAAAGTAGCCAATTTTTTCACTTAGGGAAAGTAGGATGCCATGGATCACCCCACCGTGGTGTAGCTGCCTGGTTCTCCTCTTCATTCCTTGCCATCACCAATGTTTACACAGGGATGTGTATCCAAGGCCTTTCCTGATATCCTGACTTATATATTCATGTGCTGCTCCTGAATATGCAACACAGGTAATTGCTTTCTGTGCAGCAACTCTGCATGGAGATGTGTTGCAAAGTGTTCATGCAAAAAGAGTGGAGAAAAAGGAAAAGGCACCTTGAAATGCTGTGAAAAGAGACAATTTAAGGACACAAAAATGGTGTGAAAGGAATTAGTAAGAGCTGGGGTGAGAAAGCTCATGACAAACTGTTCCCCCAGTTTCAGCCTCATTCCCTCACTGTGTGGTGTGACAGCAGTGCCAACAATTAGAGCTTACTCACCTTCTACCTGCTGAAAATCACTGTGCCTAACACTCAACTCCTGTGCCAAGCTGCCTTGGAAAAAACCATCTCAAATGCAAAACCACAGCAAAGAAATTATTTTACCTTCTGTGTTTCTGCAATTGTATTTAATCCTCCTTGATCTTGAGGAGACAGGGATTTCTGCCCTGTTTGGATGCACACAAGAAGGGTTGTGAAGTGAAATATCTCCTTTAACATTCTGTTCTCCAGAGGACCCCTCTGTGGGGTGCAGACACAAGGAGAGGTAGAGGTGGTGCCAGCAGCCCCAGCAAGGTGGTCCCACCCTGTCCCCAGCTCGCAGGGTCTGCAGGAAGGAGGTGCAGCTGCTCCTCAGTGTTCTCCAGCAGCATTTCCTTATTGTCCCATCAAGTATTTCCTTTTCTGGGATCATCTAGAGATGTCATTTCTTGTTCCTTTCCAAGCAGCGGAGCTGCCAGAAGAGCAGAGCAGAGGTGGTTTTGGAGTGATGCTCCCTGTGAGCCCCACAGGCCACCCTGAGTCCCCTCCCTGCCACTGTGTCCCCCCGTCTCAGGGGACATCAGCCCTGGCAGCCCCCACTGCTTTCAGTTGATTAGAGCTGAGCCAACCACTCAGAATTTCCATTTTTTAGGCATGAGTAGGTGAGCTAAATTCCACTCCAGAAATCCCATTTGCAATCCTGTACTTTTTGTCTTAGGCACTGTAGCAAACTGCACTGTTGTCCAGACATGAGGTAAATTTTAATGCCAGAATTAACGCCAAATCACTCAATACATCTTTAAAATTAACTCATTATCATAACGCTAGAAAATAGAACATTGATCCACTCACACAGCAATCCAAAGGGTCCAATTTTATTGTCTTCTTCATACAATTTACTGGAAGTTGTCACTATAAATTTAAAAACCAAAACACTGCGGAATGCTTGAATGTTCAGAACTGAGGGAGAAAATGAATTACAGTAAAAACACATGAAGTTTAGGAATGCAAAATATTATGGAAGTCTTCTTGTCTCAAATAGAGTTCTGCATCTTCCTTTGATTATATTTGCACATTGATGCCTTTGATAGAGAGAAATGGCTTTGACTGTAAATATGCACCCATTAAAAATCCATATTTAATCTTCTCCCTAGTTTTGGAGAAGCAGGATGTGCACTGTGATATATATGTATATATTTATGTACGTGCACGATGCAGATCTTGAAGCAGATATTATTTTCTCTGCCATTTTGGTCATCTTGAAGGGAGTAGTATTTTCTCCACCCATTTGATCCCATGGAGGCATCACTGTTTTCACTCGCAGTTTGCTAAACATCCCCATCCAGCAACACAATGTGAGGGATTCATACATCATCATATTTCAGGTAACTAATTGACAGAAATCAGCCCCCAGAGGAGTCTTGGAGCTTCAACAGCTCTTTACAATGAAGGACTCTCTAACTCGAAGCTAAAATCCGCTTGAGCTTTGAACCAAGACCTGAAGGTCAGCAAATGTAAGTTTAATCATCCCAACATAGAAACAGATTTCCTCGTAAAAGCTTCTTTATTGAATAATGTGCAGCTCAGCTCTGCGTGCTGGGGAAGGCACTGCACGTGGTGAGAAAGGGACCTAAATTACCCAGACCCAAGCAGGATCACAGAATCATTGAAAAACAGATCTTAAAGCTCATCCAGTGCCACCCCTGCCATGGGCAAGGACACCTTCCACTATCCCAGGTGCTCCAAGCCCCATCCAACCTGGCCTTGGGCACTTCCAGAGATCCAGGGGCAGCCACAGCTTCTCTGGGCACCCTGTGCCAGGGCCTCCCCACCTTCACAGCGAAGAATTTCTTCCCAATAGCCCATCTAACCTTACTTTCTTTAAGTTTAAAGCCACCACATCCTTCAAAACAAGCCAAACTCTGGAAGGAGAGAGAGATTGTGTGGTTCAAATGAGAGCTGCAAATCAGTGAGAGGTGAAGAGTGCTCCTTCCACTGCCAGCAGCTCCCTGTGCTCCAAGCACAGGTAAATCCCTGGAGAACATCCCACTGGATATGTTGGAACAGCTGTTTGAGCTGGATGTGTGCTGGAGGAGACACCTGTAATGCAGATGGTAGGAAAGGTGCAAAATATGTTCACTTCCATATTAATTATTTTTTTGCATCCCCAGGTGGGGTTAAATAAAAAATTAAATTGTTCTGTAATTACATTGAACAAATTCCAATCCATTAATTTGCATTCCTAATTTTGACATGGCATATTTTGTAATTTATTTTCTTTGTTGCCTTCTGTACACAACACATTCCAAAATGAAGTAAGGCTTTTTGAGTGAAAAACTGTTTGTCAGAGGTTACTACTGAGATCTGAAATGTTTAAACTTTGAGGGATGGAAAACCTACTAGAGTCCCTTGAAAATTGTCATAAAAATTAATTGTAAATCCTGAATATTTAGCTTGAACTTCCAACTATTTTGCCTGGTTACACTCTGGCTAGACTGGCAGTGTGTAATTTAGAATTTTCCTTCTCCGGACTAAGTTTAGCCCTTGATCTTCACTTTACCAAGCAAAAAAAACAACAGCTCAATTAGCTCCCTGTCTCTGCACTCGAGGGCATGTTTCCAATCCTTTCATCGTTCCGTGGTACATATCTGATCCCATTCCAATTCATCAGCGCCTTTCCTGGGCAGTAGCCAACACAAAGGGACATAGCACTGAAATAGTAGAATAATCTGCTGGTAATTAAAATTCCTCCCTTTGTTTTATCTGAGGAACCCAGGATGTGGTCTGGCTGTGGGGTTTCCAAGGGACCACGCGTTCAGCCCTTGTCTGCTGTGATCACAACAGAGTTTTTTGGTGACTGGTCCTCCAGGTGACTTACACAGAATTTAGCTAAACTTCAGCATTAGTTTAAATCCTATGAGTTCATGAGTTCAGTAAAACTGGAGGGAGAGGGAGGATGAGCCAGGGAAGAAGGAGCCCAGCACAGCTGAGAGGTGTAAAGCTCAAACCTCAGAGATGGCTGGAGCTGGGATGGAACGATGGGGATGAAGTGATGGGGATGATGGTGCCCTTCAGGAGGAAGGGGCTGCTGGGGCTGTACATCCCTTGTAGCCCCCAGGATGGCGGGAATGAGCTGCCTCCAGGTGAGGGTTAGGTTGGATATCAGGGAAAGGTTCTTCCCCCAGAGGGTGTTGGACACTGCCCAGGCTCCCCAAGGAATGGGCACGGCCCCGAGGCTGCCAGGGCTCCAGGAGCTCCAGGGATGCACAGGGTGGGATTGTTGGGGTGTCTGTGCAGGGCCAGGGGTTGGACTCTGTGATCCCTGTGGGTCCCTTGCAGCTGAGGATGTTCCATGATTCCATGTGGATTCAGCTCCCTACTTCCCACGTTGTGACCTTGAACAAGTCAGATCAGCTTCTTGTTTCTTCCTTCCCCACCCGTGTAATGCAGAGGATAATATTCCTCGTAGCACCGGGGGAGCTGGGAGGATAAATAGATTAGAAAGATGAGCCAGATCATAGCTTTATTTCCATTTACAATGTATAAATGTATATGAACACACTTTCCCTCTTCTGCCCAAGCATAAAATGAAACATTTAGAAGGTAAGATCCAAAGAATTTCATTAAGAATCCATCGCAAATTGCAAATGACACCTCATGGATTGGAATGTGAATTGTGAGCTGGGTGTTGCAGAAGTGTAAAATTATTCCATAAATTATCTATGACAAAGTCGAAAAATGTATCAGTCAAAAAATGTATCAGTAAAGCCATAGTTTATTTTTAGTTCCTCAAACTGTGCAGAGACACAGGTATAATACAGCAATAATTATTCCACTGCAACATAGTGAAATAAAACCAAGAAGGCAACATGAAAAGTAAAAAATAATGTGAAATTCATTTATGAAATTGTGAGATTTCTGCCTGATGATGACTTTGAAAGCACATTAATGTTACATTAATCAGTCTCCTCCATCATGCAGAGGGATTATGTGGTTCTAGCTCCTATATCTTCACATTTTAATACTCATCTGAAGACTTCCCTCATATGTCAAGGGATGGGACAGACACATGTACGGAACCTCATCTATCCTTCATAACATTTGGGACAGACTTGATTCTGCTGAGTTTTTTGCTGAGCTAAGGTTCAGTTTAAGAGTCCAGGAAAGAGGTTAGAGAGAAAGGAGGATGAGTGGAAAGTAGAGTTGGTTTCTTCCTCTCCTCCAGTCCTTTGCGAGCTGCAGGATGGACCTCGATATCTGCGGACACATTTCCATTGTCTTTAAATTGTCTGGTTAAGTAATTATCCAAAAATCATGAAATCAACGGTTTGAACTCCTTTTATGGTTCATTTAAACAGTCCAATACAGTGCCATTATTAGACAAATAAATGAGACAATTAATGGGTTTAAAAGTGATTCATTATATCGAAAATTATGGACCCATCTGCAAAGAGTCCCTTGGGATAGGAATAAGGAGTGTGATCTTCCAAAACTGATGTGGTGGAATGTGTCACTCTTACTCTCAGTAATCCAAATTGTCCAGATTTGTTGTTGACAAGGTGGGGATTGGTCAAAGGTTGGACTCCATGACCTCAGAGGTCTTTCCCAACCTAAATGATCCCATGATTCACAGCAGATCACAAAGAATTTGATGACATTAATATCAAGTGCCACCTAAATATTTGCATACTTGGAAATCTCCCCCCATAAATGGAACATTAATTGAATTAATGGCACAAGGAATAGGCTGAACTTCATCCTACATTGAAACTTTCATATTCTGCTGGTTCTGAACAGCTGCATCAATGTTACTTAGAACTATTTGTGTGTTTGCAATTTTTCATCTCCAATTTTCTTCAATCCTAAGGAATAAGGCATGACATTTTTCCACATTAAGATAAACTGAGCATGTTAGTCAAATACTACAATTTTTTACATTGCTCTGTTTATAATATTAATAGCTGTGCTTTAAGAAGTTCACTATTGAACTGTCAGGAATGATTTGTTACCAGGTGTTAGCATAATTTGCCAGCTGTCATATTTTAATCATTTTTATTTGCCTAAAATCTGACACTTAACTTTAGTTGGTAAATCAAGACATATAGCAGTACTTATTTGATGCTACAGTAGCTAAGGGGGAAAAAAATATGTGTCCTACAAGTGATATTTGTATTTTCAGACAGAGAACAGATTCTGGAGTCCACTGTCATTCATTATTCACACTGAATCACTCCTACTCTCCACAAAGGCTGTTTTTATTTAAGTAGTTCAAGCAGCTGCTGCAGGCTCTTGTTCAAGTGTGTTTTCACTCGTGTGAGGAGTTCCAGCAAAGCTTTTCAGCTGGCTTGGGTGAGTAAAAGCTACTCCTCATATTAATGAGAGCACAGAGGTACAAACTGGGCTCTCATGCACAGTTGTCACTGTTCTTAAAGCCATGAATGAGTTCAAGGATGCTCTGTGGATTTAAGTTCCCATCAAGAGTTCTCAAGAGTCTGCAAGGACAGGGGATGAAACTGTAACTAATTTATTATCAATAGCTGAACAATGAGAAGTAAACAGGTGAATACAGAAGCTTGTTAGATGAGCTTGAATTCTTTTATCATTATTCATTTTTACTTACACACCAGATAAAAGATTAGTGTGTGAAAGACACATTTTGATATTAGCAAAACACTTGATTTTTTTCTATGAAAAATCATATTTTGAGCATTCACTCTACTTGTTTTGGGTAGAAATATTATCTTTTACAGTGGGGATTAAAAGGTGATTGATTACATGCAATGATGAAAAATATTTAGTAAGTTGCAGAGAGTTTTATGAGTTTCACCAGCAACTCATTGAATCTGATTTTATTACCTAATATTTTCTACCTAAAAACCACCAGAATCAATAACATGGACATGCAGATGTGTTTTTGTAGCAAAAAATGGCTGTAGAATTTAGGGCTGCAAATAGAGAAACATCACAGGATTGTTAAGAATTTCTTTCTGGCATGGTTTCATTTAGGATATATATATATAAATATTATATATAAAATATACTCTCATTAAAATACACCAATTCATTTAAAAAGCTGGAATTACAGATAGAGAAATTTAGACAAACATCTGGATAGCTACAGAAAAGGGAACTGAAAGGACACATCATAATTTGAGAGTCATAAATTCAATAAGAAGCAGAAAATCAGAAAAGCAGATGGGAAAACTTCCTCAGAGTGAGACAGCAATTTTTAGGGCTGCATCTTTTGGGACTTTTAAACCCAATTCCATTGCATTTGGATCATAGTCCAGTTTTTCATATCTGTTTTCACATGGGTCAACACAATGAACCCTTAAATATGACTGGAATCCTTGTCTGTAACTACATCACAGTGAAACTACAATGGGAGTAATTAATGTCTGTTCATAAAGATTTAGTTCTCAAGGTTTTGGCATCTTTTAAAATATTATTATTACAACTCATGTTCCCCTAAAATAATCATTGTAGTTCATGTTGCTGGTCAAAGAGTCATTTCAAAAAGGCCTCTGAAAGCCACCTCAGCAGATGGTGAAAGGACAACACTCCCACTTCTTCCCAAAGAAGAAAGAACTTCCATTCTTAAAAATATTTGTCTTATTTCGTGTTTGAATATAACTTGCTTCAACTTCTACTTTGATGCCTCTTCCACTAAGGATCTTTCCAGAATCCAGTAGATTTCTCCCTTGTGAGGCTGCCTGGTGCAGGAGCCTGCTCAGGAGTCATCTCCAGGAGCAGGGAGCAGCTTCTGGTGGGTTCTGCCTGAGCCCACATGAAGGTGCTTCAATCCCCTTTTAATGGAGCCCCCTTTTAACAGGAATCAAACCAAACTGAACCTTGATTTCCCATGGAGAGCCGTTCACCTCCCCTGAGGAATTTGTGGCTTTTCACCCAGATTCCTTCCACCATCACTGGAGTATCTCAAGAGAAACCAGCACAGATTCACATCCTCTCTGCACTACTGCTGATGCCTGTAAGGAACATGGATCCTTTTCTGCTGGTGCATCCTCTCAGAGCTGTTGTTCCTTGGCTGTGTGGAAAACGAAATCATTTTCCTTGGGATAACTTGCAAGGTACCAACCTAAATTTAGCATATATGGCCTCATTCTTGTCTTCTAACATATCTTTGAACCTGACTGTATTAAACATTCCTGTTCTGAAGGAAGAGGGTTAGTGAGGGATTCAGAATGCTCTTTATTATTCTCTGCTCTCATGATTATTTACCTTCACATCAGTCTTTGTGTCATCTGAAACTTTTACCAGCCAATCATTACTGAAAATGATTAATAGCAGTAAGCAGATACCAACAGAATCCCAGCACTTCACTTAATTATGATTCCCCTCTGATCACTAGGTTGCAGATCCATTAGCTTGCCCATTTTTAATAGATTTAACCTCTATTTTATTGCTATTGAGTAATTCTCATTTTTAATCAAGACATTCCCAAGGCTGAGTCAGACACCACACAAAAGTCAGAGCGGCACAGAAGCCATGCTGGTGATGTTATCAGTGCAACAAAATTGGGGTTGTTTGTCTGACATCCCATTTCATGGGATCATGTGGAATGGCAATCACGTTCCCATCTTCAGTTCTTCGTCTTGAATCTTGTATCAGCTTTAATCCCATTATTTGCCCAGGACTGAGGTCAGGGGAAGTCATCCAGGGGTGACAAGGTCGTGCTGGAGCACTGCTACGGTATTAATGCTCCTCCAATCTGTTGGAATTTGTCTGGGATCAAACATGTATTAAAACCCAACATTCTCCTAAGATAACCTCAACTGGCTACAGGGGTCACCCTCTGCTGATGGTATCAGGGCTGTCAGTTTTAAAATATTCGTATTTATATGTGCTGCTTAACATCCCCAGTAGTTAATGGATGACTCCTGAATACTTCACCCTCATATTTCTTTGGAAAGTAGGAGATGAATGTTTATGGAGCAGTTCTCCTTTCCCCACATTGTTATTAACAACCTTATCACCGCTATTGTGAAGTGATAACCCCAGAACACTGCTGGGATTTCTTCTGTACAAAACCCCCTTATAATTGTGTCTTATTATCCTCAACAGTTATGAGTGGACTTATCCTGAGAATTTAATTTTCTTTTCAGTTTCCTGTACTTCTAAAGTCCTTCCATTTACTCGTGTTTGTATTTTGGGGTTTTTTTCCACATTTAATATTTGATTTCATTTTATATCTTCCACAGAAGGCACGTTTTGCCCCTGGTTAACAAATCAGCTTAGCAACTTCTTCAAAAATTCTACTTCTCACTTGAATTTTTCACCTACGCTTTCTAAAATTTTTGTCTTCCCACATCCCTGTGCAAATATTTCTGTCTCTCTGGGACAGTGTTGACTCACTCAAAAAAAATGTTTGGACAATCTGATATGAACATTGTGCACTGCACAACATCAGGATCATTGTATGATAATGACATTAAATTCATATGGCAGAAAAAGAAAATATCAAATAACGTGTTCAAGAGGAAGAATTCTACATTTCTTCAGATATTGGGAAGAACCTAGCACAGGTTGCCCAGAGAAGCTGTGGCTGCCCCATCCCTGAAAGTGTCCAAGGCCAAGCTGGAGCAACCTGGGACAGTGGAAAGTGTCCCTGCCCATGGCAGGGGGTGGGAATGGATGAGCTTTAAGGTCCCTTCTAACCCAAACCATTCTGGGATTGTGATAAAATATTACTTTAAGAACTCAAATTCTCGGATTTGACTCATCAATTAAATATTCTTTAAAACCACCAAGTCCTGACTGCAACTCTGCTCTCTCACCATCTTCTCAGGGCTCTGTGACTTTTCGTGGGTTGCAGTGATTCTCACACCTTCACTGACTTGTTTGTGGGATTTGGCTTTCTTTGGCTTAGATATCCAGTGAGGGTGTTGGAAACCTGACTAATGAAGACTTGGGAACAGTGCCTGTAAGTGAGGTAGAAGCCAGGAGATATTAAATAAAAGTTTTAAGTAGATAACATTAAGTAGAAAACCCAGTTGAGAAAACTGTCATGTTTTTGGGCAGTTCAAGCGAAGAATGAAAGACAAGATTTCAGCCGACCAACTATTTGTTGTGACTGTTTTTCCAATTCTACTTGTAAGTGACAACAGGAAAAAAAAATTGATTCTTTTCACATTTTCTCAGTTGTGACAATGGTTCAGTTATAAAATCACAGACTTACAGAATCATTAAGATTGGAAAAGCACTCTGAGATCATCAAGCATTAACCCAACACCGCCGATATGTTGAAATAATTTTGTGGCTTATTATTCCTACCAGTGCTATGATCTCCTGTCCTAATGATATTTCTGCTCGAGAATTCTGCATTTTGAAGAAGTTGCAAAATCTGACACATCTCACCTTGAGAGGAAGAGCTGAGAAATGAAGCATTGGGCGGAGTTTGGAGAAGACTAAAGGCAGACATGGACATGGGATCCGTATCAGGGAAGGATCCGTGTAGTTTCATTGTCTGTCACATGGAAGAATTAGCTTAAACTGAAAGGAATATTTGGGTAAGACAAGAAAATTTCTTCTCAGTATAAAATGAATGAAAAATTGGTGGAGCATATTGAGCCTTTGAAACCTTGAGAGCCAGAATCTCTTAGAACCAAACTCACACCAAACAGCACCAGCAGTGGGGAGCTGGGAGAAGGGATAAATCAGGTGACCTCTGAAGATGAACCCAAAGTCCCTTTGAGAACAATTTGCTGTGATTTCATGCTCAGGTTGTTTTTCTAGAGCAAAAGCCCTGGCAAACCAAACAGGGAAAAATTATTTCAAGGCTCAGGGACATTTATTGCCAGCTACAAAAATGACGTGCCATAAAAAGTTAGTTAATATATTAAATATGTCATTATATTTATTATAACAATTAAAATAGCAAAAGCTTAATAACTAATGAACATGGAGAGAACTTTGCTTTCAAATAAATTTGGTGATAAAGAATTGTTTTTGACAACAGCATTTATCATGGCCTACCTAGAGCTGTTGTAGCTATTTGTTGTACTTAATAAACAATGATAAATATATCTTTGTGCAGGAGGGTAGCTTAAATGTGTGTTGTGCAATCTTCTTGAGAAACTGTAGCCAAGACTAATTAAATGATTCTAATTAAAATTGTGTAGATAGAAAGGAAATTAATGGCTTCATTTGTACTATTTGTTTATTTCATTGTCAAGTGTACTGGATATAATTGCAGTGCAAAGAAGAAATCATCAAAATTATTTTTTCCTCTGTTGATTCCCTGTTCCATCAATTTATTGTAGAGGCTTCATTTTCTCTGTCTTTAGAGGGAAACAATGCTGACAAAATGTTAAACCTCAACAAAGTTATTTTCTTGTTTGGAGCTGTTATATGGAGAATACATTTATTGAACAAAATAAAGGTTAAGCTTCAATTAAGCATTCTAAATATATTTAGTGAGCTATTGAAAAGCCATAATGTCTCAGCCCACATGGTTCACTGAAAGCTCAGAACAAAATAAATGAGAATAGAAGCAGAAGGAGTGCTCAGATGGTGAATCTCTAACATGTGATTTACAAAAGAATGTAGTGTTACTCCTACCATTTATTATGGACAGTTGATATCAGATAAAGTAAGGAAAAAAGTCTCTATTAATAATATTTTCTTTTTTTAACTGCAAACAGAGTCAGACACAAAAACAGAAGAACACCTGATTTTTTTTCCTGGGGTGAGGTTTACATTTCACCAGTTCTGCTGGGACTCCTCAGATCCAGGGGGCAATAAATCAGATTATTGATCCAGCTCGTACACACAGCTCCACACTCTGTTTTGTGTGCCTGGAAAACCTTCATCTGAGGCACATCCAGGTGAGCTGGGGTTCTCCAGGAAGCGTGGAGCAATCTCCTTCCTCTCCCTCCTTCCCTCCCCACCACAGGTGGCACACAGGGAGCTGGTGAGGGACCATGAGCATCCTGCCCTCTGCACCAGGGAGAGATGGACTCCACAGGTTTCCTTTCAGGACACTCAGCACTGCTCAGGTAATTGCTAATTCACTTTAATGAATTTAAAGAGACGCAGAATTGTTTGAGAATTTCATTTCAACTAAGAGATGTGGAAAGGAAAGATTCTGGAATTCGGAGCTTAAAATATGTTTATGTTTGGGCTGGACTGTGCTCCTGCAATTTGTTTCTTTGACATGTCGACATTTCCTACAGAAAGCAGATGTTCTTTGTGGAAATTTCTGATTAATCAAAAATACAGTTTCCTTTTTTAAATTAGTTTCAGTCAAGCAATTTTGACAACTGAACCATAGCTAAATCCTTTATGCTGAAAATAAAATCCGTCTTTATGTTTTTTGTCTAAATGTGCTTCAGCAATGCCACACACAAACTAACTTTTATAGCCCTGATAAGTGGAAATATGTGGGAAATGAGGATATATTTGAAAATGCTTCCATTAGAGACGTTTGTTAAAGCTGGCTAAACTAATGGCTTATTTTCTGCCTAAATCAGAGAGATTAATCTATAAATTTAAAATCAGGACAAAAAGAGCTCTGCTGAAATGTAAAGTCTCGAGTAAAACAATTTTCCTCGAGAGCAGGAGACTCATCATCCTTCTCAGTGAGTGCTTTTTCTTTCCCTCCACTTCTCTGCGACTCATAAATGCCAGTGCTCAATGAAAGCCCTGCCATTCCCTCACCCTGACGGCGTGGCAATGTGGTTATCTGCACTCCTGGCATCTGGGATAGTCACCTCGGGCTGGAAAGCTCTTCAGAGACACTCAGAATAAGAGAGGGAAATACTGGAGTAGCAGCTGCAACCCTGCCTCAGGTGCTGTGGTGAGATATGAGCTCAGTGAATAAGGGTGACTATGGGCCCTGACCTTGCCCTGCGTGTACAAAACACCAGGCAGAGCTGTCATACTGGTCTAGACTGGGCATCCCAGAGCCTCTCCCTGGGCTGGTCCTGCGTGTGGCCCTCAGGGCTGCCACTGTTGGGCAAGGCATCTGGAGGGGACAGCCTGATGTCTGCCCTGCACAAGCCTTAGGGGGCTGTCTTTGTGCCTTCCCTGGCTTGGCCCCGTGGGCTGAAAGCTTCTTTGTGGCTGGAGTGGGTGGCCATGAGCTCCTGGTGGGCATTGTTCCATCCAGCACTACCCAGAGGGGTCATTCCTCATGGACACCAATGCCTTGAGCTGGGGAGGAGCCGGTGAGGGCGGCCGAGGGAGCTGGGGCTCTTTGGTCTGGAGAAAAAGAGGCTCAGGTGGGACCTTATTCCTCTCTACAACTCCCGACAGGAGGGTGCAGCCAGATGGGGGACAGGTTTTGCTCCCAGGGAACAACAGGACAAGAGAAAACAATCTCAAGCTGTGCCAGGGGAGGCTCAGGTCGGACACCAGGAGGAATTTCATCATGGAAAGGGTGGTCAGGCCTTGGAAGGGGCTGCCCAGGGAGGTGGTGGAGTCCCCATCCCTGGAGGTGTCCAAGGAAGGGCTGGACGTGGCACTCAGTGCTCTGGGCTGGGGACAGGGTGGGCATCAGGCACAGCTTGGACTTGACCCCACAGGAGTTTTCCACCTTCAATGATTCTCTGATTCTGTGAGCAGGAATGGTCAAGGGATCTGCCCTGGACACTCACCCCTGACCCCACTGATTTGTAGGCACACACAAGGCCCTGCAGAGTCTGCACTTGCCTCCAGCTGCAGAGTGGGTTAAGTTGGTTGCTTTATCATTAGTGTCAGGTTTTATTGGGGCAATCACTGTGCTATCAGCAGCTGGAATGCTCTAAGGACAGAAGCAGAGCAAGTTCAGCAAAGACACTGCTTTTTATTAGATCAGCTGATCTAGCTGAAAGAACAGCAGACAAGATCTTTATTTCCCGTGGGAAACTCTTTTTGGATGTGAAATAGAGGTCTTCTCTTTCCCATCAATAACTCCCAGAAGTTAGGGGTCCTGGATCTGGGTGGGTGGGCAAAAATAACTGAAAATTAAATAAAATGCACAACAGATGACTGTGGAGGCGTGGAATAGCACCTTCATAAAGCCAGATTCACCTTCTCTTTCCCTATGACGTGATGCTCACATGGTTGTACCTCCCACATGTGACAGGCAGGAAATTGCCAGATGCAAAGTAAGCCATGAACTTTCTATGAGTAATTTGTGAAGGTGCCAGCAGACAAAAAAATCCAGTGCAAATCTCAAGAGAAAGGCCATGGCTTTGTATTACCAATTCCTGCACACAGAGGTAAAAAGGTGAAACTGGATTATCCAACCTGGTGATATCTTTCTATTAATTAAAATTATTGTGCGAAATAGCTTTTAATGGCAGAAGGGGGTAAGTTACACCATACACAGCCAAGAGCTGTTTTTCACCAGCTGTGAGGAAACATTGCTCAACAACAGTGAGAAGATCTTACTCTTTGCTGTTGGGAGTAGCTGTGATGAGCTGCAGTACCAGGAGAACACAAGTGATGTAAAGTTTCTCGAGAAGCAGCACAAAACCATTACTACAGGACCTCCCTGCTTTGGCTGGAGAATCTGCAACAACCAATTTGCTTTATAAAATTCTTCCCTTTTAATTGCTTGAAAACGATCCAAAATTAAAACAAATTCACTTTTAAAATTCTTTTTGGCTTGGTTTATTAATCCAGTTGCTACTCTCTGTTTTTCAATAAATATTTCATAAAAGCCAGCTTCAGCCTGGGTATTGTTTTGAACTATCCACTGTGAGGATTCCTCTAAGCATTTATTATTCACCATTCAATACTGAAAGAGCTTGATTTGACACCTGGGTCAAATGGAGGCTTCAAGAAGCCACTGACCACTCCTTTCTTGATTCCAGTCTTGGCAAATATCCTCAGTTTGAGTTGTGGCTGTGCGGGGTCAGCAAAAGCACTCTAGGCTGATACATTTAAGAATATTCTGCACTTAGTGTGAACCCAAAGACAGCTCTTTTGGAGCAAAGAAAGGACCCCATTTTCTATAGAAACCTCTGCATGAGGGCATCCCATAAGGGAAAAATCCCTGATGTTTAGGAAACTAATCCTGATGACACAGAAGGGAAGGGCCAACACACCTCACTGTGGGATCACCTTTCCCTGACCCCACCAGGAGCTTCTGCCCCCTTCACTGCTTTATTTTGAGAAAGGAACAAAGAGGACTCAGAGGAAAAACTGGATTTTCTTAAGAGCCAACCTTACTTTTCCTGGGTTCTTTACAAGCATCAGAGTAACTTTGCTGGCTGCATGGCTCTAAAAAGAACAGCAGGGATCAGATATAAAGAGGACACTTGCTTTTAATTGTCTCTTCCCCTTCTCCCCACCCTTATTTCAGAGCAATATTGCCCAGCAGAGCAGTTTTTTCTTTATACGACTTTTTTTTCTCTGATTCTGGATGACAATATATTATAAATACAGCAATCTTTCCACTTTCCTATTGAGCAAGTTAAAAATGGAAGGAAGGCAAAATGTGCAGAATTAGTGAGCTTGCTGTTAGGCCTGAAGTGCAGGTTTGTGTGCCATGTCTCCAGTTTTGTGCCTCTGTGGGGAAGGGCCAGAGGAACAACCAGGGAATACTGCTGTGCAGAAAAGGAGGAAGCTGCCTGAGTATTAAATAAGAGGAAAATCAATGCAGTCCAAAGGTTGCCTCCAAGGAAACAAAACAACATTTATAACTACATCTGTCTCGCTTCTTTTTGCCTGCAAACTGTGCTCGTTTGGCTAAACTCCTACGAGATGGATGTAGCCCCTGTGGGTGGCTCTCTCCAGAGCTCCTCCTTGGCCAGAAGGCACGGCCTCTTCATGTCCCGGCAAAATACTGCCACATGCAACCCAAAATTTGGGTCAATCTGAGCTGATTTGGCTGAAAAAGCAGGTAGGACATGGTTTGTCGGATCAGAGGGAGAGAGTGGGGTGGTGGAGCAGGGATGGGCTGGGTGGCAGCACAGGGAGGAGTGACCATGGAGGAGAACCCACTGCCTCATCCATGGAAGGTCCTCAGCCATCACACCCAACAGGATTAACAACAGGATGTACAGTTATCAGGGATAAAGGGATCCCCAGATCCCTCAAACCTTTTATCTGTCATCCCTTCGCCCTTTAGACACCTTCCCTCCAGTTCTGGGGATAACTGGGTGTTGTGAATTTATTTCAGGCTTCCTGGTTGCTGTGTCTGGGCCACATGAACGGCTGCAAGGGCCACTCACCTGCCAAAATTCATGATCATAGGTTTGCTTTCCTACAAGTTTTTCAGGTGGGAATGAAATGTGATGGAGACCAAGCAACCCAATATCAATTTCTTTCATTTTATTTGATTCAAGATTCAAGGACTGTGAAACATTTCTCCATTGTTTGGCCTCAGAGCGAATTTACATTTTATTACATAGATCGTATTTTTTCCCTCTGTGTTTATGACTACGGACAGTGAAAGTGAGAGAATAGAGAGAGAAATAAATATGTATGCATAAGTAAAAAAAAATTGCTTTGCTCACAAAAGCAGCCTCAATCCCACAGTTCAAAACAGGCTCCTGTTCATATGCAGCTCACAGGTAACACAAATTTTCAGAAGCATTTTTAATACAGATGATGTATCACCTAATTACATAATCACAGGATGCTTTGTAATGGCTCAGTGATTTGGGGGAGATAAAAACTTATCTGGCAAGCTCTGTGTGATCATAAGCTTTAAAACTCCAGAGGGGATTGCCAGGTTCTATATATGTTTTTGTCAGCTTTTTAATTTGATATTTCCCTGAAATCATTAGATTATAATGGGCTATAAAGTAGGAAATACGGCTTCTTTTTTTTTAAAATGCAAACATCTAAAATAGATTACCAAAATAAAAGTTAGTTAAATTTGATCTAAAAGGCCAAATTCATCTTAATCTCTGGATAAATAGTTCCAAGATAGTAAAAGTGTTAGCACAAAACAGAGAAAATAGAGTAAATGGAACGAAGTGCATCAGAGGCAGAAATTAATGGACAATGTTGTGGTACAAATTGGCACTCAATAACATCAGCTCAGGACAAGGGCAACGTAGAATGAGGTAGCTTTGCAAAGGTCATGTCCTACCTTGTGACCTTCTTGCTAAACTGTTTGTTTGTGTGAATAAACCCCTCCAGGGCCATGGGCTGGGTGAGCCACAAGTGACAGCAGAGCAAAATCTCTGTCAAGTGTGGCCAAGTCCCTTCTGCAATTTTAATGATATAATAACGTTGCTTTTTCCATGTCACACTGTCCTGTAGCACCCCTCTGCTGCTGGGTTACTGCCCCAAAGGTGACTGAGGATGAGCTTCCTGTGTTCTGTGAGTCTCCTGAGTAACTGACCCCTCAATGTGACAATGCCTTGAAATCAATGCTTTCCATAGATTACAGAATGACAGAGTGGCTTGGGTTGGAAGGGACCTTTAAGATCATCCAGTGCCACCCCTGCCATGGGCAGGGACACCTCCCACTGTCCCAGGCTGCTCCAAGCCCCATCCAGCCTGGCCTTGGGCACTGCCAGGGATCCAGGGGCAGCCACAGCTTCTCTGGGCACCCTGTGCCAGCACCTCCCCACCCTCACCAGGAAGGATTCCTTCCCAATATTTAATCTTACCCTGCCCTCTGCCAATTGAACAAACACATTTATGTTGCATGAGCCTACAAACATGAATTGTTCTTTTATTCCTATGAGAGCACACAGAAACAGGGGGATGAGCACCTTCGAAAATTAAGCTCCTTGATCCTGAAAAGGAATCAGACCACTGGGGCTCCCCATGACCTCAGGGGGCTGCAGCCAGCATTGCCAGTGGTGCTCCAGCTTGTTTCTTGCAATCACAGGGAGATAAATAAATAAATAGGTAGGGAGATGTTGAACTCTCTGTGTGGAAGATAGTTGTTATCTGCCTTGACTGATAGGTTAATTGGCACTGAAACTTGTGGTTTAATTTGGGGTGGGAGAAGAGGAGGGATCTGATTAATGGATTAATAATATTGAGGTAAATACTTAGTTAGAGACTTGCTTCCATGAAACCCTGAAATGAACCATTAAATCATGCCTGATCCTAATTGGTTGAAGGTCCTTTATCCTTTTGAGAGAAGCCAAAATCCACCTGCCAGCCTGGCAGACACCAGGCAAAGTTCTTGTCCCCTGCTGTCCCCTCCGTGGTGGGAATGGTGCTATTCATTGTGCAGGAGCACAGACAGGGTTCCAGGACTCAGCATCCTCACTGCTGTAACGTGTTTGCCACTTAAACAGAGCTCTGGGAGAGTTCAGATGGGTTGTTTAATGAAAATAGAAAAAAGTTGGTGTGCTACTGGGAAATACATTTTCCAATGAATTTGCCACCCGCAGAGTCAAAGGCCTGGCCCCTCAGCAGATTTTAAAATGCTGCCACTTTCATGCCAAATCAGGGAGAACCTGTTCAGTGGAGCAGACACAAGCTCGTTAGTGCATGGGAACTTAATTTGCTGATGGATGTGCTGCAGAGCCTTCTCTACCCCGCTCCCAACCTTCCCCAGCCTGGCAAGGCAGATCTGGGAGCGAGAGGACGGACTGGGGGATACCCCTGGCATGAGCAGCGTTCACACCAGACACACCATAGCACCTGGACACACTGAACCTGCCTCTGAGCCTTGCCAGCACTAAACCTTTTCGAGAATCAAAAGTGAGATTTTGGAGGAGTCAGGGACCATCACCCAGATGCATTTCTGCATGTCACTACGAAGCACAAGGCAGCAGCCACGGTTATTTCTCCAGTTCCTGATATTAAGGGATTTCTGGGTTCATTAAACAGTCAGGTCTGTAACAGTGTCTGATAAATTGAGTTGCCTTTTGTACAGCTGCATTATCTTCACGTCTTTTCACAAAAGCAGAATTTTACTGACAAGTGCATGTCACACTTCCATATCTCACATTGATTTTCCATTAATCTGCATTTCCTCTCGCACTTTGAGGGAAGTAACACAGAGCTACATGGTGTCCTGATTAACACCTGAGTGCAGAAGCATTTGTGGCATGCTTGATTATTAATAGAACAAGTGCAGTTAATTGCATTGGTCGAATTGTCCCTGTCACTGATTAATGACTAAGTGCACTCCTTGTGTTTTCAAGATCTGAGATGGAAAAGGAAAAGCACAGAGATTCATGTACTGTCTGAAAGGACTTTTTTTTTTTATGATAAAGACAACTGTTTGGATAGAGAACATTCGATGTCTTACTCTAGACTGTAAACATATACCATCTAAAATTAAACAATTTAGTCTTGGCTTTTGTTGCAGTCACAGCGATGTGTGACTGATGCAACTCAGTGTGATACAAAGTGCTTTCTGAAAGATTTAATATAGTGTTCCTCCTATGACTGAATTTAATCAAACTGCATTTTAAACAATACCTTGCCAGTCATGAAAATCACTGTAAAATGGTGGAATAGAAGTATTCTATGTGAGGCATTTATGCTACAGCAGCCCTCTTATGCAGCCTCCCTCCTCTGTACTTCAGTATATGTTAAAACCATCTTCTCTCTTTGAATTTTAAATCTCAGGGAAAAAAAGGTGGGTAAGTTCCTCACAGTACTGCTGCTACTTTAAGTTGTCTTCTTTTGCATTTTCAACAATTGCCCTGTCTCTTCAATGGTCTTTGTACAGCCCTGACAGAGTTAAGTACTTGAATTTTTGAAGGTGAAAAGGAATGAAAATAGCAATAGCAAAAACCTGAGGAAAGAGCTCATAAGCCTGTGATATGGGGCACCAGGTCCATGGGAAAACACTGGCTGCCAAATAACTGGATTCATAATGGGAAATGCACTGGATGAAAGCAAATGCAGGCCAAAGATAATGCAATTGCCACAAAACACCCAAAAAAGGAAGGTGCCATTGACACAGAGCACATAATTCAGGAGCTGCTGTCTGTCGAGAGAGGAAAACACAACCTCAGTGGTGTTCTGGCTGAATCTGATGGAAACACTTCACCAGATGGACAATGAGCCATGGAGCAGCAAGATCTCTGTTGTCAGTGATTATTCTGAGCCTGCTGAGGAGACATTTTTTGGAATCCTTTAGCATTTACCTCACTCCACCCTCTCTAGGTGATATCCCTGCCCAGCAGTTATCCCTGCAGCACTGGACATCTTGGCTCCTGAGTCATTCCATCCCTCAGGTGTCCAAGGTCTCCATGTGCACAGATCTCTTCCAAGAATGTCCCAGAACCTCTTGGAGGTAAACTGCATTGGGAACAAAATGGATTTACCACTGCTGAGGAGCTACTTATGCAGTGATGCCTCCTCACAGGCACAAATCCTTTGGGAATCCAGCATGACTTCAGGCACAGATCTCAGCAAGAGGGTAGAGAGGAAGGTCCCATATTTAGGACACATCTCCCTGATGAGGGCCATGGGCTGGCAGAGGTTTTCTCCTGGTCTGCACACAGCAAAGCCCACTCTTGATAGCACAGGATGGCATTTTTGGGGTGTCCTGGGCAGGGCCAGGAGTTGGATTCGATGATTCTTGGGGCTGCCTTCCAACTCAGGATATTCTATGGTTTTATGGTGCTCATTTTCTCCTTTCTGTCCATTCTCTTCCCAGGTGAGTTGGGAGAATAAATCTGTTTTTCTGCCCAACTCCTGACCACCTCTATGCACTTTCTTAAAGTGACAAACTCATTCCCAGAGGCTGTTTAAGTTCCTATACCAAAACCCGCTCTCAGGGCCATTTGCTCTCAAATAGGAATGTACAGGCACAGAAGTGCACATAAATTATTCTTTCTCAGGCTGAAATCTAAGCCTCTCTTTTCTCCTCCAAGGGATGCCCTTTCTCCATTTCACAGAGTGGTTTGGGTAGGAAGAGACCTCAAAGATCACCCAGTTCCAACACCCTTGTGGTACCTGGATGACTTTGGTGCCTCAGCAGTGTGTGGTGCTAAGGGAGCCACACAACAATGAAGAAACCCAAAATAAATGTCAAAAGCTCAGCAGAGAATGACTCAGAGCAGGAGAGTTGGAGGAAGTGGGTGGAGAATTACCAAGTTTCCACACATTTATCAGGCTTAGTCATAATCTCACTGCTGAGAAGCTAAACCATGACAAAAACTGGGGAAAGAGGTGGGTGTGTGAAGTGACACTCCAGGTGCTTCAGCAGATTGGAAAAAATCAGCCCTGGTGGCACCTCTGGAGCACAGGTGAGGCAGGAACAGAAAGTCTCTGTCAGATTAAAGTCAATCTCATCAAGGATCTTCCCAAAGGAAAGGAAGAGAGGAGTTTCACTCACTTCACACTTCACCTGGGGACAGGGGTGTTTTGGCTTGGGATCACACAATGCAGTGTTTGGGTTTGGTTTCAGCAGCAGCAGGATGAATGTTGGCTTCCCAAACATCTCCATGAAAATTTAATTCTTAGGGAAACTGCAATTCACATTGAAAAAAAATTCTGTTCAGCCAAAAAAAGAAAACTTTTGTGTTACATTTCTCAGAGTATGGGTTGGTCTTCATTGGCTTTTTTATATCCCTTGATACTTTTTTTCACATCCCTTGACACTTTTTTTCACTGGAAAAAGAGATTTACAGATGTCTGAATGTTTTTTGCCATTGGTTGTAGAAAGACCTTGCAGTGGAGACTCAAGGCAGATTTATTTATATTTTCATTTTTACAGACCTACAGCCACAGCTCTGATCTTCCTGCATAATTCATAGAATCATGGAATGGTTTGGGTTGGAAGGGACTTTAAAGACCATCCAGTTCACACCCCTTGCCATGGGCAGGGACACGTTCCACTGGCAAGTTCAATCAGAACTACAACTAGAATTCAATAACGTACCTCATTTTTATCCAACTGATGGCAGATAGATTCTACAATGCAAATCTTTGTTTGTTTTTTTTTAAATCCAAGAGCCATCAAGATGCCACAAAAAGACAGCGAGCCACAGTTTGCCTTTTATTGGCCATCTGCCATCCCTGGGATGACAGTCGATAACGATCTGTCAAACAATTAACACAGCTAATAAAGGCTCACACAGGAACCTCGTTTGCCAACCAGCCACCAGTTGCAAATGAATGTTCTGGAGCTGTTGGGTCCCACACCTAACACCCAAGCAGATGGAAAAGGAACAGGGAGTAGGAGATAATGATTAATGAGGAAAACATGCAGAGATAATAAAGATGTAGGCAGGGCCCCCTTTGTGCCAGGTACGGGTGTGACTGCACTGTGCAGGTGACACAGGACCTGCCATAGCTGCTGAGGTGCCACAAAACCCCACGTCTCTCTCTCCACGTGCCTCTCCTGGTGAAATCCAGAGATGTTCTGGGGTTTGTGCCTCTCCCATCCACAGTGAAGCCCAGAGATGTTCTGGGTTTTCTGCTGGCACTGAAATTTTCATCGTCATCCTCTCTGCAAAATGGAGGAGGGTACAGAATGCTAATGGACCTTGTGAAGTCCGTGATCAGGGCATCTCAAATCCTGCAGGATTCCCCTCTGATGGATTTTGGGCTGTGTTGGTTACCTGGGTGGGCTTTGTGAGAAGCACAAGTAGCAGAACTGCACCAGTAATTTTTTCATCAATCCACTAAATTCTATTTGAGCTCCAGCATGACAGGACAATTTGGGAAATCAGCCCATGCTTAAAGTGGAATTAGGAACTTAGGAATTTCAGATTGATTTTTGAAGTCTGAGTTACAATGACCTCACTATTTACATGTCCTCATGCTGTGTACTGGAGTCCAGCTGGGGACAGCACACATCTGTCTATCCGGGAATAAGTCAGGTTTTAAGGATATTGTGTGGAATAGACTTAATTTGGGGAGAACAAAAGAATAACAGAATTGTTGATATTGCTGCTTTTCTCTGAGGCTCTGCAGGGTTCTGAGAGCTGAGAGAGCCTAATTTCACCATAGCCATGTAAAGAGATCAGTGATTACTGTCACGCCTTAAATTCAGGGAGCCTGCAAATTTCAGGTGAGATGCTCAGAAAAAAAAAGGAAGCTTAAACAGAAAAGAAAACCAGTGGGTTCCGGTTTTCTGAGGAAGATGTCCTCTGTAACACTGGGATCAGACAAAACAGAGAAGTTTTTGTAACACTGGGAAAAGGAGTGTTTGTATCTTTTCTGTTTATGAACCTCTGAGGTTTCTCCTCAATTACCCAAATACATTAATGAGCGCAGACAAAAAAATCAGCCACGGATTCAGTCTTCATGAGACGCTTTTCAGCTCCCGGCTCTCCCTTCCTGCATTCAAACACAGGCAGCTGCGCTCCGGGCTGAAAGGATTCGATGCTTTTGAAATTCATGGAAATTGCTGAGAAATTCATGGGAACTGCTCCCTCCTGTGGAGCAGCTGCTGAGCAGGAGCTGTTCCCCACGGGCCGGGATTGTGGCCGTGGCTGCTCCCACTGCCGGGATGGTGCCCACCGTGTCCATCTCCTGGGTGATGGCCAAGGGACCACACTGCCATGAAATTCCAGTTGCCATTCTGGGAAGGACCATCATATCCAAGTGGAGAGCTTGCCAAAGCAACACCCAACAGCAGGCAGCTGGGAAAGGAGAAAAGGAAAAAGCTCGTCATTCATGGCAGCAAAAATATTCATTCCTCTGCAAGAATTATGCAAAATCATTGTGTTTGCCAAATCCAGATGGGAATGGGTGGGACAACTTACACTTCTCAGGGCCAGGTGTGATGTGGCCAGAGCTGTGTGGGGCTGGGTGTGTCTTGTACTGGGTTTTAAGGTTGGTTTTGCCTCGTGAAAGGCTGGATATAAATGGCTGTAAAATGAGAATATCAGATTTCCAAGCACAGTTTCGTGCCGTTATTCCAGTCCTGTGGAAGTGAGATGGATGAAACTTCAGGAACAGGTGAATAGGATGTGTCCAAGGGCACAGTCCCCAGTGGCAGTGCTCTCTTGACCTCCTATTTTGTCCAGTGTCACCCTGTGCCAGCTCTGGTTTTGTTCATGAGAATACACAGTGCTTTAGGGAGCAAACTAAAAATACCCTGATTCAGAGAAAAAAATTTAAATCACAAATCCAGAGCTTTTCCAGAGCTCACACACACTCCCTTAACGAAGGGCTTGCTCAGTGGAGTGGGACTGATCTTGCCACGGGAGCTGCTGCATCACAGCATCCTCCACTCTCTCAGTTCCAGTTTATTCCTGAACATCCAGTGCTCCCACACTGCTGAGGGTGCTGGGACTGCCACATCCTGCAGGGAGCCAGGCCAGGTGCTGGGCTCCCTCGTTCATCTCCTCCCCACCTGCAGTTCCTGCTGCTGTGTCAGCCTCCTACACACACCTCCTCCTCCTCTCCTCCCAGTGAGCATCCTCTGAGCAGCCTGGCCTGCACTTCTGCTTTTGTTATTTGTTCCTGTGCCTGGGGGGACTGGGAATGTGCCACTCTTGGAGCAGCCTGGCAGGGAAAGCAGGGTGAGCACTTCAGCCAAGAAATACAGATGTGCAAAGGTCTCCTTCTACCTCAGCAGCTCATCCTCTCTTATCACATTTCAGACCGTACCTCATACCAGATGAGACCATTTGTGAGTGTCAATGTGTTTCAGGGAGGCTAGCAAATATCTCTGGACACACGGAAGTTGTCTAATCACATTAAATACATCATGATTAGGGTTAACTTGGTATTTCATAGGTGCTGTGGCATCTCATTTAAACAGGTTTTCTCCACCCTAAATGAGCAGCAGATCCTGCCAGGGCAGGTTCAGGTGTAAACTGGGCAAGTCAAAAGGGAGAAAAACTCAGTGAGTTGAAGAAAGGTACTGAAATTTTTAATTCATTTTTCAATTATTCTTTCCAATTTCCCTCCTCTTTCTCTCTCCTCCCTGAGCAGCAGTTAATCAGCACCTTTGAGCATTCGTTTTCTTCATTCCAGAAACTCTATGGAAAGGTAGAAGTATATAGGGAGAAAAATAATAAAAAGTAAAATATATGATATTGGCATGCCTGTGCCCAGCAGCACAATTTCTAATGTATTCCTGCTCTTGTCAAACACAAAATGCAAATTTAGAAGGATGTGCAAGAGGCAGAATAGATGAGAACTTAATAAAAATAACTTCTCAGAAGCAATGAAGAGACCATCATGTCAGTGTCCCACAATCCAGTAAAATAGTCTAGACAGAGTTAAAAGAAACAAAGCAATTTTATATTCATGGTATTGTGGTAAAAGAAGAAATGGTGGGAAACAAATCAGTGTAGATTCCTGGTATTGGAGTGGGAACTCTGACAGACCTCTGGGACAGGCTGTGAAAGCAGATGCAGGATTGGAAAAAATCTTGAATGCTGGGGAGGATTTCAATGACTTTGACACTTATAAAGTATAATGGGATTATTTCAGAAAAGATGTTTGTTCCTGGGAAAAGTCTCAGTACTCAGACAAATTCCAGAAACAGGTGGGTTTTTTCAGTGCTGAAAGGAGCCCAGACTCAGTTCCCATCTGAATGAAGAGGTGGCTTTTTCTTGCAACAGCCATGAAGTTTTGAGGAGCCAAAAAACGGGTGAATGGGGAGATTTCCATCATTTGAAATGAAATATCTCTTACAACACCTTTTTTTCCCCACTCCTGGAAGATACACCTTATTTCTACTCATTTGCCAGATCTAAAGAAATCGTTTCCCTTTGTGGGTTTTGTTTTGTTTTGTTTTGGGTTTTTTTGGTTTGGTTGGGGTTTTTTGGTGTTTTCTTGCTTGTTTTAATGGAATGGCAGAAAACCACAAGCAGAGAACAGTCAGAGCAATAAGATGCTTCCCATAAGGGTGTCTAAAGCCATTGAATCCCAGAATCCCAGAATCATTTTGGCTGGAAAAGACCTCCACGATCATTAAGTCCAGCCTGGGGCCAATCCCCACCTTTTCACCAGCCCAGAGCCCTGAGTGCCACATTCCTTGGACACCTCCAGGGATGGTGAAATGTTTGAAGCTAAGATTCTGAGCAGGAGCATCTGCAAAAATGAATAACCTAAAAGGGAAAACTAAAGCACTGAGTAATAACAAAATGTAGGTTGACAAATATATAAATTCACAAAATAAATAACTCCCTGCAGACTGGAAAGAGGCTGCCTGACCCCATTATTTAAAAAAAAAAAAATCCATCCTAGGTGTGTGCTAAAAAAAGATCAGAAAACTTTGCATCATTTTATAGAGAAAGTCACCAAAAGTTATTTGAAGATCACAGAGGAAAAAAAAAAAAGCAGAGGAAAGTCTACAGAATTAAATACAGTCAACAAGATTTCAGAAAAGAAAGGTCAGGCTTCAGTAGGTTTTGCAAATTCTTCAAAAGCATGAATTGCCCTGGGGGTTGCAAGGACCAAATGTTCAGGTTTTCATAAAGACATTAGGAAAAGCTTATCCTGGGAGTTTGTGTCGGAAGTGTGAAAGCAAAGTCAGAAACATTTGAAGCAGATGCCATTTTCCAGAGCTCTTCTCTCAACTGGGGGAGAAGCAGTGGCTGCCTTCAGCACAGTGACAAATGACCAGGGACATGGAAAGGGGGAGCTGAACCCTCCAAAATCCAAAAATACAGTGGCAAACAAATATCTTGTTGTACATGGTGTGTTGTTCTAGACTTTAAAACAATCACTGAACTTCATTTTTAATTGCATTTGACAGGCTAAAGGATTTGACATAAATTTGGAATACCTATGGGTTCTGATCCAATGTGCACAGTGATCAGGATTTATCATACATGACCTCAGAGCTGCATGGAAAGCACAGTGATTTAATGATGTTTTCTGTATTGGGTTGGGGCAAAACCAAATTCTAATTAAATGATGGCTTGGAATAAAATTTGGTCATCAAGAACATGGTCATCTTTAGTTTGAAGTTTGCTTTACTGGTCTTGTGTTTTTAAATTTCAATGGGAAGAGCAATTTAAAATTCAAATCAAATCTTTAAAAATGAAACATTTTACTCAGAGTATGGAGTGGGACGATGTAACAACTTCAAAACCATTTTTTTCTGGAACAGGGAGGTTCTTCCATGGTTGGTTTTTTTTTTTTGTGTCCTACAGAGATTTTTGATGAATTGGCACTTCTATTAAAAAAAAAAAAGTGTTGGCGAGTTCTCAATCTGTTCTCTACAAAAGCTCACGAAAGCCTCACGCTGTGGCTGGCAGTCATGGATCCATTATTAGATCCCAGCCTTCGGCAGAGATTTCCAGACATATGGGAAATTATTTAGTGGGGAGGAGAAGATGTTATAAACTCCAGAGAGAATAAACACAGCAGAAAGCAGAGAAGTGAGTGCTGGGCTCTGGGATGGAAAAAGGACTCTCAGGAATTTAGGGAATGATGGTGTCCCTCATTTTGCCTGGCACAGGGTGAACCCCTGGGAGGTTTAACTGCCTGCTCCATGGAGAGCAGTGGGATAAGGACTCATAAAGGTCAGGTTGGATGGGGCTTGGAGCAACCTGGGCTGGTGGGAGGTGTCCCTACCCATGGCAGGGGGTTGGAATGAGGTGGTCCTTAAAATCCCTTCCAAACCATTCTGTGATTCCGTGATTCTGTGAACCAGCATCGATGTGGTTCACTGGGCATATGGGAAAGGGAAGGATGTCCGGAGTGAGATGGTCTTAGACCCATTAAATCACCACCCAACAGAGGTCAGCAGAATGTGAGGAACAGCAATGTCCCTTCTGAATGCTAAAAAGTGCTTTAAATTCTGGCATTTACAGATGGAAACACGAATTAAAAATTTCAGATGGTGATGTGCTCCTTGAACAAAGACTAAAGAATATTTATCATCATACAACAGACCCTGAAAAAAGCAAAAAATTCGTCTGTGTCTAAAAAAAGGTTCTTATTTCTGTTTCAAATATTTCCACCACTAATATTTTTCTTGGTATAAAGAACTGCAGAAAATATTTGGAGAATCATTTTCAAGGCACTCACAGTTTGGGAAGCAGCAGTTCAAAAGATCCCAGTGGGTGACCTCTTACCCTGGCTTTTTCTTAAGAGAAATAAAATAAAGTCAAGCTTGCAAAATAAAACTTGCCAGAAAAGTCCTTGGGAAGCGGGAACTGGTAAGAATTGCATGTGGATAAATGAAATGGAGCAGTCCAAGAATATTGCTGCCTCCTTCTTGACCTGAGCTCCTTTGTGCCTGGTTTGGCCACTTCAGACTCCGTGTCTTTCCCTCTGTGACGGATACACAAACACCAGCAAATAGAGGGAAACTTATTTTAGAACTTATTTCAGACTTAAGCCCTTGAATACAAATGGGTGTATCATGTCCCATGCACTTCAAGGGAAACTGGGAATCACTGGGCAGTGAGAGGAGGCAGCTTTTACTGCTGGCTGCTGTGCTCCTTTTTTTCATCCGTGGCACGGGGACATGGCCAACACAGGAGGCAATTTCAGGAATGGGAACAGCAGGACTGTGGCTGCCCACAGCCCTTGGTTGCTGAGTGCTCATAAGCTGCTAAACGACCTGCATGGCAAAAGCAGCACTGGCAGCTTATCCCAGACTGCCAAGCTCATCCCAGAGCACAGACAGGGCAGGATTTCATGGAGACATTGGCCCCGGAGCAGCTCTTTACATACAGGCCTTTAGGGCTACATCCAGGTCCTTTTTGTTTTCCTCTTGTTCTGGCCCTGGTTCTTGGAGCTCTTTCATTTGTGGCTAAAAGCTGCTTTTGTGTAAAAGCTGCCGGGAGTGAAGCCAAACACCCACCTCTGGTAGGTCTGGGGTGCTCAGCAAATGCCATAGCCCTCGTGGATTTGTCCTTCCCCAGGAGAATTCCAACCTCACATCCCATTCCCAAGGGATTTGGCACTGATAGGATGGCTGTTAGCAGGTGTTGGCTGTCTCTTGGTGGCACAAACATTTCTAGAGGATGAGGTAGCCATAAACCCTCACCAAGGTGTGGCTCCGCACAGGATGCATGGGAGCAACCCCTGGTGGTCCATACCCAGCTGGACACAGCCAAAATCCATAAATTTAACACATTTCTACCTTAAACCTTCCAGCAGACCCTTAGTTTTGTTCTCTCCTGAAGCACCACAAATATTTCCTCACCAACACCCTCCTGTCGCATTCCGCCAGCAGCCGGCGGCTTCGCCACGTTGTCCTGGGGATGACTGGAAGCAGATGGAGCGGGGCACGGAGTCACCCTCATTTTCCATCTGCCACCAGCTACTTTTAGCTCCATGACTCCTGGGGAGGGTTGGAAGTCTCCTGGTTAGCGCTGGCTGCTCCAGCACGGCCAGGCCCCGGCGCTGCCCCCGGTGCCGCGGAGCTTCGCAACCGCTCCCAAACTTCCCATGGCTCCCCTGCCTCTTCTCCCACTCAAATAAAAGCAGCTGATGGACTCAAGACTGCTGCACACGCTGTATTTATGCAGCACATAAAAGCTGATAGGAATTCTGGCCAGCTTTTCTAAAATGCAGTTGAATACTTGTGATTGTGGTGGAGTGTAAGACAATAAAACCCCAAATCTTGTCCAGGGGAGATTCCTGCAGAAAGGCAGGAATATTGGCTGCCATAAATGCAGACCTACTGTGCTGGAGCACCCTAGAAGCAAAGAGCTCAGCCAATACAGACATATGGATTTCTAGTTAAATATTTGCAAATATCCTTATCAAGCAAAAATTTCTAATAACATCGTGGGACAGAGAACCTGCATTTACTAAACCATGTCAGGGTTGAAATGCTGAGTTTTATTTTACTGTTGTAACCCAGTGAAAGATTTATTTATGCTGGTGGGAGTGCATTCATTTGAACAGACTTTCAGTGACAAAAACACTGCAAACACAAACAAAATTACTGTTTATTTTCCTCTTTATCATTTATTTACTTGTTTATAAACTTAACTGGAAATAACTCTCATATATTTCTTCTGGTTTCTGCTAGCTGAGGGCTGTTCCTTATTAGGGACTGATAATGATAAACACATACACACTTATTTTTTTCAAATGGAAACACAGACCATGAGAATACAGACCATAACAGAGAATGTAATAGAAAATAAAACATCCATGAAAGTGGCATTGCTACAGGAACAATCCCAGTGATGCTTAATTCTAAAAGAATCTACAATTCAGGACCTTGGAAATGTGGAAAATGCAGTCTGGTAGCCACTAAACATATAAACACCGATACACTTGGCACCATCTAAAAAGCAGAATATTTATGAACCTGAAGCCAAAGTTTGATTTGAATTTAAGAATCCTCCTCAAACCCCAATTTTCTTATAAATTTTCCATTCAGGATGCATTTTTAGGTGGAGTTGTTAACACTGATTTATTTATTTTTTTAAATTATATTTCCACCTCCAAATATCAAAATAATTTCAGTCTGGGTATCATCCCATTGATTTAATAGACTTTAAACCTGATTTTAACTTGGATTGTTTTGAGTATCACGGATCTCTTTAAGAAAAAATAAAATGGAAGTATTTAAAAAGCATAAAAACAAAACAAAAAAAAAAGCCAATTTATGTGTATCCCTCCTGATATGAATGTGCACATTTGCAGGCTTTCAGTGTAGGACATTTCCCATCATTTCATGAAGACAACTATTCCTTTGCTGTCCCTGATCCACAAATTTCTCACTCAGTCCTTCCTGTTGCAAGGGTAAATGTGGGGAGCTGCATCCTCGAGCTGGGAAGTGGCAGGGCAAGGATCCTTGAACTCTGGCTCCCCTCTCTTCCCACAGTGACCCTTGGCCAGTTTGTCACCTCCATAAAATCAGGAATTTTACAGAAAACCCCACTGTGTCTCTGCACATTCTCCAGCTCACAGTCACCTTTTGTTCGCTCTCAATAAACCTCTTTTCCCAAGTTTGTGTTTAATTTAGAAACAATGTGTTAGGCTGTAAGCAGAAGAAATAAAAATAGGGAAAACAGGTTTTGACTTAGAGAGCTCCAATGTGTGAAACTGGGCTCTTGGCGACAATAGGATATAAAATTTAAAAATTTCAAAAAGATGCATTTTAGTCATGTTCATCCAAACAGAGCCACCAGAGGCTTGGACAGAAAATATTGCTCGTGGCTGGATAAAGCCAAAAGATAACAGCTGTTTTTCTGAAGGGCTCTTTTCCCTCATTAAAATAATATTTCATTTTTAATGCCATGAATTTAAAAAATGAAGTTTTTTATCCTAATGCACATACGTCTGCTAAGATTGCAGATTTCAGTTACACTTCAAGAGCAATTCAAATTTTTAATCTAATATGTTTTCCTACTCTGAGTTCAAGAGAGCAATGAAAATTTGAAAAAACAACAGACTGAATATTTAAAAGTGATGATGCTGGATCTCATTAACCACACACCTGTTTATAACACCTCTCCAAAATGCTTTTGTTAGATGAAAAGTTCCATTTGAAAAGATCATTCTTACCTTGTGTTTTAAATCTGACAATTCAGAAATGCTTAAAATGGAGTTTCTTACCCTAAACAATTCTTTCTGCAATTAAATATTTCAAATTTCTCATTGTATGTGGAAAAGAATATATCAAATCTTCCTGCTTATAATGATGAGCTACCTGGTTTAAAGATTATTTTTCCTATATTATTTCATAAAACAATGGACATAATACAAAACCCATCGTGAAATATTTCTGAAGAATTTGTAACTACTCTTTTTTGAGATTTGGAAGGTTTACAACCATTTTCCTTTTCCTTATGTTCAAGCTGTGTGGGAAACATAACAAGGGTCCAAGGTTTTCTCAAGTCTTAGACTTTGATTGCAAATCCCTCAGTTGTTTCACGGAGGTGTTGGGGAATGATGGTTAACAGTTGAATTAATTTCATTTTGTAGGAGCCTGATTCCTTATTCCACATGTAGGTTTTTTTATAGGACCAACACACCTTTCAAAGAGCTCATCAAACAGTTTTAGGCCTGAAGGTTTCACAACAGAAAATTCAGGGGAGTTGGGATTGTTCAGCCTGGAGAGGAGAAGCTTTGGGGTGACCTATTTGTGGCCTTCCAGTGTCTGAAGGAGCTGCAGGAAAGATGGAGAGAGAGAATTTCCAAGAGCTGGAGTGACAGGACAAGGGGGAATGGCTTCAAACTGAAAGAGAGCAGGGTTAAATTAAATATTGGAAAGGAATTCTTCCCTGTGAGGGTGGTGAGGCTCTGGCACAGGGTGCCCAGAGAAGCTGTGGCTGCCCCATCCCTGGAAGTGTCCAAGGCCAGGTTGGACAGGCCTTGGAGAAACCTGGGATTGTGGAAGAGGGCATGGCAGAGGGACTGGATGGGCTTTGAGGTCCCTTCCAACCCAAACCATTCTGTGTTTCTATGATTCTGTGATGATGAAACCCAAGGTGGCACATCCAGAGCAGGAATGTCCCCGGTGCAGTGGGACAGCCCAGGACAGGGCTGCACATAAACATCCACTGAAGGATCTGGGATAAAAACAAATAATTCTGAAGACTGGAGCCAGTGGTGCCAGATGATGACTGCTGGATGTCCTGGGAAGTGAGAAGGAGCTGCACACTGCTAGGTGATGGTTTCTAATGGATATAAGCAGAGGTGGCAAATGAAGAAGGACAAATCCAGGGAACTGCTGCTGACTTCGAGCGAGGAGATCCAGGCTGAGCAGTGTCAGACAGCTGCTGCTTAGAGGATATTTGGGGAATGAAGATGAACAACATCAGAGGAAAACTCCTAAGGAAATGTAAGTCAAACAAAGATATATAATACCAGAGGATTATTACAGGGACTATAGAGGGGAATGAAGACAAATAAAGTCAGTCACTTGCTGAGCAGATATTAGACAAACAAAACTGAATATAGTGAGATAAGAGAGATCTACAGCACAAACAGTGTCTACAAAAGATTCCTTTAAATTAGGTCAAGAGAAGAACAACTAATCCTCTCTCCCTACAAACAGATCTTTCTTTCCTTCCCCTCCTATTTCCTGCACAGATTTCCATTTCACTTCTAAATCCACTAGTTTTCATAATTTTCATTCTCACTTGCTCCATTGACCTCAGATATTTACATATTTTCATATTTGGCCAGAAAAAGACCTGTAATTTGGGATTAGATCCTTTTCCCTCTACAGTAGCTTCACTCTGTGAAAGCCACAATGGAACAAAACCAGAATGATGTGGCTGAGGATGAAATTTGGCACAACTTCCTTTGTACAGAAGTAATGAACAACAGGAGATACATGAAGGACAAGAAATGCCAAGTAATGATATCTGTTGAGAGTAAAAAGAGGGAAGTTAATTACTATAATTACAGAAGGCTCCAAAAGGATAAACTGGAATTATGTGGCCCAGCACTGAGACTGGATTCACAAGTCCCCTCGGATTATTGATCTATTTGTGTGAAAACTGTGGGTTTCCAGGGAGGAAAGGACATCTGATGTTCTTGAGAAAAAAAAGGAATTAGTCATTAATTGTTGTCAGTTACACAACAATTACCCAAGTGAGTAATGATGACGAGTTTGCACATCTCTTCTAAAATGAAGCAAACAGTGAATGAAAGCCTCACTTTGTGTAGTGTTTTCTCAAACAGAACCATCCTTTCCAATGACTTCTATTATCACTCTCTCCCTTTTTCCATGATACACTATTCCAGCATAGTTTTATTGATAATCTTGGGGTTGTTTTCTACTTAATTAATTGCTTAGAATGGGGATTTGCGTGCTCTGTGTCTGTGTGCTCAGACCATGGTTCAATTTATGTTCCTGTACTGTAATCAGTAAATATTAATGTTTTATCATTAGATCTTCATGTGCTATGGAATATGAATAAAAATAATAATTGTATGGGTTTTTGAGCTACTCTTTTAAGGTTAACAAAGCACTGGGACATTTGGAAGAAATATAGGTTTTTTTTGCTGTTTACTTGTGAAGAAAATCAAGGTAAAAGATCCAATTTTGATATGTGCACAAAGCCTGTTGCTCCAGCTCTGGAGTCATTAACTGTGGGCATAAGCTCGTGGGGCAGGGTAGTTCTGCTGGCCAACTTTGTGTAATTAATAGCTTATCAAAAACAGGACTTTTATCGTAATTTAATGATGCATGTGTGTTCACTTTATTCTACCAACACTAAATACAGGACACATGAAGTTTCATCTATTCCAAACACAGATTGGGCTTACAGTCAATAAGAAATATTTTACCCTACCAATATAAACTTATTGAGATAATCAGTAGGAGCCTCTGAGCTTTTTTTGCAACTAGATCTCTAAAATCCCTCAGAAAAGATCAAGGGCTGCCCCTCAAAACAGATGCTCAGATTTTAAGATTACTCCAAACAGGAATTTGTATGAAAAATGAAGATTTTGGAGTGGAGGTGAACTGAATGCAAGATTTTTCTCTTCTATTTATTCCAAATTATTTTGTCTTATCTTTTATTTAAATCTCTATCAGCAATGCTGAATGCAATTTGACACCACAAATTCTGTGACAATTTGGGCTGAAATAAACTTTCCAATTTCTTTCCCAAATCAAACAGTTCAGATCCATCCTCTCCACTGCCACTTTTTAAAGATTACTCCCAAAGCTGGCAAAGCCACACCTCCCAAGACAGAGAGAAGCAAAGCTTTAATCGTGGCCCAATTAACAGGAACCATCCTCTAGAGGAGGCTGACTGTGAGTTTCTCATTGTTACACCACTTATCTCTTGAGGACTTCTCCCTTTCTTTCTCAGCACAGCTGAAGCCTATGCAAGATGAACTTCTGAACTTCTGTTTCATAAAAAATAAAAAAGCTTAAGATATTCTCAGCTTCACTACAGGGAAGACAAGATATTTGTCTCCGTGCAACATGACCTGCCCCGAGTGAGACTTCACAATGTTTCTGCCATGAACAAAGCACAGAAAGTAAAAGAAAGTGAGACAGGTTCAGGGCTCAGTGAGGCTTAAATAAGATGGATGAAAACTGATTGCAAAGAAAATGTATTTTGGAGGTGCCTTCGATATATACCAAGAAAAAAGAGCTTGCGTTTGGAGCCCCAAAGATTATCCTGCCCATTTTCTCATCTTCCTGACCTGCCAAATTGTATAAAACAAAACAAAACTCAACACCTCCAAACCCAGTGGCAGCAAAATTTGACCTTCAGTGAGCTTGGGCATACAGTCAGTGTTTTTAGACAAATGTGACCCTGTACATAGGTAAAAAACCCTGCATTTTGTGTATGTGAACACTGAGGCCACCAAACTTCAACAATCTGCTGCCTCCAAACTTCAACCGCCAACCCCAGGAGAGAAACCACCCTGAGACAAAATGCTTCCAGTGCCAGAAGAAGCTGCTATACTCACTCAGTGCAGCTCTTATCCTCTGTGTACAAGTTTATCATGAGACTAAAATCCACATAACTGTAGCTGTTATTATGGAGAGGAGAAAGGCATTTGTTGCACAAAGATGGGAAGAGAATGGATGCATTCAAACAGAACTGAGCATCAGTTAGGAGCAGACAAGCCTATTCTTGGGTATTAAAGCAAGCTCTCTAGCTAAGTGGTAAATTGTAATAGTCACCACATCAAGCAACTACAAGGAAACATAATTATATTTATTCACGCAAATATGTCATGCCCGCATTGGTTTTTCTCTACTGTTGTTGCTGAAAAGGCATCTCTGTGTGCGGGCCCAAGGGTTACTGATCAGCACTTGAAGACATATTTAATAAAATACATAAAAATAGATAGGAGCACACAACAGATTTTTGATGAAATACTGTGGCTCATTGCTCCTCAAGGATGATTTTTATGTGGGATCAGATAAAAGCTGCTCGTTACCAATAAAGGTTTTGATACACACAGTGTTGAAATATGTGGAAAAAATGTTTGGGTTTCCAATTTAAAAAAAAATATTGTCTCTGCTTAAAGAGAAATCATAAACCCACTTCTCTCAGTGATGATTCCCTCAGAAATATATTGCTTTTAATTTTTCTAATCTCTTCCCTCACTGCCCAACAAACTCCAGTGCAGGGCTTTGTTCACAGTTCTGTGCATGTTTGATTATCACACTCAGGATGAGTCTCCATTCCCACTCAAAACAGGAATGAGTGATTTGCTGATATTAGTTAAAGTGGACTGATGGGAGAAACAGTATCTGGCTGGTGAGGTGGACTGCAGGCATACACTTGCTCTATGAGATTGAAGAGAATGTCCTAATTAACTCATCAATAGGTTCTTTTCAAATGTCCTTTTAAGAGTGAATTTTAGCTAGAAGCCTTCTCGTGTGTATCATGTATCTCTCAAAGATCAATGTGAAAGGATTGTGGAGCTGCTGCACATTGTTCTTTGATATTTCCTCACCTCCTTTCCAAATCTCTCTTTACTCGAGGTTTACTCTCTGGCAGGAGTCAGATCAGGCCCAGGGAGTGAATCCACAGAGCAGCTCCTTGGATCCATAATATATTTGGCTCAGCAGGATTCTGGGTTGGTTCTCTACTGCAGAAACTACAACCCAATGACCTCCTTTTCCAGCTTGGGTGTCTCTAGCTGTGAACCTGGACCTCTGCTCCCATAAATAAATGCCTGGAAGAGACTCTGCAGGACTGATTGTCCATCACAAATATGAAATAAATCTACGTCTGATTTTAGGGGGTGCCAAACCGAGTTGACTTTCCCAAAAACTCTCAAAAAATGGAGTCTATGTCTTGATGACATCAATTAAATCAGATAAAGAGGAAATACAGTTTCACAAAAGTTTCATACAAGTTTCTCTTGCTCTTGCAAAAAATGCTAATTTTCCTTTAAAACATTGATGGTAAAGTTTTCCTGAAGATGTATATTGCGAAAAAACCCAAGATAACTGATTATTCCTAATGGAATTTTTATTTCCCCAAGCAGAAATTTACAGACAGATTTCCAATCAATGCCCCTGGTACCAAATGCTTCTCTGAAGGACGTGAGGGGTTTGCAGATCCCTGTTAAGCTCCATTTCATTTTTAGTTGGGAATATCCTGATTCATCTACTTCTTATAGAGAAGAACTGCCTGATCCATTACCATGGCCTTCCCTGCACTTGTGGAAGAAGGAGCACTTTTCAGTTCTTTGTATCCCATCCGTCCTGAAAGGATTATATTAATATGTCCCAAAGGAAAGGGAGAATAAAGAGTATTTGTAGCCATTTTTCCTTACCCCTTGTTAACTGTGGAACCTGATTAATAGAATATGAGACAGTGTCATTTGAGTATTTTTATTCAAACTGTTTGAATTTGGAATTGATTTATTTTCTTGTACTATACACAAGGTTTTCTTCCCAACAGACCTGTGTGGTACCGAAGGATATTTGATAAAAATCTCATACTGTCTTGTCCATGCTCTAATCCTGTGTTTGCAGTCTGTGCTGGGATGGCAGTTCCCTCTTCTCACAATTGTTATTTGCCTTGTGTTTCATTGTTTACTCCTTGTTAACTCCTGTTTCATATTTCTTACTAAGTCCTTTAGAGATTTTGACAAGTAGAGGATAAGACCTTGAGAATTTGCTTTTGTCTGTTTGGATGTAATTCTGACTTATTGTTTAACATCTCTATAGGTTCTGTACTTTGATTGTGCAGGTAGAGCAAACAGAGCTGTCCTTGTCTTCCTCCCTTTATTCGAGGTTTAACTGCTGGTAAATCAACTGACATTAAAATGACTCTGTGGAATGTGCAGAGGTTTAAATGAACCAATGAACACATAATGCACTTGATTATCTGTAAACAAGTAATGAAATTTAAAATGATTTAATTTGGAAAGATACCTAGAGGTCAAGGATATTCTGAGCTCTGAAGGGCTGAATGGGGGAGGGTTTATTTTGTGGGTTTTTTTTTTTTTTTTTTTTTTTTTTATTGGTGAAATGCAATTAAAACAAAGAGGTCTTTGTCGTTTTCAGTGTTGTGATTCAATGCATTGACTTAGTGCAACAAGGAAAAGAGAGGAGCAGAGGAGCCTGTTCTGTTCTTTGTCCAGCCCTGGGGTGTGAACAAGCTCAGTTCAGCACATCCAAATCTCTTTGAAGGGTGTGCAATCCTTTTGACAGCGCTGCTCCTCCCTGCTGAGCTGGAAATCAAAAACTGGAGGCCAAGAAACCCGGGGAGTTGTTCTTGCACTGTTCCTTGGGGTCTCCAGGCAATATTGAGGGAAGCATCCTTGGCACATCTTTGTTTGGAGTGCGGAAGGCCAGAGGATGGGAGGAGCTGTTGGCAGCTTTCTGTGCAAAGTGTGGATGCTCCACACCTTCCCAGGCTGTGTTAGTGGTGCAGAGGTCACTGAAATCTTCTCTCCAGCTCTGCTGAATCCTGAGAAAAGATGGATGTCCCTAACTACTGCATTTTACTCAACTTTTCTAAAATGAACGATTACCAAACAGTTTGGAAAGCAATTTGTGGGTTGTTTCAACCCTGAGTTACTCTGTGCAAGAGCAACAGGGGACCCAGGAGCTGGTTGTGGTTTTGGGAAACACTCAACAAAACAGGCCCTGAAACATGACTTTAGATCCTAAAAAAGAGGGAAAGCAACTTATTACACAGGCAGATAGTGAGAGGAGAAGGGGAAAGTGTTTTAAACTAAAAGAGGAGAGATTTAGAGAAGAAATTCTTCCCTGTGAGGATGATGAAGCCCTGGCACAGGTTGCCCAGAGAAGCTGTGGTTGCCCCATCTCTGAAAATATCCAAGAGCAGGTTGGACAGGGCTTGGAGCAACCTGGCATAGTGGAAGGTGTGAAAGGCTAAATTTGGCATTTGCCACCAAAACAGATTTTTTATTGAATGCATTCCTTGTTGGAAGATGTCTTCAAAGAGACTAAGAGTTCTTTAGAAGTTAAACTCGGGTTTGAAAATATTGAGCTTCTAAAGGGTTTGGTTATACAATGTGCAAGTATTAATGAGAAACAAATGCCCCAGCCCTTTTCATCGAGCAAAAATTTCATTGCTTTAAAACATTCTTCTTCAAGGGAGACAAAACATTATGAAATTAAGACAGTATTAGCAGTAAGTTCAAATGGTGAGTTGTGAAAATTAGGCAAAAAATTATCTGCACTGAATCATTTCCAAAACACAGACTATGTGGGTGTTGATTTTTTGTAACATCCATTAATTAAACAATTGCAATTAGCAAAACAATTGGAAAACCCACTTCTTTGACACATGGGTCAAAGAAAAGAAGTACTAAATAATACATTATTTATTACAAATTGTTCATTGGGCTTAACTTTTTGTATTTCATGGCTTCCTTGGAGGCAGCTCCATCCAGAAGCATTTCTTGTTTGCTACCTTCTTGGAAATGGGCATAATTTATAGAGCTCAGTGTCCATCAATTTTTGTTTGAAGGGAGTAGCTTCATTCTGAATTATCTTCTTGACCAAAGCATAAAACGACCTGTCCATTAATTAATTAAATTTACTCATAATTCTTCACTTTTCCACATGCTATGTAATTACCTCCCTGTTGATTAAAAGAGTGCAGAGCACTCTCCAGCAAGAGCTTGGAGCTGAAAAGATTTTGGATATGAATTGGAAGCCTTTAGCCACAGCCGAATGTCCCTAAACAAGAAATTTGAAATTTAATAAATGATTAACACAATGAACACATTTTATTTCCTTTCCCCCCCTCCATTTATTCCAAGGACTCCTATAACATATTTGATGCAGATCGATTTTGCTTCCATGTTTATTCCATGTCACAGCAGTGTTTGTTTTTTTGTTTTTCTGAAATACCTGCAGTCCAAGTTGATTAGAATCAATCCAACTTTTTTTTCCTGCTTACAGACATTTATTAAATGGCAAAAATTGGATGATTAATGAAGAAATGATGGTGGGATTTAAAGCAAACCCTCCTAACCTTTGCAGTCCTTTACGACAGGATATTGAATGGAATTTTTTGAAAAGACCTTTATAAAATCTTTCATGAACAAACAATTCATTATTTTTTGATAATATACGTTTGATAATATTTGTTGGCAGAAGAATCTGAGAGAAGCAGAAAACTAAATGAGCTATCTCTGATTCCTCATCCAGTTTTCATAAAATGGTCAGTTGACCTTAATAACCAAAGAAAAATTAACTCTGTTCTCATGTTGGTTGCATGGAAACTTGTAACATCTTTTCCTTTTCAGCCCATTAAGAGCTATAAATCTTCTAACACCCAAAATCCTACCTTTTCTCTACCGTTATTTCTTACAAGCAATCAGCCATCCAGATTCTGACTTTCTATAGCATTGGAATTTGACCCAACAGCTTTCATTCAGATATGCTTAGTAGCTCAAGAATGCAAATGGAAAACTCACCGAGAAAAAAAAAAATTATACAGGAGGAAGAATTAAAGGACCAAAAAGCGGCTGCCAGAGTGCTCACCCTGCAAAGCTCAGTTTGAGTGGTGCTGAGTGACTGTGCCTCCAACATCTCCCCCAAAAATCTGTGGGAATTTGGTCCCTCTGGAGATGGGCTCATGGAGCTCTTATCAGTGGCCGCTTTGAAAACATCCATCGTCAGTCAAAACAGCAGCACAGTGAAAGGAGACAGCTCCAACGAGGGCAATTAGACACTTATTGAGCCAATTTGTTAACTGCAGCTTAACTAATTTTATGAAGAAGTTGGCCCTGCCTATGACAGATGTTGGAACAAGATGATCTTTAAGGTCCCTTCCAACACAAACCATTCAGGGATTGGGATAACGCCCAGAACCTTGACATTATCAGACAAATCCCCTCCTTAGGGAGACAGAGGTGCCAAGTGTGGCAGTGACACCTAAAGAAGTGCCCTGTCATAAAGCCCGGGTGGATGTGATGCATGGCAGTGCTTCCCTACATCCAGGAGCCCATGACTTGGGAATACCTGATGGCTCCGTGAGGCAGCTGTGCAGCGCCTCAACCGAACACAAAAACTCGGGCTGGAACAGTGGAATTAACTGAAGAGAATACAAATTAGCACACAGATTTATTTCTTACACTGACATAATAAACAAATATTGATGGTTTCCCGTGGTGTAATACATCCTTATTCACTGCTTCACAACTCACTTGGAGCTTCATCATTTTCTCTTCACTGCTTCTAAATGGCTGATTTATCCCATACTTCTAGAAATATTAGTCTGTTTACAGTGCTCAGATAGCAAACAGATTGTGCATCATTGGAGTAACAACGTGGAGACTTGCCATGGTTGATTGTTGCGCTATTCACCTTTCTTTTCTTTTTTTTCATGCATCAGAGTTGTAGAGAAGAGAAGCAAACTGCATCTGCTTTGTAGTGAAGAGAAACGTTGTGATTATGGATGTTTGTAGCAACTTTTGAATAACTTCAGCACCTCAGGATGGCTTCTGGCTTTGGAAGAATATGATTTGGTCCATGCACGACTCAGGAGAAGAGCAGAGGTTTGCAAAGCACAGGAAGAATGACAGGCCCAAAGGTGTAAAGTGTGAGCTCCCATCACACGGCACAGGGTAAAACTGAGCTGCAGGTTTCAAAGGAATGGAATCATAGAGTTCAGAATGGTTTGGGTTGGAAGAGAACCTAAAAAGCCTCCCATTCCACCCCTGCCATGGGCAGGGACACCTTCCACAATCCCAGGGTGCTCCAAGCCTTGTCCAGCCTGGCCTTGGACTCTTTCATCTTCTCTGGGCACCCTATGCCAGGGTCTCACCATCCTCACAGGGAACAATTCCTTCCCAATATCCCATCTAAGCCCTCTGGCAGTGGGAAGCCATTCCCCCTTGTCCTGTCATTCCAGGACCAATTCAAACAGGGTGAAGCCCAAACACTCCTCACTTGGTGAATTCACAATTCAGAGGAGAATAAACATTTTCTCCCATATTGAGTAGGCACCCAAACCCTCCCTTCACACTTCTCAAAGGCAAACACAGAGAGGAATCTGTGCAGGAGCACTGACTGAGACGGTTCTGTATGATAAACATTATTTCCAGCTCTGTTCTTTGCTCTCAGAATGAGAAATACTCTCATGCATTAAGCATGCAATACTTATTCTTCATAATGAAATGCCCCAAATATTGAAACATTCTCAGTAGAATTCTTGTAGATGGAATCTTTGTCTATACATAAATAGGCAGAGTTTCACTATGAACTTCCCTAAAGCCAGGATCTTATTTATGGGAATGAAGTGCCAGAGTGATTCTAGTCCAGCTCTGGACTTGTACAGCCTCACAGAAATTAAAACATTCCTAGTTAATATCCACAATCACAAAATTAAATTAAAGGTTTGTGCTAAATCTGAGATTAAAAAAATCTCTCAAGTGACACAGTATTATTAAAATTTAAATAAATAAAATGCAAGACTGATGTAAGTTTCCTGTGCAGAGAGAACAGTGCTCACATAGCACAAGTGTTATGGATTGTGACTGAAATTATTTGACAGACTATTCCACTGTTTCCACCTTATTATGTATAATTGCTTCTAGATTTCTGATTTCGTTTTTTGACATTAACACAGAATATAAATTAGAAGTTACTTTATAAAGTAAGCTCTACTGAGATTTGAGATTTGGAATAAAACTCTATACAGATCAAAATACTCACAATTTGCTCTGGAGCACTTGAGTTTTACTAAATGAGTTAAATTCTTAAAAAGTTTCTTCCACACTTTCAAACTCTAGACATGAAACTGTGCCTAATTATGTTATTTTGTGCTGTATTCTAATATGTCTGTTAAGTTATTCTATGTAATATGTAAAATGAATCAAAGGATGCCAGAAGGTTTAATTTGCTTTTGGAGCATTTTTGCAAGCAATATGTTACAAAGTGTAATTCACAGTTTGTTTTAAATGAGGGGAAAAACAGATATATCAATGGAAAGTGAAACTATTTTACCTCAATTATTGATCTTAGGAAGAGGAACATTTTAATTAAATCTCCCATTTGCAATTTAATGCTCTGATTTTGCATGAACAATCATTGGGATGAGAAGAAGGATGTCTGTAGGAGACGTACAAATCACACTGCTCACAAGTGTGGGGCCTTGTAAGGAAGGCAAGGGCCACATATGGCATGGGCTGGAAGAAAACTGCTTCCCAAACAACTGCTTGGACTTCCTCTGGGATTTTCTACCCTGCTCCAAGGTCTGATGATTGAGTCCACTGAGAAAATTGGAATTGGAGGCAGATCCTTTCTCTCCATTCCCATCCTTCTCCAAGACAGCAAGGACATTCTCAGCAGTACCTCTGGCAAGGAGCCTGATGCACAATTATTTTCCTTATTCTTTTTTCACTCCAGGTTACAGTAGCTGGTATTTCTGGATGAGTTTCTGGCAAGAAATTCCTCCCTCCATCCATCTTGTGCTCTACCCTGGGGAATAAGGACTGAGCTGAGGGAAAGCTGCCTTGGGCAGCTCTGCTCCTCTGGCCAACACCACTCACAATCCATTGGCAGCTTCACATCCTCTTCTTCTGCTGCGCAGCCCTTCTCTCCTGGATGTCTTTTGGAATTTTTTAATCAAGAGGTGTTGCCCTGAGTTTTGCAGTTCTGGATGTTGTCATTCTTTTGTAACTGGTTTCTCAGACATTCTTTATAAACATAGCCATGTTATTGTAATGGTATCTTTTTATTTACATTCCTTTCTCCTGGGCACAGAAGTTTGATGGACATTTCCTTTGACCAGTGTGATTGAGGGGAGGCTCTTTGTCTCCTCCAATCCACAGTAGTTTATAAGCCACATATAAAATAAAGGCTGGCCCACAGTTTGTTCCTAGCTCTCAACAGGAGTCTGTCTCCTTCTTTCGTGTAGTTATTGCGACAAAGAGGAATATTCCAGTTTTAGTCCACCTGTGGCTCTGATCTCTGCAGGAGTTGTGTTGGGGTAATCCCACATTTCCATGTTCGGTTTGGGCAGCAATCTGCTCTGAGGACTTTGAGTTGTACATCCCTATAAATCCCATCAGTGGCTTCTTGGCCACGCCCAGGGCACTTGGATTTGACGAACCAACCCTTCCAACTGCCAGATTCTCCTCCAGGAAATCAAACACATTTATCTGGCATGGATTTGATGGGATCTGTTTGTTGGAGATCTCTGCTGTGACAGCTCTCTCCGAGACAGACACCGTTGTTACGGGCAGGCAAACCTCCTTACAGCAGGTGAACCTTCTCCCTAAAACATGTGAAACAAAGCAGTTAGGATCCTGAAATTGTTTGGCAAGAAGTAAAAGAGTCCGAGGAGTTTAGTGATCAACAGGGTCATTAGTGCTGACGTTATCACGGATTCGTTTAGGCTGGAAAAGTCCTTTAAGATCATTAAGTCCAACCATTCCACCAGCACTGCCAAGCCCACCACTAATCTGTGTAAATACGCCCAGGGATGGTGACTCCACCACTTTCTTGGAAGCCTTTTCCAACAATTTTGGGTGAAGGAAGAAATTTTTCCTGATATCCATCCTAACCTTCCCCTGGTGTAGCTTGAGGCTGTTGCTTGTTATCTTTTCCTAAAGCCTGTACAAACTCTTACCCAGCTGAATTTTTCATTTTCTGGAGCAGAACTTAATAGAACTTTCATTTTTCACTTCCTCCCATCATAGCAAGCCTGCATTAACAAATGTAATGAGATTGCCAGGAGCCCCAGTAACATCTCTCAGCATTTCTCCATGCCCACTGCTTGTAGGAGAAACTTTCTCCCTCAAATATCTTTGTTCAATTTTTAGTTACAGCCCTGTTATCTGACACTCCTGTTGCATGAGCTGTGGCAGCAGATTTAATCCCACAAGTGCCCCCAGAAGAGCACAGTCTGTATCCATCACCTGACCTGGCACCAAGGGACACTTTGATGTCTCTGCTTTCCCCCAAACCACACAGGGCAGATGTGGAGTGACATCTGTAAATCGTACAAACAGAAAGCAAACACACAGCTTAAGCCTTTCCCTGGTGTTTCTGCAGAAAACCAATCACTTCCCAGAACTGCTGATAACATGAAACTCCCTTGCAATCAAGTTCTTCCCTATTCCACTGAATTATTTCAAGTGGCTATTCCTCCGTGTGCTTTTCCATTTCTGCATAGCTGTAGATTTCAAGCTCTCCTGAATAGTACAGCAAAACATAATAATCCTGCTGCTCTCCATCCAGCTTAATAACATTGAGAGATTGGCTAATAAATCTCATTTTTGAAAAAGAATACATTTGTGATTATTTTGATTTGCTTTCTGCTTTTCCAGATTCGATTTCTCCTGCTTTACATTGCAGTTTTTCTCTTCTATATCCAGGGGATAGGGAAACAGTTGTTTTTCTTTAGTTCAAAACCGAGACATTAAAAATCAGTGGTTCAAACTGCAAATACAAAATCACTTGAAATCATTAAAGCTATGGTAACATTGCAGTATTTTCACATTCACGGAAATCTTTACATAAAATGGGGTTTTAACCCTTTTGCAAGATCCATTCAAACCCCAAATATATTTTTTTCCTCCTCTTCTGTAAATCATAAATACTTGTGATCAGAACTCACAGATTGAATCTTTGGGAATAGATTATTGAAGTAACTGAGCAATTTTTCTGCTTATGATTTCTGTGATCTGCTCAGGATGGCTACAGGTGTATTTATTATTAATAACTGTTAATAAGATGTTAATTATCAGGCCAAAACTCTCCATGCACATGGCTGTTTGCAGCAGACTCCTGAAACTATTGAACTTTCACTCTTTACAATGAGGAATTGGTCATCTGAGTCACAGGGTTCTCTCTTGTTTGATGACAGACAATATAGAAAAATAACTGAAAAATAGGAAATATCTTTGCTTACATGGAATTTGAGACAGATGAAGGAAGAACACCCATATCTCAGTAATGTACAAAAAATTATTCATGAAAATATTAATGAATATGGAATGATTAAAGGACTGGAATATAACCAAAACCAAATTGGTCCCTGAGATTCAAAGGAGCATATTCAGAATTTGTTTGCAGCAATCCAAGAGCTATTTGAAGCTTCTTCAGTGTGTAACATCCCTTGTAAAATTAGTTACTGCATATGTGAGCTCATGTGCATCCAGAGGAAAGACTGAGTCCCAAGTGAATTCCTCTCATTCTCCGATTTGCTGTTCCGTGACTTTTCCTAAGGAATGGCACTTTATCAGCAAGCAACACACCAGGATGAGAGGGGCAACTCCCACCAGCAGTCCCACTGCCTCCCCACTCCCCAGAAATCTCATTCCTGAGCTCCTCTCCTCTGCTCTGCTCAGCTGCTGTGAATCCCTGGCACTGCCAAGGGCCCCTGGCCTCTGGAATTTAACATTCATCACATCCCTGTATTTTTTTTAAGTTGAACACAGAAATCACACCTCTATTTTTCATCTGATTCTACTGCATTGAGCTGGAAGTGAATAGCCTGGAAAGGAGCAAACCTGACCTCAGGTCTCCTGATATTTCTTCCTGTGCTTGCTCTGGGATTTCAACACAGTTACACTGCATTAATACTTGAAAAAAAAACAGATTTGGCTGGGATTTGATTTCCTGTGTTAGGGGGGGCGGGAATAGGGAGGCAAGTGAGTGATTGTTCTGGGGTAATATTTGCAAATTGCTAGAAATTAAAAATCAAATAACTTCCCTTGAAATTGAGGGCTTGGATTTTTCTGAGGTTTACTGGAAGTTCTCATTGACAACACTGGGACAGAGGCTGGCCTGGAAAATGTGTTTTACACCCCACTGAGTAACCCTGGTATCTGGCTCATACTGGGATGAAACCCTGGCAACAGGAGTTGTCAGATATATCTAATTGAAAAGCAGGAAAAACAGTAAACAGCAGTCAGGACCTCTGGGAACAATTCCTTCCCCTGAACTGCAGACAGGGGGAAAATCCTTACCTGAGCCACGTCTCAAAGCAAGTTTTCTATGGAAACCAGGTCCAGGTGAACACCAGAACCACATCCTGGAACCACTGAGCCCAGAGCAGAGGGCACCTGGAGCCAGGTGCCATCACAGGGTCAGACTGAGGGAGGCTCTCCCTGGGGTGTGAGGTAGGCTTGGCTTAAATCTATCTGAGCACTTTCCTCAGCAGTGTTTCTCTGCTGGTATCTCATATCAAAATGCTCCTTTACCATGAAATTCTCACTTTTTTACATTTCCTACAGCGCTTGTCCAGATTGTTGGGAGGAAAGGAGAAATGGAGAATATTTGGTAAAATTCTGCAGACTGGCAGAGCTCTCCTGCTTAACTCCAGCCCTCCTGCTTAACTTCGGTGGTTTCAGGACAGGAGAGCTGGAGAGGGACTTCTTCAAGGGAATGCAGTGTTAGGACAAGGGGGAATGGCTTTCAACAGAGAGAGAGGAGGTTTGGGTGGGATATTGGGAAGAAGTTGTTCCCTTAGAGGGAACAGGGTGCCCAGAGCAGCTGTGGCTGCCCCATCACTGGCAGTGTCCAAGGCCAGGTTGGATGGGGCTTGGAGCACCCTGGGATAGTGGAAGGTGTCCCTGAGGGATTGGAGCTGGGTGATCTTTAAGGTCCCTTCCAACCCAAACCAGTTTGTCATTCTATGATCCAGACTTGTTCGACATCAAAACAAGGTTTAATTTGAAAACTTGTATTTTTCCAAGCTACCAGCTCTGTGCAACTCCTAATTGGAATTCAAACTCATCTGATTAGATGTCTATTTAAAAAAGAAATACAAACTTAAATGTTTCTGGGTCATTTACTTGTGTTCATCGGCAACACTAAACATGACCTCTATTCTTAAATGTATTTCGATATGTTAAAATCAATATATTTAAAATCTATGCTTCCATTCAGCTCTGAGCTTAAGACATGAAGCCCAAGGTTGTATCAGACCAAAAATTTGTCTGGTTCATTTTTTTAAATTAGCTCCACTCTGCTGTTATTTAATTTTGGCTCTGCACAAAAGGCAGGTGAACGTCCCAAGCCCACATCTCCCACAGCCACGTGAAGGATAACAAAACCAGGGGGTTTCAGCTTGGAAGAGGTTATATGCAAAAAGTTAAAGGAGACAAATGAATAAAGATTTTTTTTTCCTTGTTCTGAATTACATACAGTAGAAACAGGAGCCATTTATTATTTTGTGGCTGAAATAGAGCTGCCAGCGTTATCGAGGCAATACTTAGATAACCCCCAAGAGGGATAAGCAATAAAAAGTGCCCTGCAAGCAATATTACCTCCTAAAGCACCATGGCCAGATGGATCTACAGCTGAATTTCATAGAGCATCAGTGATAAATTACTTCCAATTTCATCTGTGATTTACAAATATTCTTTGGAGACTAAAGAAATGTCTTATTTTAATTAACCACCATTTCTGTCTTCTCAAAACAGGGTGAAAAACTCAAGTGCATCTGATTCAAACCCTTTCACAAAAATTTTAGCTCTTAGCTCAGAGAAAGTCAGAGTTATGCCTCCTTATCTTGCTCAAACTGGATTTGTTCTGGGCAAATTTCTAACAGATGGTTCCCAGTGTCTAATGAATACAGCAGACTATTGCAAATGGGACATGAGATACACTCAGATAAAGCAAAAGGAGTTTGAAAGAGTGTTTAAAAATACTTCAGAAGTACAGGAAAATGCAGCTAAATTAGACTCAGGTACAACTAATGTCTTGAATTAAAACAACAAGACATAAAATGTTTTCAATTTGAAATGAAACTCATTTAGCATCTAATAAGCCTCCCTCTTGTTTGAGAGCTTTGCCAGAACTCCTGGAGTAGCTGAACAGGAGCTCACTTCATCCTTCCATTAAACACTTTGTGTGAAAATGGAAGAGTAATGTCTTTTTTTTTTAACAGAGTATAAATAGACGTGAAAAAAAAAAAAAAAGGGAAACTTGAGTCATAGTAGTCCATTCTTTAAGAACTACAGAAATAAAGATTTGGGGACAAAAAAAGGTAGCAGGGCTGGGAGAAATTCCCAGCTGCAGGAATCAAAGAGGTTTCTGAGCAGAGGTTTCCAAAATGTTTGTTCCAGGCTGCAGGTGCCGAAGGTCAGATTGAATGGGGCACAAGAATAAAGGGTGTGCTGGGGAACAGTGCAGTGACACAGGGTTGGGATGGAGGGTGGCTCTGGGGTGGCTGCTGCTCTGGGACCCTGCAGATACCACGGAGATACCATGGAGATATAACGGGATTTTCTCCAATTTACCCCAAACTCCTCCAATCTTCGCTTACACGTGAGTTGTAAGCACAGCACAAGATGAGTGAAAGGCAATTGCAGGATAAAATTGTGTGAAACAGCTTCTCTTTAGGCATCTCCAGAATATTCTGGGCTTGCTGTTGCAAGGTGACAACAGGAGTGCTTGGAAACTCTCTGTTTTTCCAGCCTGTGTTAAAAAGACCATCAGAGGCTTGATGCTCTTTTACTGCCTGGAGTAAACCAGAAAATGGGAAGGAAACTGAGTTTTGTGTCTGCCCCAAGGAGCGTCCACCTGTGTCTGTCCCTTGTTCCAGGGCAGAAGCCATTTCTAAGAGAATGAAAAGAAATATTTCAGTGCTTGATAACCCTTTCCATGAAGGAATTTTCCCTAAGATCCAATTTAAACCTTCTCTGGCACAACTTGAGGCCACATGCCAGTGTTTGTGTAATCTGCAAGTGATACTGCAAAACTGGTAACACCTGCTGAGAAAAATGAGTGACAGAGCTGTGTTGCATTTTTAATGACAACATCTGTAATTTTCTAAAGAGATGGTTACAAAACCTGAGACAAGAAAAAAAGCCAATAGTGTCCTGCTTGTCATTAAACAGTCTGAAATGTCTTCAGATGAAAACAAAATCCCGATGTGGTGTGTGGGATTAGAATCTCCCATGGAAGTGTATTGACAAGGCAACTGGTTTAATCAGTTAAATTACCATTTTGTACAGAAAACAAGGCAGATTTGCTTAATGACCTCACTACTCCAGGGAAAGAAGACATTGTCAATAAAAGCAATTACAAATTAAATGAGAGAGGCAAGCACAGTACAGGATGGGTCTTACTTCATTTTTAAAAAAAAATCTATTTATTTATTTATTTTGCAATGCAAATAATTGTCCTACCCTGTGTGTCATACAACAGGTCAACACTGGAAGATCACCCTGAAGATAAATATAGTTAGGTAGAAAAGAAAATCTAAGTGATGTTTCCTGAACAGACCCTTCCTGTGTGATAACAGGAAAGCTCTTATGTGGCAGAGATTGGCATAAAAACTGGCATAAAAAGTGATCTTGATGACCACACATTTAACTTACAGGGGAGGCAGGAGTCTTGCAAGATTCCAGGCCCTACCATCAGCATGAACCCTAAAAGACCCCATTTTTGTGGTCTATGACACTTTTTATCCCCTGACCTTCTTCCTCTGCAGATCCATCCCTGCACTACCACATGGGAATTCCCAGGAGTGGCCAAAGGCTCAGTGCAGTGATGCTTTTGGGCTGATTTCAAGTGGAAAAGGGACAGTGCCACCTATAACCTGAGGTACCACAGCGGACAGCAGAAATATTTTCATTAACTCTGTTTTTTTTGTGATAATATTCCATGAGGAAGGAGTACTTCTGTTGAAATCCATATGTATGGATGAAAACTGAGCTTCAGCATAATGGGAGTCTATTTCTTTTTCCAGAAGTCTTAATTAGCACTTATTTTCATGGTGAAACAGCATGGACTGCTAAGGAATATTATTTTTCAGTGATGAATATATTCATAGAATCCTAGAATGGGTTGTGTTGAAAAAGACCTTAAGGATCACCTCATCCCACCCCTGCCATGGGCAGGGACACCTTCCACTATCCCAGGTGGCTCCAAGCCCTGTCCAGCCTGGCCTGGGACACTTCCAGGGATGGAAATAAAGGAAAGCTCCCCATGGGTACCCGAGAACCTTGCAGGCAGCTTGCAGCCATCAGCCAACTGGCAGGAACATCCAGGGCCAGCAGCAGCTGATTTCCTTGGGAGGAGACTCAATCTCATTATCAAGTCACTGGTTTTAGTGAGAGAGACAAGTTCAGCGTCACAAATCTCCAATTTCCAAGCGAGCAGATGACAGGAGTGTCTCAAGTGCTGATGAGTTTATGTGCATAAAGCACTGAAGTGCAAATAATTAAGAACTACATTGATCACAGGGTTTTAACAGCTCTTCAAAATGCAGGGGGAGGCTGCACAAACATTTCTCTCCATCAGCAAAGCTGCTCTAAGCCCTTCCCGGGGGCTCCTGCCCTGCCTCCCATCCTGCTGCAGCCTCCAGGGTGCAGATCCCGCTGCTTGGGGGTTTGCTGGGAGCAGGACAGATGTAATTATCCGGATTAAGGAACTCAAAGCACAGCAAACCTTCAGGTTACATTTTTTTTAACTCAGATCATTTGCTGATCCATGTTACAGCACAGCTCTGGAGTTGGAGTTAGAGTGAGGAACCAAGCGAGGCAGGGGAAGAGGAAGGACCAAGAATTCTGATGCTTCACCCTGAGAAAGTGCTCTTCTACCCACGGTTGTTTTGTATTTCCTGGTGAGATGCCACCCAAACCTCATCTGAAACTCTGGCATTAGGACATAGATATTAAGGATAGGAGGTTTTTTTCTGTGGGTGGGTTTAGATAATCTCAAAGAGCAAAACTTCTCAGTATCCAGGTGCCTTTAGACTGAGTCTGTCTCATCAAGGCCAGGTTGGACAGAGCTCTGAGCAACCTGCTCTGGTGGAACCCCCATGGCAGGGGGTTGGAAATAAATGATCTTTAAGTTCCTTTCCAACCCAAACCTTTCTGTAATTCTTAAATGCAATGTGGGCTTTTTGTTTACAGCTGAACCTTTCAACACACCCGTGTGTAAAGATTATTAGAGCCAAAATTCCACTCCTGTGGAAGCAGAAACCACTGGGAAGATGGGGAAGCAAGGGATGAGTGAGGTGAGGGACCCCTGCCACTGCTGCAGCAGCTGAAGGACTGGCAGTGAGGAACTGTGGGCACCATCCCTGAGCACCACAGCCTGCACTCAACCAGAATTTGGCCCAGGAAAATGAGCTTTCCAGGGTAATCCTGTCATATGGCTCAGAGGAGATGGAAAACAGCTTTGGATGCCTCAGATTCTTCTGTTTCCAGTCTATTCAAACCCACTGGAGGATTGTTTCAAAGAGCTCAGAATGAATAAGTTTCCATTCCAGGTGTCTCTTGGTTTTTTGATTACAAATGAGTTTTCTGTCCACCTGAAACAGATCAAACATTTCCACTGGGAACTGCCAGTGGGGCTTGGGCACTTCTGGAATTCCTGCTGCTGGGTGTATTATGAGAGCAAGGGAGCAGAACTGCAAAACCTGATTGACATTGGTGAACAGAACACAGAAAAATAAATTATTTTTTAATAAAATTGGAAATGAAAGCTGAAAGAAAGCTGTATGTCCCTAGCAAGGCAAAAAAGCATGGAGAGAATACCCATTATAACAGAAAGTATTGAAAGTGCAGAATATTTGTTCTCAAAAATAGAAAAAGATGAGCTGGCTCCAAGCTCTGATCTGGGCTCCCTGTTGATGGATCTGCCTGTTTCCTTGCTTTGTTTTCCTCTTAAGAGTTATTATCCCTTTAAATATTGTGGGGAGGGAGCTTTTTAATGTTTTATTTTTTTTGAATTGAAGCCTCAAAGTAAGAATGCTTGGACAATTTTCAATCTACATCTAGAAGGCCAAATGTGCCTTTTTTTTTTTTTTAATGTTACAGAACAACATGAAAAGGGAAGTATTGGACAAAGTGAGTTTTCACCGTCTCAGTTCTTCACCAAGGCAATATTCTCTTCCCAGATCCCAGGGGCTGATGGTACTGGGATGGTGTTGCAACACCAGTTGAGCAGTGAAAAGCCTTCCCTGCCTCCCCACTGCCTTGGCAAAAGTCTCTGCCCCTCCAGATCTGTCCCACTGCAGTCATTCCTCAACCCAATTCTGTCAAGTAGATCCAGTCAATCCCAGCACTTTTAATAGTAGAGGGGCTTGGTTTCCTTTTGCAACCTGGGTGTTTTTGACAGACTGTGGAGCTGAGTGGGCAGGGAAGGAGTGACACTTGGACAGATGGTCCTTCAGCTCCCGGTGCTGTTACTACAGCCACGGAGGGGCTGAGATAAAGTCACAACAGAGACTAGAGCTCTGCTGCAGGAGGGGCTGCAGTGGAACAGAGAGATGGAAGCAAAGCCTGGCCTGTAAAAACTTACCTCCCTATAGGAAAAAATATCCAAGATTTTGAGAAAAGAGAAGCTGAAGCTCCATAAGTGAAATTAAGCATCTCTCTCAGCAGCACAAGCAAGAACAGAGTCCAGATCCTACAGGAAAACCCCAATAAGAGTAGGACCTCCCCAGTTTGTGGGCAGATTCAAGGGGTTTATCACCATGCTGGCTTATCCCAAAAGATAATTATAAATTAGGTTCTTTTGGATAATTCCTTGGGCTTCTCCTGATGGCAGCAGGGAGGCAGGAGCTGCTGATGGGGTCTGGCCTGCAGAGATCATCCCAGGCTCACAAATGAACCCTCTGACAAGACCTGGAACTGAACTCATTTCAACATCTGTTGACTTAATCACAAAGCCAACACTCCCTGAAGCCAGCAGAGCTCTTCCAAACCTAGTTCCATTCATTTCATTGTATTAATGGCATGCAAAGATATGAATACGATGGATAATATTCTAATTATCTTCATTATACCACAGCTGGTTTGGGTTTTTTCTCTTACATTTTCATGTCAGAATGAATAATCCTGCCCTAATTACTGATTGATCATTTTTCTTTATTCACCACTTGGTGGAAATGTAGGAAAGAGTTCTGTGTTATCAGGGAAGAGGTGAAAACTGTGTTAGATAAGGTCAGGAATTTCTTTGACAGGTATTTGTACCTGGAATACCAATCCAGACACATCAGTGACTAAAAGGAGAATGAGAATAATCACAACAAATAACATATCCCAAAAGCTTTCTCTGTGGTTTCAGCTGGGTTTTAGTCCTTGCATTTCTGTTTAATTAATCCACTGCTAGGTGATGCTGTTAGCAGGGATTCCTGTTCTTTCTTTGATATCTCAAAGCCAACAAAGCAGGTTGTGGTGGTCCAACAATTATGCAATTAATGTCTCAGTGTGGTTGGCAAGTGTGTTGCTAAGGGGATAAAATGATTTATTTTTAATAGTTGTGTAATTCAAGGTGTGTCCTGAAGAGAAGTTTTTGCTTTGTTTGCTGTCATCCTGCTCTAGATGTGAAAGCAAGAGAACCGTGTTGGTGTTTGAGAGCACAAAGGAAGTGGAACACAGGACATCTCAGTGTATTGATTTTTCGCTGATTTTTCCCCCCCCCATCTTCCTAAAGCATTTTCTGGCCTTTTAAATCTTCTCTATCATCACGTTCTTCTTCTTACTGTTGGAATAACACAAAGATGGTCTCTATAAATGTCTTTCCCTCATTATATAATGCCCTTAGTCAGGCTGTCGTCTATAATTAAGTTCTGCTCTTTTGTCTGTAAACACCAACATGAGATTTTCTCTGAACTCCTTCACATTAACAGGGCTTTAATTTGATTTCCAAGGGGGATCAGTTGGGCAGATTAAACATTCCTGATTAGTATGAGACAGCATAGAACTGTCTGACTGTTGAAATTCCTTAGGAATTGCTGACTATAATTCCAGGTGGTTCAGGAATAGGGATCAGAGGTGAAGCCATCCTTAGAGGTTTCTTTAAACACATCCCTACAGCCTTTTGCAGTCCAGTTCTTGGCTGGAATTCATATTAAGGAACACATATGATGCATCTTAAAGCTTAACCTTGCAATTTGTGCCTTTGTCTTCTGGCTGCTCTGAAAACTTTGGAGGAATCCAAGGAGGAATCCAAGGAGGCTTTGAGCGAATTCCCGTTCCCTTGACCCGCTCTGCATTTGCAATTCCACTCTCTCCATTAGCAGGAAGCCTCGGGCTGATGGCATTTAAGCTTCCAGCTCTAAGGGACTTGTTTGCCAGACTCTGAGGCTCCTAGAGAAGGTATCCTGGGATTCTGTGGTTTAATGGCATCCCAGAACTATAGCCTGGGGCAGCAGAAATCCATGGGCAGGGGGGTTCTGTGCATTTAATATTTTTCGAAGATTTAGGGCATTCACAAAGATTTCCTGAAGAATGTGTCAGGTTTTCCATTGTATAGGGTTCTGACTTTTGGGAAATGAAGTTTCTGTTCTCCCTCTAATCTTGGGAGACAGGGGAGAAAGTGAAAATGGATGTGTTTGGGTTCTGTGTCTTGGCAGGATTGAAAAAACAGGTTAATTCATCAGGAATAACAACAACAACAACAACACCACAACAAACAACAACAACAACAATAATTATTATTCAAACCAACGAAGATAGTATGGATGTGACCCTGTGGCTTCCCCTCACTTTCTATTCCACAGATGTGGATGTCAACAAGGATAGTTTTCCAAAATGAAACCTGTGCCTGTGCCGCTGCACATCCCAACAAATGACTTTGTTTCATTTCAGTTTGTTCACTCACCTGACCAGGCTCCTGATCCTGCCCTTTCTCTTCTTCATTACCATAAGCTTAAACCTTATTTTTGGCAAAATCTGTTTGGATGCTGCTGGCTGAAGCACCTTTAATCCCTGATTTCCAGGTATCAGGAAGACAATCCGAAGAGAGATTTTGCTGATTGACATGGATTAATCAAACCGAGTTGTAATGGATCCTGAAGTGGGGGCTGCACTTTAGTGAAACACCTGAATATTCGAGTTGGTTCACCCCTCATTTCAAGGTTTTCATTTTCTTGCTTTTCTTCTTCTAGAGGTGCCAGAGAGATCAGAGAGAGGAGAATCGCTGAGGGATGATGTGGAATTTCTCTCAGGGATGTGGACAATGTGGAGATGAGTAATGCAGCTATTTCTGATGTAAGGAAATACATCCCATAGACAGCGAGCAGCCCAACCCTTGATTCTTTCTATCAGGGCTCTGTGGGTGCACAGATCGTTGAGTTTTTGATTTCAAACATATTTTTTCAAGAGCTGTGAGCAGAACAAGGCCAAATCCTCGGATGACAAGCAGAATCCTTGTGTGGATGAGCTCCTCTGTAAATGACAAATGAGTCACATCATTTTGACTAATTGATCTTGTCTTGTGAGTTTGTTTATTAACACGAGACCACTTACTGCTGTTCCCAGTTTGCTTTTGTATGGAAATGAAGGTTGCAAGTAGCTAACAGCCAGGTTCCTGTGGAACTGGGATGGTTAGGGATCACCAGGAGTTTTAAGATGGTTTTGTGCTTGTGCAATGAAAACAGACAGACCTTAAAACCTTTTTTTTAATGGCAAGTTAAACCATGGGCAATCACTGCTTGGGGTTAGCAGAGAAAATAAATCTATGGGCATGGTAATATTTACAAGGTTTTGGACTATGTTTAGTGCCCCTACTTTCAGCCAGCTACAGCACTGTCCCTGACTTCGGAGCTGGTTGTTATAAAATCCTTTTTCGACCTGTATCAGCATTTTCCAACTTCTGACACTTTTTTTCCCCCCCGAATTAAAACTGGTGGATCTCCACTGGCCAAATGGGTGTTCAGAAAAGAGCAGCAGGGCTGGGGAAGGGGCTGGAGCACCAGGAGCGGCTGAGGGAGCTGGGGGGGCTCAGCCTGGAGCAAAGGAGGCTCAGGGGGCCCTGCTGGCTCTGCACAGCTCCTGCCAGGAGGGGCAGCCAGGGGGGTCGGGCTCTGCTCCCAGGAAACAAGTGATGGGAGGGGAATAAACAGCCTCAGGTTGTGCCTGGGTCACCATCCCCGGGGTTGTTCAAACAGTGAGCAGATGTGGCACTTCACAGTGTGGTTTAGTGAGTTTGGGGTATTGGCCAAAGGTTGGATTAAATGGTCTTGGAGGTTTTATCCAACCCTAATGGTTCTGTGATTCTGTGATTCTGTTGCTGCAGTGCTGGTACAGCACAGAAATGCCTCCAAGCTTTATTTTCCCACTGCCACTGAGCTACTGAGCTGCAGCAGTTCTGCTCTACTTGGTGTCAAACCCATCCTCAGAAATGGGATAAGAAAGCAAATATTCAGCTCCACTTGTCTATATTTCTAAGGGGGAAATGACATTTCATAAATACTCAACTATGCTATTCTCAACATCCAATTTTCTATATTGGATTCATTTCTCAAATCTACTTACTTTAGAAGGCTGAAATGTTAATCTAACAAGTCCTGCAGTTTTACAAGCAGCGTGTGGCTTTTCTTTTCATCTGACAGTTGCATTTAAATGACCCTACAGCTTTAGGGCATTGAGACAACCATTATTTCATTATAACAGTTCTATACAGCAATAAATAATTCCATGCATGATAACTCTTGAAAGGAAACAACGTGCATATGGTATGGCTGGGATCAGCTATGGAATTAATATGTGCTGTTAGGAAAATTTGTCTGTGAGCACCACAGGAAACGTGTTCCCAGAGGCCAGATATCAACTGTGCAGTAAAACTGAGCTGTTCCTCACACTGCTATGCTGCTTCCCTTTTTGACCTCTGCATTGGAACTGCCAGACAAAAATTCTAGTTAATGACAGTTCTGGTAGATTTTAGCATTTGCAATTTTGGAGCCAGCAACAGCTCTGTTCAGTGCACCACTGAGCACTTGTCAGTTGTTAATCAGCCGAAGTCAATTAGTGCTCTTGCTATGGATTTGTTCAGGGTATGACAGCCTTGAGTGGCTCTGTGGGACTGGAAAGCAGCTGAGAAAGGGGAAAGAGACTTTTCTAGAAATTCCGTGATTCTGCACTACAAACTCAGGACACTTCTGCAAACTCCTGCAAAGTTTTACCTTAAAGTTTTAAGGTTTAGCCAGGCCCAATCAGCTATTTTATTTAGAATTCTAAAACTTCTGGCCACCAGGGCAGTTAGTTTGTCCTTGGAATGGTCACCTGGAGTTTTTCCTCAGAGGAACCTGCTGGATGAGGGATTGCCCAGCAGGTCAGTGTGGAGCCACTCCAGTGACTGCAAAACACCTTTGTCTCAACAGGGTTTTTGTCTGGTCATCTGCTGCAACCAGGATTGTTTCTGCCCAGTGACTACTGGGGAACACAAAGGGACTCCAACATTATGGATAATGTGGAAAAAAGGGGGAAAAAAAAGCCTCATTTTTATGAGAAAAAAGTGCTGTGCAGGGAAGCGTGGTGTAAACTTGTCTGTGCTGAGCTTCTTTGGGCTCAGGATTGGACCTGAGACCTCCTGAGGCCCCATCCTGCCTCAGTTATCCTGTGCTCCCAAGAAAGTGGCAGAAGAAGGACAAGTGATGACTTTTTGAAACTCTAAGAAGCTCTAGGAAGAAACATTGTGTTGAGGCTTAATGAAAGCACAAATTGTTGTGATTAATCTCAACTCTCCCCTTCCAGAGCAGCACACAGCCCAAACCAATTAATTTAATTCCTTCCTAATTTTAAGAAATGAGCTTTCACGTTCAAAAAACCTGAAATTTTGGGTTAAAAGTTTTAATTTCGTTTCAAAGTTCATCTCTTTTCTCTCAGGAGATGTATTCCCTGGAGCACTGAATATATGCAAGTACACGGACAGTGGTGATTCATTAACTGGGTGAAGTGTGGGGACTTTCCTCTGTTTTGTTGACACTTCCTTTCATATGGAAAATCCAGCGCCAAGCTCTCATCTATTCATGTTGTGTCACCCCTTGTGAAAGTCGATATGTCACTATTTTCTGTGTGTCAGCTGAGACTGATGGGAGTGCTGACTTTAAAGACAGGTCAGGAAGGCACTGGGAAAAAAAAGCAACAACCTTTGCTGAAGCAGAGTGATGCTAAATGTCACAGAACAAAGATTTAGATGCAATTTAGGGAGCTGACATGCAAAACGTGGGCACTGTGGAGTTCAGGGGCTTGGTTAAATCAGAACAAAATCTGCGATATTATACCCAGATACCTCATTGCTTCCTCATTCCCCTCCAAAGCTCCAATCCATCTTTTAAGGACTGAGATCAATTTAGCAGCAGCTCTGCAGCACCCAGTGCAAGGCTTGGTGCAGTTTTGCAGGCTCTTGTTCAGCCTTCCCCATCAAGTGGAAGTGCATCCACTCACATCCATTTCAGGATACTGTCTCATTTCCCATTAGCCATTAGTCTCAATGGATTCAGGCTAAACGTTGGGCTTGAAACTGCTTTTGGCTACCCAGACCATCATTAGAGCAGCCTGAGGAGAGAGCAGAGACACGGTCTGGAAGTGCCTCAGACCTGGGAATTCTGTGCTGGCACCAGCCCCACTTCCATTCCCCGTCTCCTGCTATTTTTTAAAATTCATGCATTACCATAAAGGCGCAAAGCACTACAGAAATCCATCCTCTGACTTGTCCTTAGCACACAAAAAGTTGAGGCTGAGAGCTGAGCCGAGTCTCATTCACACAAGCAATTGTCATCACAAAGAGCCATCCTCCCCGCAGGGAACGGGATGCAGGGCTTGGGATGCAGATACCTCTGCCTGTCACTCTCTCGAGGTCACCATTTGGGACTGATGAATTGGGAACCAGAGGATCTGCCTGTGTACAGCTTCAGACCTGATTTTTGTCTGTTCTTTCCTGTGACCTCTATTGTGATGCCTGCATTGTTACTTCAGTGCTGGAAATCAAAGGCAAGTGCAGCCTAAAAATACTTGAGCAGAAAAAAAATGAGCTTTAATAACTTGGTCTCACCTTTGCATTTCAAAGGATCTGTCACATCATTCAAAGAGCCACGTATTTGGAGATAATGCCACCTATACCAGAGACAGGATTTTAGTCACACCAAGAATTATTGATTTTTTCACTGAATTTGAGTGAAAATAGAGGTGAACAAGATACTCTCCAATCCAGTGATATGCTGTAGAATATATCCATTGGAGGCTGATTTTTTAGACACACACATACATATATATATATGTGTATATATATATATGTATATGTATGTACTTTAGACATATATATGTATATGTATATATTTTAGACATATATACAAATACATATACATATACATATATATATGTATATGCACCTTTTGGGAAAGTATGAAAACAAAGTCAACAATTTAAAACTTAGAAATTCTACTTTTAGCTTCTTCTGACATTCCATTGCTGGGGAACTTGTATCTTATATGCAACACTTTAAGAACTTTGATCAGCACAACAACATCTGGGAGATTTTCTGGAACTGGATGATAATTTCTAGTTGCAACTTGCTTCTTAATATACAACAGTTTGAGTAATTGTGAGTGACAGCCATAATTATTTAAACTATTGCACTGTGTAGCCCCACCTCCCCTTTAATGGTTCAGAGAAGAATATATGTGTCAGATTAGCATAAATTTAATTTACTGTCTCATATAAAATGCAAATCAAGAAGGCAAAACTTTAAGTACCATTCATTTAGTTTTTCATGCAGGACAAGAATTCTTACCAAGGGTAAGGGAGAAAAAAATCAACATAAACCTGTGAGTAATTTGAATTCATCTGTGAAGGTGGAGCAGAGTCCTGAGTGTTCCCTTTATGGTATGGCTGATGCTTTTTTAAGAATCCTGAATTTCTTGTCTTTTCTCTGCCACTTTTCTCAAATGTGCTCGAATTCATCCCCCCTCAAATTCTTTGCTAAAACCCCTTATTTATTTTTATTTTTATTTCTTTTGAGGTCAGTTCTTCAGCAATGCCAGTGAACACTAACTGTGGTTGTGAATCTCTCAAGTATTTTCAATCCAAGACCAAGATTTAGCTCTGCTTTAACACTGATACTTTAACTTTCAGTGGATGATCCATTTCCTTCCTTGGGATGATTAACCCTGGAGCACTTATCAGGGATGGGGGGTCAGCAGCCAGACCAACATCTCAACATCAACACAAACCACCCTGGGAAATGCTGCTCTCCTGCACACAAAAACTTCTTCCCTGGCAAGTCTGATAAAACAAACAGGCTTTGAAGTACCCCCTGAAATTCTCTCCAAACTGTAAGTCAAGTACGACTTTCTACAGCATGACAAGATTTAACATGATTCCTATGTTTATATATATATATTTTAAGTCAGAGTTCCTTATTTATCATAGGATTCAAGAAACAAAGGTCTCCTGCCTTTGATTTCCTGGGAGAAAACATTTTACAGATGCCTCTGTAGAGTTCTAAGGGTTGTTTAAAGTCATCTGCTTTTTTTAAAGATGGAAGTTCAAGGGAAATTATTTCAAAGAAGCTCAGAGGAGAGAAACTGAAGTTGGCATATCTTCTCATTTGTGTATTCCTTAGCTCTGATTTGAAAGAAGGAAAAGTCTTGTTTTGTATAGACAGAAGAACTGAGATGGAAATTGCAAAAAAAAAATAAATCAGCTCTGAAGGAAGGAAGACTTTTTCTATCATCTGGATGTAGATCCAACACAAATGGAATTGTAAGCAGAGGTTAAAGGAAGAATATGATGCTTAAACCTCTTCAACCTCATCAACTCTCTATTAAAGATTCTATTCAAGGAGAGGCATTTGAATAAAATCTCTTGGGGAAGCATTAAACAAGACTGAAATAGTTATGAAAAATGGTGGGAAAGTGTTATTGTGTTAATTTTCTTACCAGTTTTCACTGTACATTACCATCTGTGTTCAAAACACTTTTTGACATTATCTGCCTTGTTTTTGAAGGTGCTGTGAATGCCTGGCAACATCTGGGAGATTTTCTGGAGCTGGAAGATAATTTCTACTTGTAATTTGCTTTTTTAATGTACCAGAAACAGAAGAAGTGGGAAAGAGCATCCTGCAATCCTGAGATCCTTTTCTCCAGGAATCCCTCGACCTTTGGAACAGAGTCTGTCTGGGAGGCTGCTGCTTCTCTTCAGAGCTCCTTTTAGAAACAAATACTGCAAAAAGGCTGCACCTTTACTGAAAAATATTTATTTTATTCACCTGCAGCAACAGCAAGAGGCTTCATAAACAGTCTGCAAGAGGTCTTTCTGACAATTTCTGCTTAGAACATCTTAAATTATTATATCATATCGAACAGGCAAAACCAAGAAAAAGCCTAAGTGAATTAAAATAAATTGATTGCCTTTCATTTACCAGTGGCGTGTTTACAGTTCCCTCATCTGTGGCACCTCTTGAACTGTTCACAACATGACACAATCATTTCAAAGAGGATGAAGTGATTATATCATCTAATTTAGAATACAGTTGCGTGATGGGGAGGCAGATTATCAGACAAAATGGTGTGTCAGCTTCATTCCTGAGACAGAAGAACTCTATAGATTATTTTTCCTTCAGATCTAATATCTGCTGTTCACTGTAAGCAACTGCATTTTCTACTGGGTCATAGTTAATTTTTTTTCCTGTCCTTAACATATTTTCTTGATTGTCATAAAAATACCTTGTGTTGTTCTACTGTCTATAAAGCCAAGTTCTGTTTTAAGACAGGCTCTCAATTTCATTATTTGTGTCTTCATTTAGCTCCACTTTTTTCCCCAACACATTTAGGGCTCAGTGACTGAAGAATCCTCTCCAGAACACTTAAAGAAAAGCCTTTGACATCTCATTTCAGACCTCTCTAAGCCAATCTTCTCCAGCCTGCACATCAGGTCTGTGCTATTGTCCAACAGCCTGGATCAAGTCAGACTTTCTTTGGATTAAGTTGTTAAAGACAAGGAAGGCCTGAAGCACCTTTGACAAATAGAGTTTAATTTATTATGATGACCATAACAGCAATTTAGGAATTCTGTGTTTCCAAAGATCAGTTTCCTGGCTTACATCAGCAGAACAATATCCAAAGAGTATTTTTTTGCTTAGTGTGCCCACTCCTATTGCTTCTCTGACCCCCATTTACCATCTCACCCTCTTGCATTTGATGTTTGATTAATATTAGGAGAAGCCTGATCTGGTTGTCATTGAAACAACAGCAAAACTTTCTTCCTTTTTTTTTATTTTTGACTGGAAACAAACATGACCAGGCTCTGATTTTTGTCTTTTAATTAACCAGAAGATTTAAAGATGAGTCTCATTATATGTGTCTTTATTTGATGTGGTGGTGCCTTTCCTGGTGCTCTCATGGCCTCGTCTCTGAGCCCTTTCTGTAAAGCAAGAGAAGGATAAAAGAGCCACCTCTGAAGATGTCCCCAAAATAACAAATAATGCAACTGATTAAATAACTTTATGGCAGTGTTTAATCTTTTCAAATGATTTGAGGTCTTTTTTCCATCTCCCGTTCCCAGGGGTTTCCCTGAGCCATCCAACATCAGTGAATTCTTGGTCTATGCTGTCCCCAGACTGAATAAACCCTTGTGGAAATGTCTAACCCTGACTTTAATAATCCAGTTTTGCAGACTAAGATCAAAACTGAGCTGTGGTTTCTGTCCAGCCAGCCTGCCTGGCATTGGCTCTGCTGTTTTCAATACACCTTCATATGATCACTGGTCCCAAAGAAAGGATTAAACTGTCATTCTTTATTTAAATCCTTTATCAATAGATATTTGAAATTAAGACAAATGTGATAAATAAGGGATTTAATTAATAACAGAATTTTAGTGTTTTCCTTTCAGGTTGGGTTTGGCCTTTTTGCTTTCTGAAGTCTGTGGAGATTATTCAGTTTCTCTTGCAATCTTTTAATCTCTTCTATATGAAATATTTAAACTTTCAACATGTAACAATAAGATCAAGATTAGATCTTACAGTAACTTAAGGGAAACTTTCATTTCAGCTGGTGATGGCTTGAGAGCATTCAAATTACAAAATCCACATTCTCCTGTCTCCTTTAAGGCAATATTATTGCTGCCTCTTATATTTTAGTGTTTTTGTTCATGTTTCAGACTTGCTGACTGAAAGAACCAAATTCTACCTGCTCAATTTGCATATAAAACATGAATCGTTGAATTGTTTTTTCTGAGATCTGGGTTTAGGAGTGACCTGAGGTCTTTGGATTTCTTAGTCAAGTTCTAACTGCGTTTTGAAAGGGCACAGAAAATTCTGTTCTAGAAAATGGTACTGAGGTCCTCGAAATCCCAGTGCATCCATCTCTTAAGCCTGTCCATGACCTTGGCAGTGCTGAGTTGGACTCATGACCTAAAGGGCCTTTTACAGCCTAAAAAAATCTGTAAACCTTTGTCCCTCATTTGAAATGGACTAATGGTTGTGCCTAAGAGAAATAGCTTTCATCCCTTTCCCTTCCCTTCCCTTCCCTTCCCTTCCCTTCCCTT
>VZRZ01002771.1:0-15582 GCA_013398175.1 Climacteris rufus | reverse complement strand
CCCTTCCCTTCCCTTCCCTTCCCTCTTGTTCCAGTTCTTCATGAACTGCCTGAAAACACATCATTATTCCAAGATAAGACTCTTTGATTCTCCTTTTTATTACCTCAAAACTTTTTAAAGGTAAAACATGTGCAGGTTGTTCCTTTAGAAGGAGCCTTCATTATTCCAGCTCTGAGGCAGAAACACATCATTGAGTTTACACAGTTTTAGCTTCTTGTTTGTTCTCCTTTACCTTCAAATTGGGGATGTAAAAATAGCAAATGTCTTCATTTTCTTGATGCCAATTCTATCTCTATGTAGGGCAAATTTTTGGTTTTGTGGCTTCATTTTTTATTATAGTCAACATTTTGCTGTTTGATTTTTTTGATGAATAACAAGAGTAGCTTTGGTGACCCCACACCTCTTCCTTATTATTAACAATTGTAATTATGTGGCTTTGCTGCAGGTGTCTCAGAAAATGTGTGATGGACAAGGCACATTCAGAACACCAACCACCAAAACAGGGTAATGGGAACGTCCTGAAACCATTCCCTGTTCTGCTGAGGACCTTGTTCTCCCTTCACCCAAAGAGCAGTGATGGAAACAAGAAAAAATGCCTAAAAGTTTCCTTTTTCCCCCTCTTTTTGGTAAAGTTTGTTTCTCCCTGCCTGGCAGGAGGCAGAAGCAGCTAATGTTTCCCTGCTGAAAGCATTAACTGATTGCATTGTTGCTTGAGCACAGCAGCTGTCCTTACACATTTAGACTCCCAGTGACAACAAAATTAAGGCAGCCTCCCCTTCTGTCAGGCAATAAAATGATTTTCTCAACTTCTTTATTTCTTCTGAGAACTTCTTAGTGCCTGCCTTCCTCTGACTGCAGTGAGATGCTACATCTGAACTGATCATAATGAAGGAGACCTTTTACTCAGTGTTTTCCAGAAGGGAAGAACAAAAAATAATCTGTATTCCAGTGTGCCCTGAGGACTGATTTCCTCCACTTTTCCATTTGGGTTGGTTGATGTGGGTGGGTGTTTAATCTCATTTATGCCACCAATGCTACGCTCAGTAATTGCCCATGGCTTTCTGCTATCTGATTAAATGGATCTTACTGTGGCACCCATGGAAAAGTGAAGATCCCTGCTTGGGAGGAAATAGGGTGCTCTTGTGGGGAATTAACTATTTCATTTTGGAGTCTGGAAGGGTCTTGGATCTTTCTGGCAGATGACAAAACTGAATCAGCACCCACAGGTGTCTGGCAGGCTGTGCCAGGGCTGTCAGCTCACCTTGGCAGGGGAAGGGCTCCCAGTGGGAGCTGGAGCCAAAGGCCATCTGCTCTTGCTCCCCTACAGGGAACAGGAAAGGAGGAACCAGGCTTCTGGATGTCCTGCAGTGACTCTGTTGGCCTTTTACCACTGCTCTGAGCTCTGTCAGAACCCACCCAATCAGGCAGTTTAGGGTTTTCTGTCAGATTTCTGCTGACAACCGTGCCAGTGGTCTCAGGGAGACAGACCAGGACAGGCTTGGGCTCCTAAATCATCCCCAACAGCCCCATGTTCTTCTTCAACAATTTTACACCTCTGTTTTTCAGGGCCAATGGCTCACTCTGACCCACCCAAAAATGTGGGCTTTTTTTTTTCTTTCATTTTGCCCTTTTTTACCAGATAATGATGTTACAATGGGGCCATCTTCAAAAGATATTGAGAAGTCCCGCACAGTTTCCCCTGCCATGTTCTTAGGATGACCTGGAAGCATAACTGAGTAAGAAAATAATTTTAAACTCGGTCTTTTCTTCTTTCAATGACCTGTTTTGGATACCCCTCTTGCAGCAGCCAACCTACCTGCAAGAAAAGCATAGAAGGTGTCTCACTGCTGCTGAATTGCTGATTTCTGTTGTGAAGAGATCTCTGCATTCTCAGCTGATGATGTTATGCATATTTAAATTTAAATATGCGTTGTTTTTAGTGGGAAAATCACCCTTCAGTCTTGTAATAGCTTGTTTTTCCCAGGTCTGATTGTGTCTCTTTACATGCAGTTGCCAGTTCCAACTCAAAAAACACCAACTCTACTATAACTTATAGACTACAAGGTAAAAAACTCACAGCACCAGGCTACATCATCCAAATTTGCCACAGCAGGATCCTTCACCTATTTTCAGAAACATTTAGTTTTATTTTTTCCTCTCCATCTGACCCTTGCAGCTCAGTATTGGTAATTAGCCCCCTGCTTCTCCCGTAGCTACTAAAAACCAGGGAGAAATAAATGTTTCCATTTGAAACCATTATTGCAAAGGCACTGCCGTGGAACACTGGAGACTCACTCATGATGTAAAGGAAATTTTCATAAAATGACACTCAGGCATTTGGGTTTTAGCCTTCAGAATTAAGAACAGTATATTTTCCTTTCTTTTTTTTTTTTTAATGAAAACTTGAGGCAGTGCCATTTCTGTGCTTCAGAGTATGAACTCAGCTGTTAAAATCTCAGCTTGAGAGGCTTTCATCCTAAAAGCCCTAATAGAAACCCCTGCAATTTGAAATAATAAAAATCAGTATTAATGTAAGCAAAGAAAGAGTCTTTGGGAACTTGGGAAATCTTCTCCAATGGTACCCAAAGGAAATGATGTTTATGTGGAAGAATGGTCAAGCAATGGTTTTTTTTTGCTGTTGTTGTTGCAGGAGATCTGCAAAACAATTTAGCATCACACATGGCCCTAAAAGTGCTTGGAGCTTTTGTAGCAGCTCCCTCCCCAAAATATCCTTCCAACTACTCCATCTCTGCCACTCAGATCAAACTCACAGTTTAAGGATCCAGGAAAAGGTTTGATCAGCTGCTCAGACCTTTCTGCAGACAGATACAATTAAGCAGATGTTTCGTTAAATCATTAAATATCCAAATCAAACAAGAATTCACCAAAACCTCACAGGAAGTACTGCACCTTGTTAACTTTGAATCTACTACTCTGCTTCATGTCCAATCTATGGATTTAAATTTAAATCCCATTTTCTTTCTTCTTCAAGGGACATATTAGAACAGATGTTACTGACTGGGAACCTAATCCTACAATGACACTGTGTCCAACTCATCCGATTTTCTTATGAAATTTGATGGTTTTCTTTAAGCTTCAGCTGCTTGTATCAAGCAGTTGTTTAAGGAGCTCAGCCATTCATTCATTCCAAGGGAATTTCTGGCAGACAGGACTGAGGGCTTGGGTTCACAGTGAAGGTTTTAAAAGCCCCACATATCCAAACGTCAAGATTATTGTCCATTTTGGGTAGTAATGGGGATTTTTTAATGGTTTCACCCAGAAATAGTGGGGTGTGTTCAGTCACAGTGCGGGCTCACTGGAGACTGAAACAACCAGAGAATCATGATGGAGCACCTTTTCTATAAGGAAAGGCTGAGAGAATTGGGATTGTTCAGCCTGGAGAAGAGAAGGTTCTGAGTGACCTCACTGTGGCCTTGCAGTGTCTGAAGGAGCTGCAAGAAAAATGGAGAGAGTATTTACAAGGGGTGGAGTGACAGGACAAGGGGGAATGGCTTCACACTGACAGAGGGCAGCGTTAGGTGGGATGTTGGGAAAAAATTCCTCCCTGTGAGGGTGGGGGGGCCCTGGCACAGGGTACCCAGAGAAGCTGTGGCTGCCCCATCTCTGAAGTGTCCAAGGCCAGGTTGGGTGGAGCTTGGAGCCACCTGGGATAGTGGAAGGTGTCCCTGCCCATGGCAGGGGTGGAATGAGATGATGTTTAAGGGCCCTCCCTACCCAAACCATTCCATGATTCCATAATCTTAGCGTGTCCACTGGCTTAGCTTGAAGTCTCTGGCTCTCCCATTTCTCTATCTCCCTCTTCTACACCTTGGATTCTCAGAGACAAATCCACACACGACATTGTCACTTGTGTGTTTTATCAAGTTCCCCTTTTCCTATAAAAGGCTTTATTTACTCCACTCCTGACTCAATGCCACTTCACTTCAGAAATTCTCCTCCATTTCAACTTTTCTTGCAGCACAAGGCAATGGGAGAGCCCTTAAAGACATCATCAAAATTTTCATTTTCATGCCTACCAAAGCCCCTGGAAATACAAGTACTACACATTGTTGTAAATAGCATTTCTCTTAATGCAATGATCTCAGTCTAATCTTCCAGTGGTGTGAATATGCTTAAGGAGATGGATGCTAAATAAATTAAAATGAGCTAAGAGAAGATGCTTCATAACCCCAGAAATATTGCAAGCATTATATAAAGTAGTTAATATTTTTACAGCCTCGTGAATGCTAATCTCTGAGAAATCTCAGGTACCAAATATAGTTTTAATTCTCAATTTTAGTTATCACAAACTGGAACTGTAAATTAATTTCAACACTATAAAAAGTAATAGAGACGTTTATTTTCTTAAGCAATCTGGCTCATTCAGCTGCAGACTGGATCTGAATTAATGGTCCTGGCATGCTGAATACAGAATTAGTGATAATGTGAAATGCACATAATGATAATATCTGCTGCAAGAGTTATAATGCTGGGGTCTATGTTTTTTCTCATTAATCTACTCCATTACTATTAAAAAATGATACTGAGCTTCCTCTCTGGCACTTGAGTGCTTTTATGGGGACTTCTTTAGAAAAAATGGCACCTTTTGCAGGATCAGCATAGCCTGAGTGTGCTTCAGTCTTTTGGGGATATGTTCAGTGTAGAATCAAGGTGCCTGTTGTATTTCCATAATCCAGTGTCAGGATAAGATCAGACTTTAGAGAAGTCACTGGATGTGACTCCAAACTTCAGCCTGGACAGAGAAAAGGAGTTGCTAAGCTCTTATCTTACTCAGAAAGATTGGAAAGAATAGGGAACCACAATGAAGCCCCCATGCAGCTCAGTGGCAGAAGAAAAATGGCAGAAGAGAAATTCCTTGGATTACAGTGGGAGGGTTTGTGTGGATCTGCATGGATGTTTGCTGAAGTGCCAGGACAAGAGATGAGAAGCAACCCAGAGGAGTGCACAAGGGAACTGAAGATGTGATCAGGAAAGGAAGTGAGGAGAATCAGAGGCTGTGGGAGGAACATGTGGGCTCTGAGTGGCTTCCAGTGATCCTGTTGTGCATCAGAAACCAGACAGAACCCTTTTTATTTACAGTTTTGTTTTATTTTATTTATTTTGTCTTTTATATTTCCCATGAGTCATGGGGTTTTGCCAAGGAAATTTATTACTTGGTTCCTCTCCCTAACAGAAGCAGCTCCCAAGACTTTCCCTGTCCCTTAACTCCGACCAAGTCCATTGATGACCGAGTCTGACTGCAGTGATGGGGTTTATCTCAACGAGTCTCTGACAGCTCTGACAGTGTCCAGCTGGGGTTGGAAGGTGTTGGACCTGTGCAGACCTGGTGGGAGTGGGATCAGGAGCCCAGATCCCCCCAGGGTGAGCTCAGCCTGCCGTGCCTCCACCGGGCCCTTCATGCTCGGGGGTTATCAGGGAGCTCTTCCAGCCAGGCTGTGAATCACTCCGTGCTTGTGGCATTAAACAAAACTCAGAGCAAATAGCAAAGCAAGAACAAACTTCTGCTCCAGCATTAAAAAGGACCGACTTTAACACGAGAGCATGCAGAGAATCACAGATTCCCTGAGTCATTGAGTTGGAAAAGCCCTTCCAGCCCATGGAATCCAAGCTGTGCCCATCCCCACCTTGTCCCCAGCCCAGAGCCCTGAGTGCCACCTCCAGCCCTTCCTTGGGCACCTCCAGGGATGGGCACTCCAAACCTCCCTGGGCAACCTCTGCCAAGGCCTGAGAACCCTTTCCATGGAGAAATTCCTGCTGCTGTCCAACCTGAACCTCCCCTGGCAGAACTGGAGGCTGTTCCCTCTCCTCCTGTCCCTGTTCCCTGGGAGCAGAGCCCAAGCAGAGCCCGACCCTCACCTTGCAACAACCTCCTTTCAATTTTTTTTGCTTTGGGAACAACTGGTGGCCCCGACCAGATCCAGGGATGGTGCTGGGGAGACTGGGCTGGAGGAGGGGGACACTGCCTGGTGCAGTGGTGGTACCTTCTTCTGCCTAGAACACAATGGCTTCCAAAGGTTTTACATCTTCAGGTGTTTTTGTGTTGAAAGTGAAATATTTTGTGCTCAGCAACATTTATTTTGTTTTCTTTCCTTTGGACTAACAAGCCTGAGTCAGGAAACCATGCAGGGAAAATCAGTATGCAGAGTGCAAGCATCAATTTAAATCTACAAAGTTGCAGTGGGCTATATAAAGATTTATTAATCAAAACATTTGCAAAATATTGACTGTGCACGTACGCTGTGAGGCCTGAGAGATCATCTGCAAAGCAAAGCTTGAATTAATCACTTCTTCTCATCCATTAATCTTTAAAGAATTAAAAAATTATGTAGGAGATGTGTGTGGATATTTTTCGAACCAGTTTCATTCTCTAATTTAAAATTATTTCCACTCAACAGTTGTCTTGTAGAGGGTGGAAACAACAGCTCGGGGCAATCAGCCAACCTGTGGCTCCCAGAACAAGGGGGCTTTGGAGGGGGGTGATTCCTGGATCCTTCTGACCCTGAGGGGACAAGTCCAGTGCCCAAAGATCCTGAGAGACAAAGCACAACCACAGAATCACACCAAGAACATTTTGGTGCCTCTTTTGGCTTAAACAGCTCTGGAAAACACAGACCTGGGGAAATCTGGTTATAAGGATTTGGCAGTGCCTGTTCCCTGCAGAAATAGATGTATTACAAGAGAAAAGCAGAAGAAAATGTGGTTTTATTAGAGAAACCCCCCCATGATTTGGTATCCAACCTAAGAAAAATTCCCAGTTCTCTTTTTAAAATAATGTTTTGTTTGATAAGTCTGTCTTGCATTAGCTAAATGTAAAATATTATACAAAACCATCAGTTGCTTCATTAATTAAAGCATGTAGTGGTAGGACAAGGTGGAATGGCTTTAAACTGACAGGGAGCAGGGTTAGATGGGATATTGGGAAGGAATTGTTCCCTGTGAAGGTGGGGAGGCCCTGGCAGGGGTTGCCCAGGGAATTTGTGGCTGGAAGTGTCCAAGGCCAGGTTGGATGGGGCTTGGAGCAACCTGGGACAGCAGAAGGTGTCCCTGCCTATGGCAGGGGTGGGACTTTAAGGTCCCTTCCAGCCCAAACCATTCTGGGATTCTATAATAAAGTAAATGTTAAAAAGGAAAACACTCCTTGCTAAAAAATTAACATTCTTTAGGTTGTTCCCAAACAGAAGCAAAACAACCACAAAAAACCAAAAACTGCAAAGGACCTAAATCCCAAGTGTTTTGTGGTCCCAATGGGCACCTACATTTTGCCAGCTCTTTAAAGCCATGAAGGCCCCCAAATTAGTGTCTGAAAGTTTCTATAAACTTCTGCAATTGTTTGGTTCCCAGCAAATTGCTTTAATGAAGACCTTGGATGGAAAAATGGGAAAATCTCTGGGTGTTTTAGTGTACACAGACCTCAAAAGCAATGCCATAAAATCAAATCTCTCTGACAAAGGGGATTAAGACAGATGTCTTTGTGGCAGTGCCTGCCTGGCTGGGAGAAGGCCATGGATACACAGTCAGCATCCTGCCCACCTTGAACGATGCTGAAAGCCTTGTCAGCCACTGGATGTTGCAGTGATTAAAACCCAGTGGCATAATTTGGGCTGGGCTGTTTAATTTTATGAAGTGTCCAGGTAGATACCAGCACAACCCAGAGTGCCTATGAATCAATAAATGCTGGCAGGCTTATTTTACTTAAAGTTGTGAACTGCCACAAAGCAGCCCTGCTGTAGTTGATGGCTTTAATTTAAAAAAAATAATCAATTTGTAGAGCTGGCATGATGGTGAGCAACGGCCATGATTTTATTTCAGATGTGCCTTTTAGCGGGTTTATGAAGACGTTTTATAAACAAGGTTTTAAAGTGCAAGGCATGTTGTTATTTTATTTCCTCCAACAACTAGTGAGAGAGCCAGGGAAGTATTTATAGCAGGATGTGTTTATAGAGGAAATCTTCCAGTGGCTGGAGGAAGGAACTCACATCTCCTAATGCAGAGAAATGATTGGGAGCTCCTGCTTATGAATGTAGTGCCAGGGCTGAATTAGACAAATTATTATAGGCCCTGGATAGCAATGTCTGTGCTATACCCTGCCTGCTAGTGCAGGATCACTCGTGTGATTTTCTTCCTCAGGCACAGAGGGAAAAAAAGAAATGTGGTGCTATTTTCATTACACAGCTCTCTATTTTCTGCTCCTCATATACATATATATATATATATTTGTGAGTTTGCATAAATATGTATGAAAGATCACTTATTTACTAACTTTTATTTTTAATTTTATATTTTTACTCTTAATTTCCTTTTTGCTAAGTGCACTGAGCTCTCCTTTGTGTGCCAGTGTTGGAGGTGGTTGTGCTCCACACGTTGCCCCAAGTGCCACTGAATTCCTTCTTTGGGGATAGAAATTCCTCCTGAGCAGAAGAATGAAAACGCAAATCCATGAACCCAAACTATTCTCTGCATTGAAACCAGTACTTAATGGAATAAACTTTTTGCCAAAAATACAACAGGCACAGAGCACAGTTCTCTCTTCTAACAGATAATTGTGATACTGGGATATGGGGAGAGAGGTGTGTGCTTATTAAATAGGAGCAAAGGTTTATTTTATGAGTCAGATTTTAAGAGAAATTTTAAAAGCCTCATGAAACTCAGTGGCCTGGAAGAACTTTCCTGTTAGAGAGTATTTCTGAACTGCAACAGTGTGGGTTTTCACAGATGTGCTCTATAGAAGCTCTTTATTGATCTACATTAATTTTATTTTACATATTTCACTACATAATGCAAACATAAAAGATATATAGAAATACAGTAATTCTGACTTGTAAATTGCAAGCAGGACAGATGATATGAAATAAGTACAAAAATATTTTATCCTCTGGGCAGGGAGCTGGGATACTTTGATGGGCTGTGGGGAGGATCCAACTCCTCACCGTGGTACTTGTTGGAAAGTGGAATTTCCTTGGCCTGACCTAGCAGCTCCACCAGGAGAACAGCTCAGAGCTGATGTGATTTAACCAGGCAAATGTTTCAGGAGCACAGGGCTCTTTCCTCAATTGGGAAAACTCCTGAACAGTGATGGTAAGTGGCTGTTATATCCACTTTATGGCACTGCAAAGCCACGAGGTGTTACAAAAAGCTCCAAATGCAGACAGCACTAAAACAGCAGGAAAAGCAAAGTTCCATCCTTTGTGGGGGGACCTGGGATACCTCGAGCCCTTCCCAGGAGCCCATCTGAAGCTCTCAATATCTGGTGAAGGGGACAGTGACATCAGCTGTAGGAGCAGCAATAAGCTCTGAAAAACATGTTCAAGCATTGAAGCGAGAACAAGGATCAGCAGGTTAATCCTCCCCCTCAAAATTCAAATGCCTGATTGCCTTTTTGCCATCCCAGCCTTCCAGCTTGTTACCTGGCTAAGGCTGGGAGCTGGACTTAGCCCAGGTAGGGTAATTCCATGGGGGTTAAGACTTGGAACTTCTTTCCCTGCTCTGCTTCAGCATTTGTCTCCTACTTTTCTCTGCTGGAAGCAGGAATACAAAGAAAACTACTTCTAGCTCAGCCAGTGGATGATTTTTATCAGCTCATTTTAGTCAATAAAGAAAGAAGTCAATCACTTCTGGAAAATAGCACTTTGTAGTGCTGTATAAACCTGGCCAGTACAATTGCAGAATAAATCAATAACTGCATTAATCAATACGATGTAAACTGCTGATCTCTGTGGATAAATTGTACTGGTGTAAGAAGGCTTTCAAATAAATTCTAAACCCGCTCAAACTGCACAGGCTTTAAATCTGCAGAGGGCACTGGGACCCGGGAAAGATTTGTGCTGTTTCTCTTTAACATCTCTGGGATAGCAGGGCTGCAGAATAATGTAATTAAATCATGGGAGCAGTGCACACGCACACTCACACGCAAAGTCTACTGCAGTGAGAATCCCAAAAAAGATTTCACTCAAATTTGCCAGGAACAGGGGATTTCAGGGTGAATAGGGTGCTGAGGCTCTGGCACAGGGTGCCCAGAGAAGCTGTGGCTGCCCCATCCCTGGAAATGTCCAAGGCCAGGCTGGACAGGGCTTGGAAGAACCTGGGATAGGGGAAGGTGTCCCTGCCCATGGCAGGGGTGGCACTGGTGGAATCTTCAAGGTGCCTTCCAATCCAAACCATTCTGTGATTCTGTGATGATTCCATGATTCCTATGATTCTAAGGACAGGAGGGGGTGCACAGAGAAGGAAAAATTCCTCTGCCACCTGCTTTTTTGACAGCCCAGAGAGCTGCAGGAGGTTTTGCCTCTCCAGACATCTCCATGTTTTATAAAACCCTGCTTTAAGCTCTCAATTCTTGTTTTACTTCTCACCATAATAGTAGCCCAATGCAAGACTACTGGCAGAGCCTATGGACACGTCGTTTATAGTGGAAAAATTGGATTATGCATGAGGAGATGGGACCCATGGCAGCAGAGTGGTTGGTATAGGGGGACGTGGCTGTGAGTGTGGCTGGAAAACCAGCACAAGGAGACAAAGAGGCACATAAATGGGGAAAATTTTTGCTGAGCATTCCACTGAAGGTGTTGTGGAAAAGCAATTGTTAGGAGGTGATGACAGCCATGGAATTGCACACAGTGACAATGGGAATGCAGGAGGGACGGGCACAGGGGGTGGGTGTGGGCTGAAGGGAGATTTCAGGTTTTGGTGCAATAATTGACACATTTACAGTGAACATGTCAGGGTCACAGCAGCCCTTCCTGGCAGAGCAGAAACCAGAGCCAGGCATGGCAGTGCCTGAATGAACCTGGCCCACACCCCACACATCTGTAGGAAGCTGTATTTACTCAAGTGCAACAATTCCACGCATCTTATTGAACATATCTTACAAACAACTTCTGCTCTTCTGGTATCCTTTAGCATTTCAGAGTTGTTCCAATTCATTCCATGAGGATGATAAACATTTGTTTTTCAGTGCTGAAGTATATTGGTGCCTATAAAATAGGTTAAGTAAAGAAACAATACATAGTGGTATGATTAATATGACATTTTAATTGCTACAACAGACATATTTTCATGTATTAAGTGCTAGGAACTGATATAAAGTAGTTCATAATAAAAAAACCCTGAATGATTGAAGCTATTTAGAGGCCCTCATTGTACCATGCTGTCAAAATGTCCAACTGACCTTTTCCTCATGGTAAATTTCTCCAGGAGAGATTTTTTTTCAGGTTATTTTAATAGTGCTGATTTCCCCACTCTCTCCCCCAGATTTTGGATTAGACAATGGTCAGAGCAAGGGAAATGTCAATTCCTTACCTATACTCTGAAGATGGCCAGGGGCATTCTGTATGAAGTCTCTGGAACCTAATTTAAATTTTTAGATGGATATTTCTGAATGCATCGTTTGCCATCATTTTACATTTTCAGTTTGGAGCTATCCTGGAAGTATTGTCCCTTCCATAAATTCAGTCAGGTGCAGAAGGAGCATATGGGAAATAACTCAGCTCAGTGGGGGGAGGCTGGGCCACCCCTTGGCAGGAATAATGCAGTGGGGGGGTTCTGCTCTACTGTACCTGGAAGAGCTCAGCATCCTTGTGGGAATAGCTCAGCAGTCCTCTGTCACTGCCACCAGACCTCAGTCCATGCAATTCCAAGGCCAACACATCCCTGGAAGTGTTCAAGGCCAGGTGGGGTAGGGCTTGGAGCACCCAAATGGAAGGTGTTGGCAGGGGATGGGAATTAAATGTTCTTTAAGGTCCCTTTCAATCCAAACTATTCCAGGGTTCTGTGGTCCCATGACATTGTGGCTTCACCTTCAAGCCTCATATTGGGAGCACTGAGATGCAGCAACTGTTTGGCACTTCCAGGACTATTTTGGGGGAATGGTATCTTGGAAATATCAGTGTTGGAGGGGAAGAAACACATTGGTTTATTCAAGTTCTGACATCTTTTGAGCAGGGAAAGCAAAGAGTTGGGAATGTGCTCCCTGAGCAGACAAAAATCCATGGAGGGGATGCAGAGGGAGCCAGGATCCCCCAGCACCACCCACAACACCCCAGAGCATCCCCAAACCTCTGAGAACAGATTAATTCCCTCCTCCACACAGGCCCTGCACACTGGGGGAAATTCTCTGTGGCTGAGGCACAGCCAGATATTAATAAAATCTTTTTCCACATTTACAACACATTTGTCTGTGAGTGTGATTTAGAGCTCGGTGTCGAGGCGTCACCAGGGCTGCATTCCAACAACCCAAGGAAAGCAGGGAGTTTCTGCACTCAGGGATAATGTTGATTTAGGGGCTGGTACAATAACACACATGGGCTATTTTATTTCGTTTCTTGGCATTCGTATTCAAAAATTGCCCCATAAAGAAAGGAGAAGATGTTAAATAAAGTTTAAATGCTCGTAAATCAGAAAGAAACATTGTGCTTGGAGTGAATGGAAACATTTGGAGAGGCTTAAAATTGCTTTTTTCATGGAGAAATATTTTGTTGATGTGTTAAATTTAAAATGAAAATCCCTGTGTGTGAGTCTCTTTCATTCTTTGCTACTTTGCTTAGGTTATCAAAGGAAAATAGGCATTATTAATCCAGCTATCTGAAAACTTTGGCTGGTCTGGGATTTTATCTGGTGCCTCTAAAATCTGCTAAGATTGGGCTGAAAATTCCCATCACTGGGTCCCTTTAAATGGGTTTTTAGTTCAGATTCTTGGCTGATAAAAATCAGGAGCACTGGAGACTTTTTCTGTTGTTTTCATTTCAACTTCTGGTTTTAGGGGATTTGTGCTGTTCCTATTTCCAAAGTTTTTCCTGCAACTCTGAGTGACAAAACTCTCTTTTGACCCTTTCTCTTTTCTTTTAATGAAAGCTGCCAGCCATGTGAACCCTTCCCATTTCAGCATCAGCTGCTTTAATAACATTTCTACGTAAAAAGAGCCGGGCTTCCACTGCTTTGGGCAGCTCAGGCTCAATTTGTGCTGGTGAAACACCAAAAAAACAACTGGGGAGCTGGAGAGAAGAATATGAACCTGCACAAGTTCTGCAGTGGTTTAGGGAGGATGGGAGGAGCTGTATTTAAAGTTATTCTTCTTAAGGTTGCTCAGAAGTTCTGCTCCTGAGGCAGAATATTCACCTGGAAGCTCCAGCCCCAAGGGAGCTCAGCAAGGGAACAGATTCACTGACATTCCTGGGCTTCCTCACTTGCTCCTTTTGTAAAAAGGGCTTTTCCCCTGGGAGTGGAAAACAGGGCTAATGGAGAAAGGTTGAGGTTGAAGAGCCTGATTTGGATCCTCTACAGTGGGAAAAGAACATCAGTGCTGCACCAAAATGAAAACAAATGTGAAGAAGTGGTTCATTGTTTACTTCCACTGCAAAGAAAAGTGTTTTTACTTCATTAAGGTATTATCAGGATTTTTAATACCACATTGACTTCTTTCTAAACCATTCTCTTCTTTTGAAAGCTGTGTTAAACCTCTTCCTAATAACTCCTGTGATTAGCAACTTTGTAGAAATCCCAGAGGACAGACTTCTAAAAGTGGCATTTTATATCCAGAGCTCCCTGTAATTAAGCATCTATCAGACTTTCTATTGAACTGTAACTGCTCTGCAGAAAATCTCTTTTCACTTGAATAAAAAAATGTTTTGGGCAAACTTAGCAAAGAATTACATTTATGTTAGGAAATGGAAGAATTTTAGATTCAGTTTAATGAAGGAAAATAAAACATACCCATTGTTTAATGGACTCAAGAAGGTTTGGGAGTGAGCAGAGGTGCTGCTGGAGACCTGTTGGAAAGGGATGATGTAAAAAGCCCTTTCAAAACTCCACCTAATAGGAGTGACCTCTATAAAATATTTGATTGAATTCAGTGTGGGTTTTATTGAACACCACCAGCTGTAAGTGATCTTTAAAGTCCCTTCCAACCCAAACCCTTCCAATGAACTTCTTTTACTCCTTCACGTGCTGAGACATCCCCATCCCCATCCCATCAGCTTTCTTTTAAGGAATATTGGGGGATATATGCTTCATTTATAGTTCTAAATGGTTACAAAGATGACACAGCATGGATCTGACAGTGGAGAAAAGAAAATATACTTCAGAGTAAAGTGAGAGGGAATAAAAGGTTTCCCAGTAATGACACCAGGCAAAAAACACCTTTTATCAGATGTGGTTCAAGTTGGCAGGAGCTTGACTTCAAGTTTTGAGCTGCCTCTCCTGACTTGAAAGCCACACTCTGGTGTTTAATTTATCATTCTGGGGACTCAGGAGATTGAAGGGCTTAATTAGCTGCTTTTATTTATATTTCAAGATGATGAAAATCAATGTTCTTCTCATTTACCTTCACACTCAGCCCAAAGATGAATCTACACTTTGAAACTACAACACAGAATAACAATATCAGGAGAGACCAAATGAACCTGCTTAATGACAGATTTATTTCAATCTCCTTGCAAAAAAGACTCAGCATCTCTGCAAGTTTTGTTGATCACAACAAAACTTTTTTTGTTGATCACAAGTCTTTGAATGGAAAAATCCTTTAAAATGGATTTGAGAATATGTAAAGCATCTGATGTTATAGAAGGTGCTGCTTCATTCAGATCTGGTTCAAGGCTTGCTGATGCAATTGAAAGTTTTCCTATTGAATTTGATGGGTTTGGGTTGGTCCATGGGACTCCTTTTATTTAAAATCCCCTTTTCTGCAGAAAATAGCACTGTATACTTCAAATAATGCATTTTATGACACCTTCTCTAATACAGACAAGTGCAAAAAGTAAACAAATAGCTTTTATTTAATTGAAAGTGGTTTGGTTTTTTGTAACAGGTTACATTGAAGAACATGTGATAAATAATATCCACATCACAACAATTTTAAATCTCTTCTTCCCTCAGTGATGTCAGCTTAGCACAGGTCTTTCCTGGTTGATATTCAATTAAACTGGTGTTTCAGTAACAAATACTCAGAAAAAATTTGAGACCACCCACCTTACAAACCCAAATTACATTTGGCACCACTCCATGTAATTAATGCATGTACATTTATCCATTCATTTCCAAGCTTATTTTTAAAAAATAATGGAATATTGATACCTAATGTTTTCTTAATGGTAGACCACTTCTTACTCCCTCCCCCCTCCCCAGTGTTTCTCTTTATCAGGAATGTTGGTTATGGTGAAGAATTAAGATAAAATCTACATATTTTATTTTTAAAAGTCCATGGCTGAGCAATGCTTTAACCATCAAGGAAAGGGGTTTAGAAGAACAGAACTCAACAGCAGGATCCCACATGTCCATGTGTGGTTTACCCTTTGGGATAACTTTGTTGCTGTAGAGCTTAAACCTGTAAAGACATCAACAGACAGAGGTAAATTTGTGGCAAAAATTAGTTTCTCTTTGCATTCTAGCATAGGAATCTCTGCTCTATTTTCAAAATGAAACATTACCCACAGATGTTATTTCTCTTTATTTGTTCTTTAAGTTGTAGTAGGCATGGAGTGGGGTTTTGGTTCAGCTTCCCACTCTTCCTGTGAGTATCCCCTTTAAGAGGGTTTTGACTATTTTGTTGCTAAACTATTATAAATATATAAT
>VZRZ01002770.1:595809-631222 GCA_013398175.1 Climacteris rufus | reverse complement strand
GGCGGGGCGGGGCGGCCGCGTCCCCGGGAGCCGCCCGACGGCCCCGCCGGAGCCGACACTCGCCGAGGGCCGGGGATTCCGCCTCTCGGAGCCAACCCGAGGGTCCCCACTCACTGCATCCAGCCCGCCAGATCTTCCCCCAGGCACCTCCTTGGCTGCACATCATGGAGGCCGTTTAGCACCTGTGGTCGCGTCGGGCTCCACCGCCCCGAGGACTGGACTCCCCAGCTGCGGTGTGTCCGCTTGCGCTGCTGCTCAGCCCCAAACCTGCTGCTAGCTCCTGTGGACGATCTTGTACGTCTTAACAGCACCTTAACAGCTGCAGCCACGACCTGCAGGTGTTGGGTCTCATGATGTGCAGTCCACGTGCACAAAGCAGGCAGGATTGTGGCTGTACAACTTGTCGGTTCCCAGTGGTCTTGCACCATGATTGGTTGCCTTCACCGGTATATGAGACTTTATTAATCCCAAAGTTTCGCTTTTTCTAGCCCATCCTTTCTTATCCGCAGAATACGTCAGTTGTAGTTTGCATACAGTCTACAGCCAGCGTGAACACACTTCACCCAAGTGTATGTTGTTTGTTGTTCTAAAAATAGCAGGGTTGATAAAGTTTGGCTACCTATGGATCAATGTTCCACATCCTTTCCCTACCAATCCGTTCTACATAGGCACCAGTAGTCACCACTTTCCACATGAAGATGGTTCCCAGCGATGTGGTTCCTCACCAGGCACCCGTGCTGAGGATTAGCCAACTGGTGAGTCAAGCAGTAGGTAACTGGTGAAGTCACACCACCTTCCATCTGGAGAGGACATTGGTTGGCAGTTTCATTTTTCTGACTGCTGGTTTTCATAGCACATAGTATTTTTGGGTCCTTTGTGGCGACTTTGGCTGAAAGTGTGAAAAGGGTTCAAAATTCACCTAAGAACAAAGAGATGGATAGCAAATGCAATACCATTTCCTTAAGAGAACAAGACAAAAATGGGGCACATGGTAAGGATGGCTTTTGAAGCACTCATTTCCTAGTCTGTAGTGAGCCCAGCTCACATATATTTTCTGTCATCAGGCATCAGTATGCTTGCCTTGAACTTCCCAGTCTTGGGCTTTCCTTTGTAGCTTTAATTTTTGACAGTACAGTAGGGTTTTCAAGAATTTATCAGCACTTTTTGATGTAAGGGCAAAGTCAGTGCTAAAATGCTTACCATACAGATCTTTCCAAATTCCTTTTCGCAGAAAAAAGATTTATACAGAATTTTGCTATGGTATCTGAGATTAAAGCAGCTGTGGAACCTCTCAAGCCTTGAAATACTGCACCTTTCTTAGCTCAGAAAGTTTTTGTGTTGAACACAGAGGTGTATCCAAGGCTCAGGAGAGTCTTCCAATGACCAAATGACACTGTTCCACATAGACTTACCTAGGCACAGCCGTGGAAAGCTGCTTCATGTTTCACAGATGACATTTAAGTACCCACATTTATCTAGAGTCCTAGTATTTGACTCTATTACCTAAAATTTAGTGCACACTCCGTGTGTATATATATAAATCTAGCCCAGCATAGAGCTATATTACCTTAACACAGCTCTAGCTGTATTTTATTGGTAGTTTGAGACTGCACAGCCTTTTCTGAAAAACAAATAAACCAAACCAAATCATGGTCAGAACTTGATTTCTCACTTAATTTTATTTATTTCTAATAGATGGGAAAGAGTTCCTTCCTGGTACCTGCTATTTCTGCTGAGGTATTTATTTTTGCAGAAAAAGAAACTTCCCCACTTGCTTTGGTTTTGTGCCTTCAGCATATGACATAACCAAATTTTATAGCTAGCTTGTATAAAACAAGTTATATACAGAACATAAGCAGAATTGAACTCTTTCAACAAATAACTGAACTGCAAGCAGGCTGTGAAAACACTACAATTTTTTTCTGTTACTTTCCTTTTCTCAGCTTTTTTCTACTGATCTTGTTCATAGGATTTCCCCTGAGAACTTGGTGAAAAAATTGTTTCTTCCTATGCAGTTTAAACAGTCCTAGGCACTGGATTTTTTTCCTAGGGTGATCTGTTAAAGTGGCCTGCCATCCCTGGCAAAAAATTAAAAACACTGAAAATATTTTGCAAAAATAGTAGTGCTTGAAAAGGCACTTTTAATTTTCCATGCTATGTGTTCCCCCCAAAGCAAAACAAAATATTTAGTGTGTGTTGTGCCTTCACCTGTAACAGTTCCTTATCAAATCTGTTTCAATACTCTTGTAATCCACATTATGCAGCCACACTCCTAAATAATTTTTTTCCTTCTCCACTGCATTCCCAGACCTTTTTCCGCTTCCTTCTTTTAGTCTGTCCTTTTCACCCACTAACTTCCCATGCTTTCCTCATAGTTTTCTAGTCAGTCTCCCCTGTCCTTGCCCCTCACAACTGATAGAAGAGATGCTGCTGCTTCCTGAAGATATGTATGACAGCTCTTCCAGCCCACAGTAACATTGGTCTTCATTAACTCATCTTCACATGTTGTGGACTAAGCTATGCTGGCAAATAGACACGCTGATATGAGTGAGATGCTCTTGGCAGTGAGTCTCTGCTTCTGCTCCCCAGTTTCTAGACTTAACTTTTTGCTCCCTGAACCCCTCTGATCTCAGAAGACTCTTCCTCTTAATCTGTTTTTTTCTTCTAATTCTGATCTTGAATTTGCCTTTTTTTCCTTTTGACTCAAAGATTTATTTTTTAAAACCACATCAAGCCTACTATAAAACTCAATCAAAAGAAATTACTGTACTTCTTAAACTAAGTGTTCCCTCCATGCTGGCAACAAAGCTGATATGAAATCTCTTCTAGAAAGACCTTGGTGAGGGTCTTGTTTTCTGTTTCCTGTTTTCTTTCCCCCAGAAAGGCTCATGGTCCAAACTGTTTCTCTAGCTGTCAATGGCTGTGTGCAGTTACAGAAATTTCTCTGTCCTCCTTTTAACCATTAGTCTCCCTCTTTGGCTTTGTAATTGCTTTAATTTTCTAATGACCCTATGAAAATGTTAGTAACATACACATTTCCTATTTTCTGTGTATTTTCCTCCTATTTTACTTGCTTTTGCCAGTGTAGGCAAAGAAAGGAAGTGATTTTTTTAGAAGTTTGTATGAATAAGCTGTGCTGAAATGTGCTGTTCTGCTCTATTTTGTGGCCTTGTGAAAATTATGCTGCATTTTATGAAGCTTTAAATTTTAATGTAAGAGTCTCAAGAATGTTCCATTTGCAGACCTAGGCAGATATCTAAGCTCATGAGCATTCAATATGGTAATCAGAGAAAATTATTTTATAAAAAGTGGCTTTTTAGGCATTTATTTGTTGCAGCAAAGTCAATTGCATTTCAGTCAAGCTTTTGTTACAGGCGAACTCAGAGTGCCCTGCCAAGCCTCAATTGTTACTTCTCCACACCTTTTCTAAGCCAGTATTTACCACCTTTACAAGACTACACTTAATTCCAAACCAGTAGATATTTTGCCTTCTTCAAATGCTCAATCATTTCCATCCTTGTTCAGGGTTTCTGTTCGGATTCTGCTTTCTGCTTTTTAGACCAGGGCCACACATGCAACTCCAGAAGAAGTGTTGGCTTGAGTTTTCCTGTTAATGGGAATGAGCATGCCATGTATGTGCCACATTTTGGTTTGTCATGGGCTTTACATTAAGGGAGAAGACAACTTGTTTGCTTCTGCCAAAACAGAGTGTAGGGGACTACTGTTTGTGATTTATCTGTTTCCCCCATTATGGAGACGTCTGGCCACGTCTGAATTAGCAAAATGAACAGGGCCAGGGCAAATGCAAAGTGCTTGTTGTGCAGAAGTGATTTAGTGTCAACCAGGCCTCACCAAAGCAGGCCAGGCTGTGGTTGAGGAACTAGCACAGGCAAAAGCCAAGCCATAACATGCAGATTGCTATTGACCTGGTTTCAGGAATAACTGGTTTAAAGCCTTGTATGGTTGTTAGATGTGCTAGGCTGGTTAGCCACAGGGTAGCAGAGAATGAGCCCTGTACTGTTTTGTTCACTGGTATTGACATGGCCTTGACCCCACAATGAGGTTGGTGGGAGGAGGGGAAGCAGAGAACGGGGGGGAGCAGGGAAGCCTCTACTATGAGGACCCCTTTTTTAAGAGCCAGCTCTAAAAATGAGACTCAAAATGGAGTGGTTGCTGGTCTGAATTGCCATTAAAGAAAAAAGATAGTAGGGAGGAAATAAGGTCTCAGGTCTCTTTGTGTCCAGCTGATTACACAAAGTGGTAGTTTGTGGCCAAGTTTTTAGATGTTTGTTCTATTTCTGATCCCAGGATTCAGGATCAGTTCAAACAGAAAAGTTTTAGCATGCTCCTCTACAGAATAATTAACAGAGTGGTGGTTATGGCACTTTTAAAAGAGAAAAAGTAATGTGGAGCTTTTAATATAATGCTCATCAAAAGCAACAGCAGCAGCGAAGAGTCTGGTTCAGGATGAGGGATTTATAGTGAAGCTGAATTAGTGCACAACATTTTCACACTAAAACAATTATTTCAGAACTACAACAGTCATGTTGAAATACTGTTTTAGGAATTCAGGGACATACACTTGGTTAACCATTAATATTTAATGCTTTTTAAATCATTATGTGTAGCCTTTAAGAATAATGACCATGAGAAAATGTTAGCTTAACATTAGGAATAAATGTTATGTTATGACTGAGAGTGGTCTATGGGTTTTATTGCATTACACTGGATGTGGTTTTCATCAGCTGAAACTGTCTGGCTCCTTATAGCAGCTTGATTTAAGGAGTTTGAACTAGTTTCCTTGGGGAACTGCAGGCTCAAAAAATTGAATTGTTGGCTGGTAGAAAAAAATTACAGAACATTTTTCAAAGTGCACAGTGGTGAAGAAAGGAAATTATTACTTGGAGTTGGGGGTGTAGGGAGAGAAAGTGCCTGCCTCATGCATCTGTGGGAGGAAAGCTACAGTTGGCTTATGCATTTACTTTGTTTCTTCATCTACCATTGCTCCAATCACAGGAACTAATTACAGTCAGTTAGGTCAGCATTTCTCTATTCTGTTGAATATTGAAAAACCAAGTAGAGAATTTAACATGATTTAGAAAGAGCTTCTCTGCATTTCCACTGGACTAGAATAATATGAAACTAGAATAATAATTTTCAAGCATTCATTTGAAGCATCCCTTTTATTGTTACTTATGAATTTTAAGAATGAAACATTAATTGATAAGCAAGGCTTAAACTAAACAAAAATACTGTCTCAAAAGATTTTGTTTCACTCCTGGCTTACCTCTGCCACTTCAGTTTGAGTCAATCAGAATTCACTCATAAGTTAATTGCATAAATAAACCACATTGCTAAAGGGTGAACTGATTGAGAGTGACATTGATTCAAATGGAGACTGCTTTCATACAGGAGAGTCTTCCTTCATATTCCCTTTTAAATACATAAATAAAAAAAGACAATGGCAATAGAAGCATGGCATTTTAATAAATGTTGATGTTTTTTCTGACTAAAATCAGTATCGTTTAGGTCCCATTGTACTTACTATCAGAAGACATTTGGAAAATAATTAGGCAGACAGAGTGCAAGTTAAAATGTGAGTGGGGAAGGAAGCATTGAATGGAGATCTTCACAAATCTCACTCATTTTTTCTTGTAGATATTAAAAAAAAAAAAAAAAGCTGACAGACAACAGACAGAGGTAAAAACCACAGAATGAAAGCAGAATAAGAGGTGCTCCTTGGCCAAAGTAAAAGCTGAGCTAGGAAGCGGAGAATTGGCTTTCTGTGGAAATAGAAAGATCTCACAACTTTTTCTGAGGGATTCTGCAGTATAAGTAACAAAGGCATGTCTGAGGCTCAAAATGAAGGTAACAAATTGGTTAGCTACAGAATGGCAACGGAGGCAGAGATTCTCCATGCAATCAAGGAAGAAACACTGATGATGAAAAGGAGGGCAGAGAAACTGGAGCATCAAAATTTTGACAATCACTGAAGGACCAACTATGTGAGTAGCAGTAATATTTGGCTAGTTAATGAAGCCACTGAAAAGAAGACTCTGTGCCAGAGTCAGGTGGATATGGGGGAAGAAGGGAGGCAGGACTGGCACTCAGCGGCTGAAAAGTTCAGTGATGAAGTGTGAATGTATGAAAAACATGTAGGTGTCTGACATTTTTATCTCTCAGGAATGGAACACTGGCATAACCTGACTGAGACTCTGAAGTTATTAGGCTTGGTGATATCGGCTAAATCCATTGGTAGAAAAACTCCAATGCAGGCAATGGAAGTTATCAAAGAAATTATTCTGGATCTCCAGTGCTACAATTTATATAGACCAATGTGTAATTAAGTAGCCAAGCATGTAACTTCTAGTTTTAAACCTTGTCCTTTTACTGAAGCAACTTACCTGTACTTCAACAACATATCCTTAATATCGGGAGCTCAAAGTTGTCATTTTTGTGTGTTTCTTGAAGTACCATGCTTCACTTTCATGTGATAAAGTATCCCTCTCTAATACTAGCTCTATTTTAATTTATCAAAACACATGGACCCAATTGTCCTGTTTCTCTCTTATTACCAAGAGATGAAAATGGTAGTGATACAAATCAGTGGAGAAAATTTTCCACCTTACACATAAGATTGATTTTTCATGCTGGGAAATTTTACCCAACAAGTAAATGTGGAAGAATCAAAATGTTTGTGAGTCATTTTGATGAAAACACATTCATACATAATATTCAGGTTATTTGTTATCAGTTTCTTCTTGTGACCCTAATTAAAGGAATAGTTGCAGGTGACCCAATAAAAATGGAAAAATGATAATTTCCTATGGCCCAACTTAATGAATGTGTTATCTTCCTTTAAACTTAGATTTCTGCATTGGGAACAATAACATACCGATGCTGTCTAATGAAATCAGCCTCAATTTTCATGACCTTTCGTTTACATAACCTTTTGCTTCCATCATTAATTATATGTGTTTTATAGTTAGTGTAGAGGGCATGATCATTAGCAAAACCTATCAAACTTGCTTTCTTCAGAAGAAAGAGGAAAAGCTAACAAACAAGCCTGAAAAGAAGTGAAGGGATAAAGCATTCATGGGAGAGGTGAAAACTGAACTCTCTTGAGCCTTGAACAGTGGCGACATGCAAAGCATGTAGTGGGTAAGACATTCTTGGAAAAAGCAGAAGATATTTTCTGGTATACACATGGTTTGTATTTGTTTTGGTTTTTCCCTTGCATAATCAGGGGTTACACCAATAAAAGATTATAAACTGACAACCCTCTGAATTTAAGAATCAGTTGTACAGCAGATGCAACTCAGGGAGTAGTTGGGTTCTTTCAAGACACAAACATCTTTTGGTTCGGACCTAGAGAATCTTCTTTCACAGACAAGAGTACAATATGGAAAAGGGTGCAGTCTAGATGACATACTGCCTGTCTCAGAGGTGGGTGTTCTTTTTCCAGGTCTGGTCGCATTTCATAGGGACAGCTTCTCATGCATCAAAATTGGAGCCATTCAGTAAACTGGAAGGTACATTAAAAGAAGTATTCTGCCTCAAGCCAGTTCTGACACAAATGGTGCCTTCCTGCACTGGGAACTGGCCCGGGGAAGGCTAAAGTACATTTTTTTTTAGCTAGGTACTTTTTACAGGGAAGTGGGGGTTGTTTCAACTAGAGAAGTCGTGGTTCACTGTGAAAATGAATGAGTGTGAGTTGAATGGGAAGAAGGGGAAAAAAACCCCACCTGTCAGGTCTGATTTAGTCCCTGACTTTCTGTGTCAAAGGGTGCTGTGGACATAGCAGACTCTGAGCTGTGACAATGGCATGATGAGACAATCACTTGGGGGAGAGAGTGTCAAAAATCTCTTACTTAATTCTGTCATGATGCAGCTGCTCTTCAGTCAAGTAAGACGGTGTTGCTGAGTAACTTACAGAGAAGAGGTCTTTAGAATACTTTAAAACTGTTCTTCAGTGCTCATTCAACAAAACAGTCCCCAAACAGGTTCACAGAATGGTTGACTTTGGAAGTGACCTCTGGAGGTCATCTAATTCAGCTAATTCTGCTCAAAGCATCGCCGCTTACAGCAGGGTGCTGAGGGCTATGTCCAGTCAGGCTTTGATGTATCGAATGAAAACTCTGCAAACTCACCAGGCAATCTGTGCCATGATTCAACGACCATCACAGTAAAATAACTTTTATGTTTAAATGTAAATTGTTATATTTCAATCTGTCCTTGTTACTTCTTGTCCTGTGACTGGATACACTGAGAAGGGCCTTCTCCAAGGGAAACCATCCCAGTCATCAGCCTCTTCCCTGTATGGTAGGTGCTGCAATCCCTTAATCATCTTTGTGACCCTTTGCTGGACATGCTCAACTTATTGTATAGGTGTACAGGACTATAACTGCACAGCACATAGCCACAGCTGACAAGTACTCTTTAGAAACCTATGCCTTTCGCATTCATCTAACATCTGGTCTAACTGAACATTTCAGATATGTGATTAGAGCTTGCAGTGCTCTTCTTACCCTTTGAAATATACTGATATCCTTCATTGCTTGAGAACCTGCCACATATAGAAGTTAAGGATGTTGTCTTTTCCACCTTCTCTTCAAAGGCCGATTGTTTCTGGAAAAACCTGAAAAACACTGCAAATACCTCTTCCAAATTCTTGTTCTCTGCCAAATTCCTTTGAACCTGCAGGATTTTAGTAAAGATTCAGTTTTACTTTTGAAAGGGGATTTACTAAGATAAAAGATTTTATTTCCTTGCATCAGTTAGTTCTCCTGGTCCATGAAAGACCCTCAAAGGCAGATTTGTAGCTTGCGACAATCTTGTTTGAAGAACAGGTCATTCTAGGAGTGTATCCCACAACTGATGGGAGTTGTAAACTTGAGATGAATTCTACAAGAAGGAACAGATATAAAGAAAAAAACAACAAAAATATTCCTTTTCTTAAAAGTCATGGTAGCTTTGATGTGGGTTTTTGCAGGGAGAGACCTGAGCTTCTATATACTTTCTATGAGACAACCCAGAGAAAGAGCCTGCACATAGACTAAGAAGTGTGTTAGAGAAATGAGAGGCTCTGTAAAGATGTATTTCATAGATGAGCTATAAAAGCATTTTCTTTGCTGAAGTGCAAAACTGTGGGGAGTGACTGATAGATCAGACAGTTACAGTGCCATTCAGTGGGACCTGGATGGGCTGGAGCAGTGCATTCAGAGGCATCCTCTAAGTTTAACCAGGAGAAGTGACAAGTTCTGCACCTAGGAAAGAACAACTTCATGCACCAACAAATGCTGGGGGTTGCCTAGGTAGGAAGTATCTTGGCAGTAAATGAGATGAGAGTCCTTTTGGACATCAAACTGAACAGGAGTCAATATGCTCTTGTGGTAAAGAGGTACAACAGTATCCTGAGCTGCATTGGAAAGAGGTTTTGGAGTGATGGATCCAGTTTTGGGTTTTCCAGTACAAGAAATATATACTAGGGTGAGTCCAGCAATGGGCCACATAGATGATTAAGGGATTAGAGTATCTGCTGTATGAGAAGAGGCTGAGAGAGCTGGAACTGTTTAGCCTGAAGAGAAGGCTCAGGGTGAATCTGATCAATGACTATAATAAATACCTGTTGGGGAGAAGGAGAGAAGACAGAGCTAGGTTCCTCTCAGTTGTGCTCAGTGAAAACTCAAGAGGCAATGGACAGAAGCAGAAATATTGGAAATGTCATTTAAACACATTTTGAAGATGATCACATGCTGACACAGGTTGCCCAGAGAGGTTGTGGAATCTCCATCTTTAAAGATCATCAAACCTTGACTAGCTCTGAATACCCTGCTGCAGGCGACTTCTTTTGAGCAGAGGAGGACGGGATGATCTCCAGAAGTTCCTTCCTCAGTGACCCTCTGATTCTGTGATCTGTGAAATAAGGCAAGCCATATAAAAGGTATCACAGTAGTTATGGTAAAAAATCCTAACCTAGGTGAAACCTATATCTGCAGTTCAGCTGGAGCTGTATGTAGCTGCATGGGCTCACTTGGGCGGAACAGTTTGCAAAATCAAGCAGTCAAGTAAGGCTATGTCAAAACTAAGAAAATTGCAAAAAACTCTATTTTTTCTTAACTTGGGACATGAACTTATCTGGCCAACTACTTAGGTAACTCCATCCTGTCCAAGTAGAGTTTGTTAGGGTGGAATATGATATAGAGTTAGTGCAATTAAAGTGCAAATTGGAGCTGATCAACTAAGAAATAAATTGCCTGCTGAATTCAGACAATGGTTTTAGACATGTCTCTTAAACATGTTTGTGGGAGCAGAGGAAACCAGTGTGGCATGTTGTTCTCTGTTTTTCAGTTAAAAATCAAAGGAAAATTGGAAAGTCCTTTGTTTACTGTGCATCTGCACAGTGCAGACCAGAGAGCTTTCCAAAAACATGATTGTTTCGGAATGGGAACTGTTTCCTTCCTCAAATCTGCTCACATAAAGGAGTGATGAACCATATATTGTGGTGTGCAGATCTGATTTTATCACCAGGAAATATACTCGTCAGCTAAGTCCTACTGGCACAGAGAGAACAGTATGTCTCAGGACTAATAGGGTCTCTGTCTTTCTCTGCCTCTTGACCGGTTGACTTGGGGTAGCCAAGTCAAGGTCTGTATTATTAAACTCTCTCAGTGTCCAGTTGTGGCCAGGAACAACCTCATAATTGGAAATGGTGCCTCCTCTCTCTAACTTGTGAGTTCTGCCCTACATTGCTGAGAAAAAAACCTAATTGTGTTCATGCAGATAAGTTCCTCTGTTCAGACCTATCTTCTGTCAATTTTTAGTTTACTACTGACTGTCCATCCCTATATTTCTCAGATTCCAGTATCTGAAAGCCTCATAGCCATTAATGAATTTTATTTCTTATGACAGCCATGAAAGAAATAGAAGTGTTCTTCTAATTTTACAGATAGGCAGCATAGACTAAAAAATGTATTTTCTTGTTATTGCTGACGGCTATTTATGTATGCCTGAGTTGAAAAGCAAGCTGCTATCACTTTAATTTTAGCTTAGTAGCCTATTCATTAGACTATTTTCTTATAAAGTAAAACCTTAAAAATGTAAGTAAATTAAATTTGATTATACAAATATAGAAATTAATTAGGCCATTAGCAAAGCTGAAACAACTGAACTCTCAAAGATTCACTATAGATCGTAGAGATCTGAGGAAATAAAATGTCATCTTTGAATGCTTCTTTGGGAAAACATCTGAGCACCTCATGTGTAGAATTTTGCATTTAAGGAAGTGTTCAGCTTTGTATTAAGTCAAAGGGAATCATAGATCTGACCTGATAAAATAAGCACAAGTTGCCACAGCTTGTATCACCTTTCAGTTAAAAAAAAAAAAAAGTGTACATATGTTTACATATTTAGGTGTAACTTCTACACCACTGATTTACTAAGTCAACATATAGTAGCTATTTGAGATCCTCTATAGGGATATTGTAACATCAGATGATGATCTGATTTGAAGTAAATCCCCCTAACAATATGGTATAAATTTAGAGAAAATTATAAAATTTACAATGCACTAAACACAAATGTATCAAACATAAGATGTCTTACTATAACAGGAGTGTAATTACAATTAGAATTAAATTAGAAATAAATATCCCACATCAAGGAAATTGGGACAAATATTCAACCAGTTTTGAAGTAAAATGTCAATTTGAAAAAAAGAGAGGTATTCCAAAATTATAGATTAGATGTAATATAATAGATACATATACATTTACTTACTAAAGTAGGTAAATTCACCAAGTTCGTCTCAAATAAGTGTTCATTTGGAGTGTTTCGTGACACTAATTCAAGAGTCTGAATGGCTGAAGAATTTTTTGATGGTTTAAGAAGCTCTTTTCTACTTATTGGTTACTGCTCTAAGATTATAATTGGGTAAGATCAGTGTTCTCCTAATTGTACATGTTACACAATGTATCAGTGCTCCTTATAACTTAGCATTCTTCCAATGAGTTATTTTTGGTACTTACAAAAATATTAACCTCACTCTAAGGATACAGAAATTAAGAATAAGTTGTACAATGGAATTTGGGGGATCTATTCTGCTTGTTAAAAATTCTTTCTTTGATGGGAATAAGATTCCCTCGCTTTCCCTTTTTACAGCACAAGGGTGAAAATACCTCTTAATGAAAGACTTTAGAGAGAAGAATTTTTCACAAAGTTTGTTAACCACAACTCTCACAGCCTTTCTGAAAAAATAACTGTTGATCTGAGGAAGAGTCAGAAAGCCTAGACAGCTGTCTCCCTCAGCATGCCATTTTCTTAGTACAGGTGACAAATACTGGGATTCATGCATTTCAGCTTGGTGATGTGCTATATATACTACTTAACAGTTAATAGTGGAACCCTCAGAGCAAAATTAAATGGAAACCTAACCACAACAAGGGGTTTTCTGTAACTCCTTAATAGAGATAGAGATAGAGATAGAGAGATAGAGAGATAGAGAGATAGAGAGACAGAGAGACAGAGAGACAGAGAGACAGAGAGACAGATAGATAGATAGATAGATAGATAGATAGATAGATAGATAGAGAACACTTCCTACCCTTCATTATAGCCTTTCCTGGGTTTGGATAACTAACTCTCCTTAAAAATTTCTCTGCCATTCAACCATAATCTGACACTTAATAAGGGGAGACAAGCCTCATTCGGCACTTTAGAGCAATCCTATTGTGCTTAGGCAGACCTGGAAACATGTAAACAAACAGATATGCTAACACAGCAGGAAATCCGAAGAAAAAAGGATTCATTTTTTTCTTTTCTTTTGTTTAAATAACCAGTCAGCAGCTATGAGGGGGCAAAGAGCAAAAAAAAGGAAAGGAGGAGATAAGGCATTTATCCCTTCATTATCTCTATGGTCAGAAGAGATTTTCAACTGAACCTACATCCTCCTGCAGTGATTCACCCTTCAGGCTGTGTCGATGAAAGCTGAACTATAGCCATGCAAGTCTACAACTTTTGTTTACTGAAAGGAACCTAAAGCTTAAAAAGTGAGTGGAGCAAGCAGAGAATAGGTGAGTTGGATTACACGAGGTGCACTCTTTTTCTTGTTTGCTTTTTTTCTTACCTGACATGTGTCTGTGTAAGGGTTCATGCAAATAGAGAGAAAAAAATATCCTCAGTAAAGAGCTTACAATTCAAAATATTAATGCAGATTGATAAGCAGGTGTCAGGAATTGATGAGTAACAGTGGTTACAGCATACCAGTGATCTCACTGTTGTCATATTTTCTACAGACATTATGGAAGAAATATAAAGGACCTATCCAAAAAAGGATAATGAAATAGCCTGGCAGCTGAGAGTTCTTAATAATTGCAAGGAACAGCACAGGAAGAATCACAAAGTTGTGGTTTTGTTTTGTTTTAATTATTTTAACCAATAGGCAAAGTAGAAACTGATTGGAGACTGGAACAGACATCTTGCTAACAAATTACTTCATCACCACAAATTGAGTTCAGTGGGAAGCAGTAAGTGCAATATCGGTCAGAGATGTGACAGCACTGCCCCCTCCCAGAGCCGGCTGTCCTGTCACCTGCTCTCTCCTGCATGAATGCTCCTGCTGAATCCCTGTTGACACAGAAGAAAGTAGACCGGGAATAAATAAAAATCTTGGAAATGAAGCTGCTCTCTCATTTTCTTTCCTCCCCCATTCCAAAGCACTCCTGACGTCTTCCAAATTTTGTGTAAAGCTCCTTGTCCCTTCTTTCCAGAGACTCCATTGAACAATTCTGCTATTCTCTCCACCTTCTGACATGTCTACCCCAGAACTTGGCAAGGCAAGCGAAGAGCCTTCCTTCAATATACTTTGAAGAAACTAAATAATCTTTTATCCCTTTCCTACTTATATTTTGGGTTAAATTAATTTGGACACTCCTTCTACCAACTTTCACTGATACTAACCAAATAAGTCTGTTCTTTGGAAAACCAGCAGGCCACCATGTAAGTGATGTGCAAGCTATGTGGAGGCTGCTAATAAATTAATTTTTGTCCAAAAAATTCTACCTAACCAGGAGAGATCTAGGAGCAGACCAGTATTCCTGTCCTTTTGGAACCTCAAATAAAACCATTAACAGAGCACAAAGTAAAGGAAACCTGGGACACACTTATTTATTACATGTATGAAAGACAACAAAGTAGTTACAGGCAAACTTTCATGGAGCAAAGTACCATTGTTCTGCTGACTTCATGTGTCAAATGTGACCTACATTGCAGATTATGCCCTGACCCTTGAAGTACCACCATAACTGCATTATTGGACAATTCAGAGCTCTGGCTGAAGTAAGGAAGGGCTGGGGACTGTACTTTCCCTCTCAAAGAAAGACAGAGATAGAGCAAACGTCCAAAGAGGATGATCTGGAGTACAAAATGCCAGCAGCCCTTCTCTCTAAAGACACTATTCCAGTTATTTATGACACTGACCAACATGAGCTTTAATTATTTTTTTCTTCAAAGGGAGTGTTAAAGAATTTTTGTTCTGTTGTTGCCTAATATCTGCTTCACCTAACCATAAAATAATTATGGGATTAGATAGATAGATAGATAGACAGATAGATAGATTAGATATCTACTACCAAATTGTCAATTTCAACAGGAAAGGAATTGGTGACCAGTGATCTGTTTCATAACTGTAATATTGCTTTCTTGTCCTTTCTACAGCATTACATTTTTGCTTACCCTTGAAACTGGTAATCAGCTCTCCTTCATAAAAAAACAAACTAACCACTCCCTCCTCCCCCCACAAAATTTTTTTGAACTTTAGAAAAGAAGGTTAGAGATTTCATGAAATTTATAGATTTTTTTTTAATTTAGTGTGGAAGGTCACTTTCAAACTCTCACTATCAAAACTCCCAAGTTTTTTGCTTGCATCTTTTTGTTACACCAAAGTCTATGCTTGTGCAGTTGGTCAGTGAAACTTTCATTAATGGACCTGGCTGAAAAGTAAGTTAAAAAAAATCAGCCAGAAAAGAAAAAAAACTCAACTTATATTATTATTTCTGCACTTAGACCTGTCAATTAGTTGCACTTAGTGGGGGAAAAAATAGAAAATATGTAACTTATATACCGAGTATAGGATGAGTTTTCTTCCTCAGCTGAATTGTGTGTCATCTCAATTCCCCTCCAAGAAACTCATATATCTACAAGACATAGCTTGGAAGGTTTCTTACTTTGGTTTTTTGAGGTACAAAAAGAACAAGAAAAACTATTTCCAGACAGCTCTTTCCTGACCATGTGTTTGGGACAAGTCAGCTGTGCTGTTGAGCTCATTACAAGCCTGTAGCGATGGCTACTGATTTATGCATCATGGACCATGAACAGAGGAGGAAATGTGCTCAAGGGAGAGGCAAAGGAATTGAAAGTTTAATGCCTTTAGGATGTCAAGGTAATATACTCAGAAGTCTAAGACATTTGCAAGACAGTGCTCATCTTGCTGCCTCTTGTAACTCTGTTAGTTGCCTTCAGGCAGTGATGCCAGTTGCACTGCTTTCCCCTGATCTCTGAATCAGGTAGCATTTCCACCACACTGATGGTAAATCACATTGTCCTCAGTACCAGTGGGCACATAATTTGGCACATACTTTTCTAATATGATTATTTAAAGTGTTAGTATATAAATGATCTCAAGGATGGAATAAACTGCAGGACTAACTTTCAGCATTCTAAGGAGAGGTTTAGTACCATATTTGGAAATAAAAATTTAATAGGACTACATTTAAGATGCTCTTTTTCCCTTTGTCAAGATTACTTTTTCCATCAAGATATCTTCCACTAATATACATTGTAATACATTATCCGAAAGTGCTCTATTGTGGGCTGAGGGATCAGCAATTGCACAGATTTGTTCAAAAGAAAGCTGAGGCCATAAATCCTAGCTGACCAAGAGCTGGCATAGACTTTTAACTAAGTCTAAAATTGTGGTGACAGCAATATTGGTTTGAACTTATATTCTACAGAGAAAAAAAATACATGTAAAGTACAGATCTGCACAAGCTCATTGACCAAATTCTCAGGAGGTTAAAAAGCTAAACCCCACACCTTTCACATGTATAGCTTTACATTATGTTGTGATTTTCATCAATGCTAAAAAAAAATGTATACTCTGCCAGGGTTTGAAGGAAAGAAGGAAAAGTATGAATAAAAAGATGATGAACAAATAGAAAGAAACAGGGCAAATTTCTTTTCTCATAGCTCATCCTAAAGATCTGTCAGGATATGAAGTAAATTTTGTTTGACTGTGTGCACCCAGAACTTGCTATGTTGATACCCATTCTTCTGTAGTTCATTTATTAAGGGTCTCATTTAGCAGCAATTTGGTCAAGAGCTACATAATGTCAACCTTTTTCAGTATTGTTACTGAAGAGAATCATGAGCTTAGTCAGCCTGACTTCATTAATTCATGAAACGTGGTTGTGAGTAGAGACTTCATTAGAGTATTTCTTCTTCCTGTGAGACACTAATCTCCAGAGTCAAAACTCACCTTGCACAGCTGCTGAAGCTATTTTTATATACCAAAGTTAATCCAGCTCTGAGCTACAGTAATGATAATATATCCGTTTAAAAACAGGCATGGAAACTTTGTTCTTTTAAAATTACCTTTAGTATGTGTTCAATTGCACATCTTGAATATCTGTCAGACCAGTATCTGATAGTTGTTATCATTCTTCCTCATAGTTATTTCACTTTAGATAAGGCAAGGATCCAAATCAATTTTTTTTTAATAAGGCCCATTTGAGTTTTCATTTGTGCTTAAACTCTAATTAATGAACTTTAATTAACCACAATGATTATATCATAGACTGGACAAAAATAAGAAAGATTTCAGTAATTTGAATGCAAACCCCAATATTCTAGTCTCAAGCAATGATCAACATGATTCACTAAAGCATGTAAAACACATAGTGGTGCTTAATATATTCTCCTGGTCTTGTCCACTGGCATTTCAGAGACAGAGTTGTATCCAGGACTTGGTGTTTAACAGCCTTTGGCGAACATTTTTTCCTAGGAATGTCTCTAGGTGCTCTTCTAACTCATCTATGCTTTGGGCTACCACAGTGTCCTGTGTCAATGAGTTCCAGTTTCCCATGTGCAATAATCTTTGCTTTTGTTCACATTCAAAATGCTGCCTGGAAATTTTACTGATGCTAATAATCAAGTGGTGTGCACCTTTTCTGTGCTATTCCTGGCTTTACAGAGATCTATTATATTTTCATCCTCACACCCAGCTCTGTCTTTGGGTGTTTAGAAACTCTTCAGATTGGAGCAGTTTTATAACTTCGACTGTCCCTGACACAGTTTTTTACTGTGACCTGGGTGAGGAGGCAGAATTGCCAGAGTGTTCAGTGGTGAAATGGTATTTTCTATTTGTTCTTTTTTTCTCCATTGATTTACCAAGGAAAATGGATCAATCTCCCATGTGAATATCATGAAAGAGATGATGCCTGCATGAAGGTAACATCTTGTGGGAGTCTTGATATGCTTTCTGCCATACCTATTGTGGGACATCTGCTAGGAGACACCATCAGCTCTTCAAAATAAAATGAACTCACATTTAATCCACGAAGGAATGGGCTTACTAGTCAATTAATTAACAAACTAGCAGTGGGGTTGACACAACAGCCAGTAATGGCCCTTATTTCTAAATGAGGGTGGCTATATGCATGGCCTGTTGGAAATGGTTCCTGGCCTTCAACAGTTCCTTAGCTACCACCGGGAATTGCTCGGGAGAGGTGTGCCAGGACAAAACTTTTCCAAGGACCCCTTCAACACTTTAGCAATACAGATACTTCTGTTCCAAAGCTCAGCAACTGTCCTGGGCATGGATTTACTTGCAGAGAGAGAAGCACTGCGGTGTACGTGCTGAGTGGGTGCAAGTCCTCTCAAATCTCTGACGTTGCCTCCCCGTGTATTTGCGCTGTATTTGGAGCAGAAGAAAAGTGTTCAAAAATTAGATGAGTCCAGCTCTTTTATTCTACAGTATACCTAGAATACCTAGGAGACATAGCATAAGAGAGCAATGCTTAGGAGTGAGCAATGCTTATGTCTTATTGATGTAAAGTATGTGTTTTAAAAAGGAGATGTTCATGTTAATAAGCAATTAAGTATTTATAAGGTAATCCAGGAATCAAGATCAGGTGTTGCAGAAGGGAGTAGAGGATTTTCTCTGATTTAAGATTAGGAATAATCAGGATTAGATACAGACATTAAACCTTTGGAGCACACGAGTTATGCAGAGTTAGCATATCCAGAAATCAGATTTGCTTAATAACAGGTTAAAGAATTTTTAGCATATGTACCCGTATACTAATCTGGCCTTGCATGGGAGTAGATACCTCCCCAAATCTTTATTTATTATGTAAGGGTATAATTTGTTTGTAAGTAGATCCTTCATGGTTGGATTCTGATTCCCTTATTTACAAGGAACCTGATGCCCTTGCTATAAATAGAAAACTGACCAAAAATATTATTCAACCTCTGTTTCAGTTTTATTGAGAGGATTTTTTAAGGCTAGAGGGAAAAAAATCTCTTGTTTATATACAGATGGATGTAATTTTGTGGATTAATACATTTAGATGAAAATTGTTGTTCTTTGATTAATTATTTAGGTGCAGTATGAAAATCAAAGTTTTAGATTAAAATAGCTGTTGTCTGCTTTTATGAATAGTCAGAAACTAGGTCATTGCAAGAACTAGAAACATCCCCGTGGTCTGTCACATTCTGTATTTTTATGTGTAGGTAATATAGTATATCGTTAATGTGAGATCTGGCATGTCTTATTCTAGAACACCCTAATTTAAGTTGTGTCAGCTGTGAAATTTGCCAAGGGAAGAAGAAGCCAAGCACAGTCTGTGGGTGCTAGGATGCCTTAGCAACTTTTATGTGACAGCTCAGGAGTCTCTTGACCTCATGTCCTAAACTTTCTTGCACACGAACATGAAAGTTTTAAAACTTGAGGTTTCTGCTTCGTACCTTTGGGTGAGCTCCGCAGAGCATGGTCCTGGTCCATGCAGCCCTCCAATTCAGCCAGAATGTGTGGTCCAAGGATGGGGCTCTGCTGGTAGTGTTTTGTTCATGGGAAACTCGCTCCAGTCCCTGGAGGACAGTGGCAGGCAGTAACTTACACTCCTCTGTAGTACTTATCTCCCTGTAGCCTTCTGCTGCTGCTGTTTCCTGTGCATTCCCATCTGCTTGTCCCACAGGGCTGCTGACACCATGAGCGTGGGGCCCTTGCTCTGTGCTGCCAGGTGCCCTCTCTGGCACCCCATGCACGCTACAGGCAGCAGCTCACTGGAGGGTGTGGCTTCTCCTCGCTTCTGTAACTCAAGTTACAAATAACCAACATACGAGAAAACTTTGCGAAACAGTCAGTGGCTGTGTGCCACTTCTGGGCTATGGATTATGATTTTCAGCATTTTGCAATAGCTGTTTTGATCATGGCTTCATTTTCTGTAAATTACTCTTTTATACATACGTTGTCTTCAGAAAAGCTGAGCTATAGATAGGCAGGGTTTGTCCAAAGCATAGGAAGTAGACCATTCATCTCAGAGATTTCTCTTAGGTGGTCCCAAAGAGCTCAGACAGGGAAATGAGTAGCAGCCTAAGATAAGAGCTCAGAGTGAAGTAAACCATTCTGCTTCCTGTCCTGCACATCCCTTCTTTTCTTCCCAGGATTCACACCCCCTTTTTGTCCAAGGAAGTTACTGAGATGATGATATAAGCAAGTGTGACAAGACTGGGTATTCCATGCAGTTATGTTTTCCTACCGTATATATGCTTTATAAGATTAACTCTTCATTTGCAAAGTTGCTTTCACTCATAGAGCTGAATTCTTTGGCAATAGGCACAATCCTATGACAAAATTCTCTGAAAAATAACAGATACTATAAGAAAGAAAAAATACTATAATAGTAAAAATAATAATCTTGCTATTTATTATAATTATATACTTGTGTTCTAGTGTGCTCAGGGTTTGTCAGATGTTTTGAGAGTAACAGAGCAGGAATGACCTTTCCTCTAAAATCTAAATATATCAAATCAGCCTTTAAAACTGACATTTGTTCAACTATCCCCTGGCCCATGTTCCCAAGCCACGATACCAAACAAACAGCTACCTATAGGATATATCCCCAAGGTAACCTGCATCAGTTTTCTGGATCCAGAATCCCACAGGCCAGGTGCAGCTGCAAACCCAAGTGATCAATTGCAAGCAGCAGAGAGGACAAGGGAGGCCACAAGGTTCTGGAGCACCCAGCAGTATCTGCTGTGAAACAGACTCCCCTGCTATAGTTTTGCCCCTCAGCAGGTCCCTTGTTGCACATGAACCTTGTTATATGTCCAAATCCAGGGAGAAAAAAGGTGAGTGATGAAGATGTTGAGAAGTCTGAAAATTTCGAAAACCAAGTATGGGTTTCATGCAGTACAGGAAAACACACACACACACACACAAAAGAAATCTGGAAAATCATCTTTTAAATATTTTTTCTTTATGCTAAAACCAGGATAACACCCAGAATCCTATCCTTCCAAGGCCTTGCCATGAGCTTTTAAAAAGACACCTTATCTTATGGTACACAACATCTCCATTTGCCTGGCTAGCTCTTCAGGCACACTGCTCAGCCACATCCTGCCTGCTGGAAAATGCTGTAGTGCAAGGAGGAAAATGAGACAGAAAACTGGTAACATTGCATAGCTCTTTGGGTTTGGGTTGGCTTGTTTTCATCTACATGTAATGTAGACGAAGGAAGGCTCCAGAGGTACTGGAAACTGATGCAGAGTAGGAGGATGATGGTAGTGGTTATAGGTGGGCAAGATTTTACAACAAAAGTGGCAGAACAGAGGATAAGGGATGCAATGGGCAATCTTAGGAATGCAGGGCAGGAAATGCATTGTGAATTAGTGTCTTGACATAGGGGAAGGTATACATCATCTATTATCATCACTGTCAATGGTTAAAACTGATGTTGAAAGAAACATTGATCTACGACTGTCGTGGTTTAACCCCAGCCAGCAGCCAAGCCCCACGCAGCCGCCTGCTCACTCCCCCACCGGGGAGATCAGGGAGAGAATCAGAACAGTAAAAGCCAGAGAACTCGTGGGTTGAGATAAAGACAGCGTAATAAGGAAAGCAAAAGCAAAAGTCATGTACACAAGCAAAGAAAAACAAGGAATTAATTAACTTGTTGCCATGGGCATGCAGGTGTTCAGCCATCTCCAGGAGAGCAGGGCCCCGTCATGTGTAATGGTGACTTGGGAAGATAAAAATGCCACCATTCCAAATGTTCCCCTCTTACTCCTTCTTCCTGACACTTGATGTAGTGAACATGATGTCATATGGTCTGGAATATCCCTATGATCAGTTGGGGTCACCTGTCCTTGCTGTGTCTCTTCTCAACCTCCCACACACCTCCAACTTCCTTGCCAGCATGGCAGTATGAAAAGCAGAAAAGGACTTGGCTCTATGTAAGCCCTGCTCAGCAATAACAAAACTATCAGTCTATTATCAACCCTGTGTTCAGCACAAATCCAAAACACAGCCCCATACCAGGCACCATGAAGAAAATTAACTCTGCCCCAGCTGAAACCAGCACATTCCACCCTTATTCTCTACCATTTACATCATGCTCAGGTCTCATACTATTTAATTCAACCTCATTAACCACCACCCCCCTTCCAGTTCTTTGATATAGCACACAGATACTGTTCCCTTAGACTATGGACCAGCCCTGGTCCACGTAATGCCCACAAAATGTCTCTTGAATTCACGTAGTCCGTGGCTTTGGGCTCCATCTGTTATGGTCACTTGGGACAGGAGAGGTCGTGTGTGGGGGGAGTTACTGGGCACCAAAGCCAGCTCAGGTCAGGTCACTGTGCACTGCAACAGCCTCTTGTAAGGCTTCTCCATTGGGTTGGGTGATTCCTGTCACAGTGATTCCTGAAACATACAACTCAAATCATAGCTCACAACAGTTTAAAGGCACATCCATTACACTCTCCACTCCCGGTCCATTTGGGCCAGGTTGTCTGGTTTAACATTGCAATGAACTCCTCCTCTTGTCCCCAGCCTGGCTGCAACACGGGGTTCCTGCTGGAGTTCACCAATAGTACAGTCCATATCACAGTCCTGCATGAGCTGCAGGGGCACAGCTGCTTCACCATGGGCTGCACCATAGGCTGCAAGGGAATCTTACTACCCCTGCTCCAGCATGGGATCCCTTCCACCCACAGGAGACAGTGCTCCTTGAACTTCTCCAACATGGTCCTTCCCACAGACAGTTCTTCACGAACTGGTCCAGAGTGGGTCCCCTGTGGGATCACAAGTCCTGTCAGCAAACCTTTTCCAGCATGGGCTTCTCACAGAATCATGTCACATCTGGCACCCACCTGCCCTGGCATGGGCTCTTCCACAGACTGCAGGCGTATCTCTGCTCTGCTGTGGATTCACTCACACATCACAGTACCTTCAACTCAAGTTTGCACTGAAGTTCCAGCCTGTCCAGCACAGCAGCACAGAAAACAGCACCAATATCTGGCCACCTGCCAGCCCAGCTGCATCAGCATGGCTGTTATCAAAATGTTCCCAGGCACAATACAGTGAGGTGATAAGCAGTACAGCAACAGCAAAAGTGAAAAGTAGTCAATAACAAGCACAAGACTTTAATATACAGTCAGGCAAGCAAGCCTGATGGAAGCAAAGGAGCCTGCTAAACCAGCTAAACAGCACTAACAGATGTAAATTCAATCTAGCACATCCCAATCAAATCTGTCATTTTCTCAAACCCTTCGAACCCCACATTTGGTGCCAACAAAGGACTGTTGTAGTTTAACACCAACCAGCAATCAAGCTTCATGCAGCCACTCTATCATTCCCCCACCAGAGAAGTCAGGGAAGTGTAAAAGCCAGAGAACTCGTGGGTTGAGATAATAGGAAAAGCAAAAGCCAAGCACACAAGAAGAGGAAAACAAAGAATTAATTCATTGCTACTCATGGGCAAGCAGGTGTTCAGCCATCTCCAGGAGAGCAGGGCCCCATCATGTGCAATGGTGACTTGGGAGGACAAATGCCATAACTTCAAATGTCCCTTGTGTCCCTCCCCCCTTCCTGCTGCTTCCTCCCCTTTTATGTAGTGAACATGATGTCATATGGTCTGGAATATCCCTTTGATCAGTTGAGGTCACCTGTTCTGGCTGTGTCTCCTCTCAACCTTCCACTCACCCCCAACTTCCTTGCCAGCATGGCAGTACAAAAAGCAGAAAAGGCTTTGGCTCTGTGCAAGCACTGCCCAGCAATAACACAAACATCAGTCTATTATCAACCCTGTGTTCAACACTAATCCAAAACACAGCCCCATACCAGACACTGTAAAGAAAATTACCTCTGGCCCAGCTAGAACTAGCACAATAACTTTGTCTTAAAATGGTGAAACTAGAAAAGCACATACTGAGAAGAGGTGAGCAAGTGAATAACATTTAAGAAGCCAATTAAGCATCAGGCAAGGAAAGAAAACTCTCTTTTAATGGAATACAGTAACTCTATTAGCTGTCTTCAATGAAACTTGAGCTCAGGTTGTAATGACTAACGTAAAGATAGCCATCCCGAAACCAAATGCTTCGGGAGCTTCTAGTGCAAGAGCTGGGGTGCTACACTACTCAATTTTGTGACGTGAACAAGACCTTTAAATGGCAAATTCTACTAGAGTGTGTTTATAAATGTTGAAAAAAATATAAATATTGTTATCTGACTGGTCTGAAAATGGATTTTATTACGTTGAAAGCATTGGACTTTCTGCAGAAAGTATCTATGTCAGATACATTTTTAGATAAAGTCTGGTATTTCATTGTCTTGCTGACATTTTGCATTGCTCCAGTGGTACTCATTATAAAATAATTGATGAGTACTAAATCAATGTATGTTAACTCCTAAGTCTATGATTCTATATCCCTTGTGATTGTCTTAGTGGCCAATATGTCTAGCTGCTTTCCAGAGCAGAAAGTACACAGGAATGAACTGATTATGTACCAAAAAGCCAGCGAAGATTCCAGGTGAATTACGAGACAAGTTAAGAGAAACAAGAAAAAACAGATTTTTATCCTTTACCTTTTTACTTCTAACATTTGCAAAGGATTATTGTAAGTAAAGGATACTGCTACAATAAATTATGTATAAGGGAAAAGCTTTAACATCCCAAAGTATTTTCCCTCCTAAATTTTGAAACATTATACCACAACACATTCGTTTTACAAAGCATAGAACAGATCTCAGCAGAACATGAGTCATCTTTCAAACAGGCACACAAATAACCTATGTTTGCAGCCACGCTTGTCCCAGATGGCAGGTGACTTTCAGCCATGGGATGCAGATTCAGACTACTTCAGGCTCCACATGAGTGCATCATCTCCCTTCCTGCCCTGTATGAGTGCATTCTGTGTGTCCCTGTTTTGGGATTAATATTAGGCAGTGGCAGAGTGGTGTCTTTGCACTCTACCATCTTCTTACCACTGAAAAGATCAGAGCCAAGCCCCACAGCACCTTTAATCTGCCTATCAGGATGCCTGCTCTCATCAGAAAGCAGAAGAAAGTGCCCCAAGGGAGACTCATAACCATCAAACAGTGCATTATGAAACCCAAAGGTACAGAAGGTGAATTAAATTTTAATAAAGTAACTTTAGTAAAATTGCTTTCACTTAGTAGCTGAATGCCAAGAGTCGGTCAACTTCAGTTAAGTGGTTTGTAAGGCTGGAGCTGTGAGGTGCAGGGGAGGCTGACAGGCTGTGTGAGAACCCTGTAAGATGGCCTGTCTGCAGTGAGTCAGTGAAGGAAACAAAGATTTAGGGTTTAATTTCCTGATAAGTTTTGTGGTGTCTCAGGATATTTCAGCTACAAGATGATATGTAATGGCTTTGATTGTGTTATGGGCAACCTATCTGTGATTGCTGAGGAAGCAAATGCTGTGGCTTGTCATTGGATCTCACAACAAAGGAAACAAAAGCAAATCTGGGTCAAAGCAGCTTTTGGTGTTTTGTCTATATTTTTCAGAACATGGGTGAGATCCTGCTGGAAAATTGCCCATATTTACAAGGTCTCTTTACAGATTCTGGATATCACTTCAACTTTTCAAACATAACTGAAAGATTGTATGGACTGCAGAAATAAAGGGTTGAGCAGAGGCACAGAAGCAGTCAGCAGTTTTGCTGCAGATCAGAACAGAGCAGAGCAAAGCAGCACAGTGTGAACAACCAGCAGAAACAACAACAGGAGGTTGTGACTGCTGGCAGTAGCTAATGGTAAACCTGGTGAGCAAACTGGTAGCAAGCACAAGAACAGTGCTGGTGTGAGTAGTGAGAGGTAAACAGAGCATCTCTCAAAAAAAAGCAATGCAAAGCACAGCTCCTTTGTCAGGGCTCAAATGGTGAACTATGAGGGAATGGATTGCAAAGTATTCCAGGAACAATGATCAATATCTGTCCTTGGATGTCTCCAAGACTGGACTGGAAATGGAAATTGGACTTTCTTATTATCTTACAAGCAACCAAAACTGTAGGATTAGAACATGGTCAAGACTATTAGGAAAACAAAAATAGCTTTACAGAAAAATAGCCCAAAGTCTATGTAGTCTGATATTCCATCTCTGATGGAAGATGCTTAGAGAAATAGTGTGGAAAAGGGCAAGTGGGGAGGGACAAATCCCTGCTATGTCCTTCCTGTGAGTCCCTAGCAGAAGGGTTAAATCTTCTAGCAGAAACACATGCACAGAGGCTATATTTGGATCTGATAGTTCATTTTTTTCTGAGTATGTTTGGGACTAGTAATATTACTCTTAGATTGCTTTCTCCACAAATATTTCAGCATGATGAATAGTTTTCCCCTACCTAGTCACTTACCGTAAAGGAGCCAATCAGAATAATCTGCTGTAATTCATTAAGACTGACATCTTGTGGTTGCTTTTCATATGACGCCTTCTGCCCGAGTTTCTTAGAAAAGACTGAATTTACCCCTTGGCTTTAACAGCTACTGTAAATCCTCTCTATGTTACTGAGGATGTATTAGCTACACGATTCTGAAAATTATTCAGTAACCCCACCAGGGAGCTGAGAAGAGAATTAATGCTGAACCGAAATTCAATTATCTTTTTTTTTCCCCCTGCAGAACTTTATGGTGTTGAATTGTTAATGTACAGAAGAATTCTTAGCACTGCAATCACAGCCTCTTTAATGTGTCTCTGTTTACACGCTTATATTTATCAGCTTAAATATTTTACAACTGTTAGTAATCCTATCCTAGAACACTAAACACACTTCAAGGTATTGACTAGAGTAACAGGCGAGTCTGCTTTGGTTTGAAATTCTCTCTAATGATGTTCTGTCTTTTGTAAGTTATAAGTTACCATGTTCACCAGAATGTGTATAGTGAGACCTGCCTTTTGCATGTATTTATTCAAGACAGCTACTGGGACTCAGCTGTGCTCCCCAAGGTTTCATCATGTATTTTAGTGTGGTGCAAGCATAAAAGATGCACCTCCTATGTCTATGAAATAGAATCAGTTTCAGAGAATACTGATTGCCAGTCCAAAGAGTATAGAAATTGCCACATTACTTTTTAATCTCAGGGATGGTGTTATGAGGCTATGTATTCACATTCTTCTGAATTTAAAAGTAGAAATTTCTTAGACAGCAATTTGCAACTGGCAATGTGTTAACACAAAGCTAGAAAATAATTTGGATGTTTATCTGAAATTCTGCAATCTTCTATTGGCACTTGATTAGCTAGTTCATAGGCACCAACAGCTTCTGCAGCAATGCTTTACAGGAGGTCTGGGATATCAAAGGGATTCCACCTGTGCAGCATCAGCAGCAACTAACAGAGAAACAGTAGAACAAATACCTCTGGTTATTTTATCAAGTAAGGATAGATTAACCCTGTGTATGTAATTAATTCATTTATTTATTTACTTGAGAAAAGAAAGGAGATTGCCTTCCTTTGAACTGTCCTGAGTTATGCAGTGTTTCCTTGTCTCCCAACAACTAAAAATAGCTCAGTTTTAATACACTCCCAAGACGGAAATTCGTTGACCTGGGCCAAATTAACAGATTTTGCTTGTTCTTCCAAAGAGAATGATTATCGATTTCTTATTGGCCAAGAAGGTGTTTAAACAGTTGGCTCTTCCCTGATTCCACCTAGATAAAAACTGAGAGGAACATAATGATTAGCAGAACAAATGCTTATATTTATGTCTTACTTGCCCTTTGGTAATTTTTTTCTTAAAAGTGCTTGGTGCAGAAGATGGGTTTTACTGGAAGAAGAGAGATGATGCTTTTTGAATATGAGAGCTAGTTGCAAGCTTTTCAGCCTTGAGTAAAGACAATGCAAACTTAAGGTCTATGACATTATGAAAATAGTTCAAAGAATCTTCACTCCAATCCTTGAGCACTGTGGATTTGTTTTGAGACATAGTAAAACTTCTTTTTGAAAAATTAATGCAAGAGAAATGTAGCACAAATACAGTAGAAATATAACAGAACTGGCAAGAGCTGCTTCAGACCAGGAGCACAGATGAATTAGACAAATTTTAAAAGTATATCTTTAAGCCTGGACATGTAATTTTCAAGAAACTTCAGCAACCCGGCTTTAAGGAAATACAGGTATACATAAAGTAGCATTCACTGCTCCACAGAGAATAGAAATGGATGCTGCAAAAGCTCTAACTGATGCTCCTGTAGTTCGGAAATTTTAACAATCAGTGTAAATCATGGGGGTCATAAAAACAGACAACAACATTTTAAACCTCTCTTGCAGTTTTATACCTCTCTTGCAGCACCACCATAATCTCAGAAAGAGAAACCAGGACTTAGTATAGTTCACATGGCTAAGCAGGAAAGAAATATAAGGCAAGATAGTTCAACAAGGCAGATAAAATAAAACCAGAATAAGTGATGGGGAGTTTTTCTGATATCCTGACCCACAGCTGCTGACCTGTCTGTTGACAGAACGAAAGCAGCTGCAGTGCTTTCAGGGCCTTCTCTGAGCAAATTTCCCTCCTTGATGAAATGTCTTCAAAGTAAAATGAAAAGAAACCCAGTCAAAGTATACAGTTTTCACTGTTCTAGAACATGGTTTTCAATGTGATCTAGGGAACTAAATTTCTCCATTAAAAGAATTTAAAAGGTTTTAAGAAATCCCATTATGTGATTATAAATCCAGCCTATTTTTACATAGGATCATATTCCTCAAAAATAAGACAAGGCAGGGAAATAATAGATCTTATTTTGCGAGTTTAAATAATAGTAATAATAATAATAATAATTGTTATCATTATTACAGCCTCTGTTAGCATTGTTTTGGCACCTATTGCACAAAAAATGAGGCTCCAAAATCAGCCAAGTTCACATGTCATTTGGCAGTAGAAATAAATGTAGAGATAATCCATATTATTTTTATTGTTTTATAACCCCCATTGACAAAAAAGGGGGGTTGCATTGATAGTTTTTAAGATAGATATGCAAATTAAAAATTGATTTCCAGTCCAAATAGCACATAAAAGTGGAACAGCTTAATGTTACATTTTTTTACTCTCAATACTATTGATAAAAAGGTTAAAGGTAGATTTTGGAATCCAAAAAGCATCTGGAAAAACAAGTATTCATGTAAAAATATATAAAGGTTATCCATCCAATAATGAAAAAGTTACTCAAAGCTTCACTCTGGTAGCATTTTACATGGTCAGACATACTAAAACACAGCTGTATGTATTAGTGTATAGGGCAGACATGAAGCTGTGTTAGCAGTGGAATTCTCAGGGGTGTGTATAGATCCTCTATTATTGTTTTTGCTGGGATTATGTACAGTTGTCTGACTGCAGTGCCTTGATCTGATTTCCTCAATGCCAAAGAGAAATATATCCAGCAATAAGACTAGGTGGTTTATGGAATCATTGAATGGATCAGGGGCTGGAACAACTCTCCTGTGAAAATAGACTGAGAGAGTTGGGGCTGTTCATCCTGGAGAAGGCTCAAGGGAGACGTTCTGTGGCCTTGCAGTACCTAAAGGGTGCTTGCATTAAGGCTGGAGAGGGACTTGTAGTGATAGGACAAGGGGGAATGGCCTTAAGCTGAAAGAGGATAGGTCAGATATAGGAAAAAATTCTTTACTGTGAGCGTGGTGAGGCACTGGAACAGGTTGCCCAGAGGACCTGTGGATGTACCATCCCTGGAGGTGTTGGCAGACTGGATGGGGCTCTGAGTAACCTGGTCTAGTGGAAGGTGTCCCTGCACATGGCAGGGGGATGGAGCTAGATGGCCTTTATGGTCTCTTCCAATCCAAACCACTCTGATTCTATGAAGACAAGTCCCCTCAAGAGCAAAGGGAAAGAATCATGCACTTGTTGCCTGTGATAGTCTTATGTTCTTTAATGGTAACATGGGGAGAAGGAAGGTAGTTGAAGGAGGTTTCTGTGAATTAAGATGATCTCTTACTACAATTCTGCAAATGTCCTCTGTTACACAGCTTCATCTTTATCACAGACAAGACTCTGCACAGGATATTCAGGCAGTTTCCAACCTGAGTCTGCTGCCATGTCCAGAAGAAGCTGACTCAGCCCACAAGGAGCACATGGTTGTTGGGAAAAATGGCTCCATGCCACACTCCAAAGATGTGCTGACTCCTAACCCTGCAATGCAGTGGAGAAGAAAATCTCTGCTGGCAGAGTTGCTTCCAGGAAGAACTCAAATTGTACTTTGAGTTCACTGCTAGGGAAGGGAATCAAGGCAAATGGAATTGCAGGGGGAAGCACATTGGATCATGGCTGACTATCTGGAGTATCCCTTAAAAATATCATATTCTTTTCAGATTTTTAATTCATTCCTTCATGAAACAAGGACTACCATGCTGTCTTGGCTTGTAGTAGAAACAGTGTGGCCGGCAGGACCAGGTCAAGGATTATCCCTTTGTACTCAGCACTCGTGAGCCAGCACCTTGAATCCTGTGTTCAGTTTGGGCCCCTCACTACAGGGATATTGAAGAACAAGTCCAGAGAGGGGCACCAAAGCAGGTGAAGGGTCTGGAGCACAGTCTTACAAGGAATGGCTGAGGGACCTGAGGTTGTTTAGTGTGGGGAAAAGGAAGCTTGGGGGGACCTTACTGCTCTCTGCAACTACCTGAAAGGAGGTTGGAGCCAGGGAGGGTTGGTCTCACCTCCCAGGTAACGAGAGATAGGAAAAGAGCAAACAGATTCAAGCTGAATCAGAGGAAGTTTAGACTGGATATTAGGAGAAATTTCTTCACCAAAAGGGTTGTCAAGCATTGGAACAGGCTGTCCAGGGAAGCAACTGAGTCACCATCCCTGAAGGTACTTAAAAGATGTGCAGTAGTTGTGCTTAGGGACACGGTTTAGTGCTGGACATGGCAGTGGTGGGTTAATGGTTGGACTCAATGATCCTCGAGCCCTTTGCAGGCAAAATAAAAAATGATACCCTTTAATCTATTTGTAAATATTTAATGATATTTTTCCTTTCGGCAGAGATTTGATCTTTTTTCAAAGTAGTCCTGTCTCATAGTTCTACTTTTTTTTTCTTTTTGGTAAAAGCAGACAACAGAATATAGATGAAATGCACTTTCCCGCACAGTGAACTTGTTTCTTTTTTTTGGTGTTCTGTGATGACCAAAAGTCCAATTTTGGACTGGGTGCTTGGGCTCAGCGCTGCCCAGAGAAGACTCCTTGTGAACACCTAGCAATCTAGTGACAGACAAAATGCAATGGAACATGAGATCCAAAGTTTACCGAAGTCTTTATGCCACAAATTTCTCTCGGGGTTTAAACATGGAAAAATCAGTTCCTCACTTCTGTGCTGTATGCTAACTAGCATAAAGTTCTTCTAATTTTGTATGCCTTTGTGAAGAATTTACAGAGGAAAAACAGAGTGAAAGAGCTCAATATTTTTAGTTTTATTTAGTACTGCATGCATTTCTGACAACAATGTATTCCTTCCAACTGTGAAAACAGTAATTTTTACCTCACAAAAATACTTTTCTTGTAGAAAAAGAAACACCATGAGCTCCAGAGTTTTAACTGTTTAAGATGGTATTATCTTTTTCTGAAAATAAACAGTCTTTCTCTGGCCTCCACTGACACTGTTCACAGCAATGATCTTCCTGTATGAGTCAAGGAAAGTGTTTCTTTCACAGGACTGATAATTGGTTTGATTTAATTCACTGTGAAGACAAGTTTGACCAACAGCTTGTAGGCAAGCAATCCACGTCTTCAGATACGGATGTGCAAAGGACAGATAATATTAAGGTCTCCTTGTCTCAGTATTGAAGAGAACTCTGCTGACTGCATTCAATGAGCAAATAACTTATAGCTTAAGTGGTAAGCTGGGAATAATAACCTTTTCTTGAGATGTCAATTTTTTCCTTGACATCAAGAAAATTAATAAAATTGGGAAGTATTGGTATACCAGTCATGGTGTAAAAATTCTAGCTAATTTTACTACTTTCTTTACTTACTTTCAGTCCCTTAAAAATTTTCCATTTGATACCTAGTCTTACTACTAGTGTCTTACAAACACCTCAGAAGGTGCTTCATCCTAGTGCAATACTCATTTCTAAACTAGATGGAATTAATTACCTCATGGAGGTGCCTAATTCTCTGTGGCAGTCAGTATAGGCAGGAACAATAGCAATACCATTCAAGCAGGAATTTCCCAGGACATGCTAAAAACTCACAGGGTCAAACTGAGATGTTTTTAGAATGATGATGTCTACTACAAAGTAGTCTACTGATAAGAGAAACCGTAGCCATTTATGCAGCCCTCAAAACAGCTGGGTGGATCTGGAATTTAAATCAGCCTCTGAAAGGGATACTGAACTTCGTGACCATTGACACTGACCAGTGAGATCTTGCCACCCCTACCTGGATTGCTTTTTGGCCTCCACTGGATTTTCATTCCTTGAATTTTAAACAGTCATCAATTAAAGCAGTTGTTGAACACCAGGAAATGCTTTTCCTTGTAGAATTCTTCATGCTGTAGAGGAAAGAATAAGGCTACAAAGCTGCAAATGTCCATTAATATGTCATATCTGTTTGGGAATGCCTTGGCAAGTAGAATGAGTCTGTGCAAGAAAACCTGAAATTGGGTCAAAAATGGAGGGAGAGAAGGGAGAGATATTCAGAGTGATGGCGTTTGTTTGTCCAAGTCATCATTACATGTGATGGAGCCCTGCTTTCTTAGAAATGGCTGAACACCTGCTTGTCTATGGGAAATAATGAATGTACTCCTTGTTTTGCTTTGCTAGTGCATGCAACTTTTACTTTACCTGTTAAACCGTCTTTGTCTCAACCCTTGAGCTTTCTCACTTTTACCCATCTGATTCTCTTCCCCATCCCATTGGGAGGCAGTAAGCAAGTGGCTGTGTGGGGCTGACTTGCTGGCTGGGGCTAAACCACAACAAAGACCTCATGAGACAGATAGTGGAAGAACCTGTATTTAGGTCAAGGAAGACCTTGTGTTTGGAGTTGGGAGACTGTGTAGCTTACTGCAATGGAAATGAGTCAGGTAGTATGTATGCTCCTCCCCTTCTTTCCTGAGTAGTTTGTGACAGCATGAAAGATAATAACCACAAAGATTTTATCCACTCTGTGTCCCAAGAAGAACTAAGAAGAATTTAAAACTGCAATGAAATCAAGCAAATGCTGGCTGAAGTAAGAACTTACATGATCTCATCACTGCCTGCCTGCTCCCTACTATCATTTCTGCCCTGCTGAGTGCAGATCACAGTAAACATTCTATATTTAAGTCCTGTTAAGGATTTTATATCACTGCCGTAACAATCTTTCAACTTTTGAGCATGCATCCCTGAATATATTTCATGTTTAGCACTGAACTAGAAGATAATTACATACAAAATGATAACATTTTGCAATTGATGACATACTCCTAATGTTTTTCTTTCAGGCCATTAACTTGATGCTTTTAAAACATGCCATCAAATAGGTCTTGTGGCAGTGGTGTACCATAGAAATATGACTGTACTCCCAGAGGGTCTCAAAAGATATTCATTCAGAAAAAAAATACATTCTCCAGTTTCCTTGCTTTTTTCTTCTTTGATTGCAATGATGAGCAAAGGTAAACACCAGTTGTTCATACATACTGTGTTTATATTACTAGGTTTATCCCGAGTCATTCTGACAGAAAAGGAAAGGGACCTCAAGCAGTCACTTAATGCATCCTGTACACTAGTGAGGTCATTTAGAAATCAGAATAAGCTCTAACCTCAGCCCCTAGAAACTTGGAGTAAAAGGAAGTAACTCTCTAAGACCCTGTGGAGAGAAGAGTCTGTGCTGGAGCAGGTTTGCTGGCAGGAGTTGTGACCCCGTTGGGATCCACACTGGAGCAGCCTGTTCCTGAAGGACTGCACCCCATGGAAGGGACTCACTCTGAAGCAGTTCATGAAGAACGGCAGCCCATAGAAAGGACTCACTTTGGAAAAGTTTGTGGAGGACTGACTCCTGTGGGAGTGACTCCACACTGGAACAGAGAAAGAGTGTGAGGAGCCCTCCCGCTGGGGAGGAAGGAAGAGCAGACAGAGCATGTGATGAACTGACCACAGCTCCCGTTCCCTGTCCCCCTCTGCTGCTGGTGGGGAGGAGGTGGAGAATTTAGGAGTGAACTTGAGGAAGAAGGGAGTGGTGGGGAGAGGGTGTTTTTTAAAATTTAGTTTTTGTTTCTCATTAGCCTACTCTGATTTGATTGGTAATAAATTATTTTTTTTCCACAGGTCATGTGTTCATGACATTCACCATTTTTCCACTTCTACTATGTCTTGCACAGTGTTTCTTTTCCAGATAGCAGATTTCCCACTCAGTTTTCACTTATATGGAAGTCAATTCACAGGGCCTTTTGCAATAGTACAAGGGGTCATGGTTTAAAATGGAAGGAGGGTTGAATTAGATTGGATATAAGAAAGAAGTTTTTTACAATGAGGGTGATGAAACTCTGAAACAGGCTGCCCAGAGAGGTGGATGCCCCATCCCTGCAAACATGCAAGGTCAGGTTGAACAGGGCTTTGAGTAACCTGATCTGGTTGAAAAAGCCCCTGTTCATTGCAGGAGGGTTGGAGTGGGTGACCTTAAAAGGTCTGTTCCAATTGAAACTATTCCATGATTCTACGATTTTTGATTGTCCTTGTTGTCCTTTCTGAACCTTTTTAAATTCTTGGTTAGCTTTTCTCCGTTATTCCAGGTCAGAGTCATTGGAACATTGTATAGAATGAAACAATAGAACCATTACACCGAATCAGATCATGACAAACCCCCATCGATTCCCACATACTTCCTTGCATTTGAAAGTTGATCATTAATAAAATATTGCTGGGTTATATTTCGCATTCAATTTTTACACCATTTTTACATTCTCACTTTACAGCATTCTCATGTAGCTCATACTTCCCTGGCTTGCCAAGATTACATCCACATCTGAAGCATCATTAAAGCCAAAATACCCAACAATGAATGGTCCTTCACGCTTGACAACGTGTTATCCTGCCAGAGGAAGAAATGAATCGACGGGCTTATGCTGGCAGTTGTTTCCTTGCACAGTTCCAAATGTTTACAGTTTTTGTGCTGGCACTAGGAGGGCAATGAAGGTGGAGCAGGGTCCGGAGCACAGGTGCTCTGAGGAGCGCCTGAGGGAGCTGGGGTGGTTTGCCTGGAGAACGGGAGGCTTAGGGGAGACCTTACCGCTCTCTACAACTCCCTGAAAGGAGGGTGCAGCCAGGTGAGGGTCGGTCTCTTCTCCCATGCAGCCAGCGACGGACAAGAGGACGTAGTGTTAAGCTGCACCGGGGAGGTTTAAGTTAAACCGTAAGAATTGCTTCACAAAAGGGATGAGTGAGCATTGGAAAGGACTGGTCAGGGAGATGGTGGAGTCACTGCCCTGGAGGTGTTTAAGGAAAGACTGGCTGTGGCACTCCATGGTCTAGTTGACAAGGTGGTGTTCGGTCATAGGTTGGACTCGATGGTCTCCGAGGTCTTTTCCAACCTAATCGATTCTCTGATTCTGTCCCGCTCAGGTGCGTTTGCAGCCGTCAGTCCCTCCCGTGGCTCCGGGGAAATGGGCGCGCACGGGCAGGATCACTCGGCAGGGGCGGATTCAACAGGCAGTAGTTTCAAATTTTTTTTCAAAAACTGTAACAAGCAGTAAGGACCCATTTTCCCCAGGTTTTGAAAATTCACCCCTTTTCTTTCTCAGGAAGAGAAGCAAACCGAGGCAGACCGCCACCGCCCCCCGACTCCGCCCCGCGCACGCGCGCAGCCTCCCGGGGTGGCGGCGGCCTGGGCGGCCTTGGCGCCGCCGGTGCCGCGATGGGCTGAGG
>VZRZ01002770.1:571020-595485 GCA_013398175.1 Climacteris rufus | reverse complement strand
CCGGCGGGGATGAGTTGAGACGACGGGGGAGAATGGGAACGGGGTCCCTCTCTCCGTCTCTGACGGGTTTTGTTTATTTGTAGCGGTGACAACAGCGGCGTCCCCTTCCTTCCCCCGGTGCCTCGCCGCCTCCGTCACGGGGCGCGGGGGGTCCCTGCCGGCTGCAGCCGCACCTGAGCCCGGGTGAGCGGGTGGTCGGGGGTGCCGGACACCCTCTTCATTTGCTTTTAAATCCTTTGTTAGGTGCTTCCTCGATGACAGGGCAGTGATGACAAATCTTTGTGGGGTTTTTTTTTTTTGGTTGTTGTTTTGTTTAGTTTTAATAGCGCTGATTTTTGTTTGAAAAGATATTGTAAGTCACTGTCACCAATCACAATCTAATTTTTTGTCTCTAAACCACTTCACATGGGTGCTAGTCCCCCATGTCGGGATGGATTTGAATAAAGAGCTTCAGGCTCTTATGGCAAGTGATTTATTGTTCCAGCCAGGTCTAGCTTTTGGGAGGACTAACTCTGTAAAACTTCTGGATATGCAAAATTTCTGTTCTTGTGAGTCATGTGCTGTCACTGTACTTTCTTCAGAGTTTACTTTTATGGATGAGTCTTTGTCTGCCTATCTGCCAGCTTTTGTCTCCAGAGGTGGAGGAGAGAGAGTAATACTCTGTTTTCTTTGTGCATTCCTTGTTCGGACTTCTGATGTCCTCCTGAACTGAGCTGCCACACCCTTCACTTATTGTCACCTGTCACAGTTCCTGCGTCTGCCAGTGCATTTGCTCATAAATTTCACTTAACAAGTTTTAGATGGATTTTGCTGCTTCTTGTAAGCCTTTGAATGACAGCAGAGAAAACTGATGTAATCCTTTTAACTTTAGCTTAGACTTAGAGAAATAATGGAGTAGCACCAGTTTAACTAATTGAAGATGGTAATATGAATAATGCTTTGCACAACCCGTGTGAATTGGAGCTGCTTTAAATTTACGCCAGTACTAGTGTAGGCAGATTAGTTCTGAATTTCATCTGTTTTCTTCATGTCTTGGGCATTATTATCTTACACTTCAGAGGTAGTTATGTCTATGGTAGTGGCAATGTAAGTGCAAGCCCTGAGATCTTTGAAACAAGTACTTCTGTTGGCCTGTAGTGCAGGAGGAATGTCTGTTCTGTGTGTTCTCTAGGAATTGCATGAAACAAATCACAGTGGGATAAAGGAGATAAATGGGCTTAAGATACTGAAGTCTCAGATTGCCTTCCACCAAGGTATCTGTTCAATGACCATTGAACTTTTGGTCCGTTTTAGTTCATTACATATCTTCTTTCTTGACCTTGGTGTTCCTTAGGTTTTTGCAGGTCTGTCCAAACTCTTCCTGAGAAGCAGGTTTGGGTTGTAGTGTATTGCTCCAAACGTGTTCTGACAGGCTCAGTTTGGAATATTCCAGTCTAGTATAGTATGTGGCTTCTTGTGTGCTGTATCTGGTCTCTTGAATTATGATTTCTGCCCCTACCCTGCTGCATTTTAATAGCTTTATTTTGAAAGATACGTAGTTTACCCCTCCATCTTTAAAGTAAGAGCTGTATTACTCTCTTAGGAAATGGAGATGTATGTTTGAATTTATTTATGCTGAAGAAGGCATTAAGTCTAGGTATTGACCTTCCATTGCATAAACTGTAGCCATTAGGGCATTATATAGACAGTGCTGACACTTCTTTAAGATTGTGAACTCTGCCAAATTCATGACAGTGTCTCAGAGGAAATAAAGTAATAGGTGTATCTTGTCAGAGCAGGATTCTAGTTGATGAATTTAAAGTGTTTTTTTAATTAAAGCAAGTCTTAATACCTGAGTCCACTGCAAGCAAATATCCTGAGCTTGCAAATAGAAAATAATGAGGGTTTTTTTTTTTAATCACTCTTCTCAAGTATCCTTTAGCAGTTGTTTTCTGGACACTTGAGAGCTTGACACAATTTCTGGATTCTACTATTAAGGCTCAATGCCTGAAAACGTGCAGCCCAAAGCTCTGACACTACATTTTGTGTTCCTTTTTTTGTCTTTAAATAGTCAAGACTTGAAATGCAGGCAAGTTAGATAACAAATAAGTTCAGTAAGTGCATGAATGGTATAATGCTTTTTCTCTACCTGCTGTCATGTAGTTTAAATCAATAGGAGGATTTTTTATGAATAAGAAAAGTATTCACCAAAAATAGGCATAAAAGCTCCTTAGTCTCACACCCTTTTAATTATTTCTGTACAGAAAAATTCTGGGAAATCTGTGTGTGCTCCACATTGTAATTTCTGTTCATAGAATAGCAAAAGGCTTAGTTTTCTAACTGTACCATAAATGCCTTTTATGGACCAGCTAGACTCGTGTTTAACTATTGTCTTTTCCTAGATCACTATATTTGCAATATAGTTAAATTTAATTAGGATCAAGTATTCAGCATTTCAGTTAAGTGTGCTGGTATACTTAAAGGTTTTTTTGTGGTTTTTTTTGGCCTCTTTAAGAGGGCATGATTAAGGAAGTATATAAGGATATAATGTCTAAATTTAGTTGATGTTCTCAAATTGTGGGGTTTTTTTTGTTTCATTTGGAAAGCTTTATCTTCCTGCCAAGAGATCTGTGAAACAGAGCTCAAACGAGATGGTGGGTTATTTTGTGTATACTGGGTACTAATAATGGATAAGTTTTTTAAAAGTGCTCAAATATTTTTCACAATTGATATCTTTATTTAGCATCTATTTAATTTTATTTCAGGACTCTTCCTCTCACTGTCCCCTCCCTCCCATCCTGTTCTTTCCCCAGCAGTCAAATTCTAGTGGTGCATGTTGGGGATGGAGTTATGTGATGCTCACAGAACTCTGCCAGAAGGAACAATTTGTAGAGAGTTCAAACTCTTGAACTTGGTAATGGTCAGTGACTCTGCAGTGTTTAATCATCATTTGGTGTTTTGAGAGGCTTGTGTCTCTTGCACCATGTGTTTGCTGAAAGCAACATTGATTTTTTTTTTATTTACTTTTAAATTTTTCTAGTAGATGAAGTGTGATTTGAATTTGAATATGACTTATCTCTGTTCAGTGTTCAAAGGGAATAATAGAGCAATTGGGAATAGGGCATTGCTTCTATCTTTTGTTGGCTGTGGACACACAGCTTCAAATAGCTGATAGCAGCAATAACCTTGGAGCATGGTAGAAAAAGAATAACGAATGGCATAGTTGCAGCATGGTAACAGTTTCTTGGATTCCACTTGATAACTGAAGAATCCTTATTTAATATTCAGTAAATGTCACCTTGCCTATCTAGTGGAAGTAATGAGTGTAGAGATACATGGCATGTCAAAGACATGAGACGCTGTACTTGTTTGGGACTTTTAAAATTCTTCCTGTTCTGATTCCTTTTAACTTTGGATCAGTGAAGGTGATGAGGAAAAACTTCAAAATAAAGTTTTGTGAGAACAGTCCTATATTTCTGTATCTGGAAACCATATACCTGGCTTCTTAGAAAGCATAGCCCCTCCTGTCATAAGTTGGCATCTACATGAACAATTTATGAAGATTGTGCTTTCAAAAATGGGTTAACTTGCTTGAAGGGAAAAATTATAAGAATTATCAATAGTAAAAAGTAATAATTATCACACATTAATATTGTTTATAATTATTATATGTTAAAACCTTATACGTTTTGTTAAATTAATCCTCTACAAATAGTATTTTATTTCAGGAAGTCTTTTGGTAAGCCAACCAAACAGGCTTGGCATACCCATACAGTGAGCTGGTGTGTGCAGCAGTAGCAATGACAGAGACTGAATAGCTGAATGTCAGTCTGTTCCCACCACTGATGTGCATCTTTGTGTTCTGCTCTTTTTTCATTGCCTTCAAGTGTAAAACAAGTGTAAAATATAAAACTGATTAGAGATTAAAAATTGAAATGAAACTTATTGCATTCAGGTATTCAAGTATAGAGACAAAATTGAATGGTTATGAAGTAATTTAAAGAAATCACTACTACATAGGATCCTAGGCTCAGGACTATGGAAGTCAGCTTGGAAGGCAGGAAATTTCCGTCTTTTTTAAAATTAGTTAAGTGGTTTTGTTTTGTTTTTTTAATGCACATTTCTTAAAAACTTTGATTTAATCAACAGAATTGTCAGTTCAAAGAAATTGATGCTCCACTGAAAACTCTGTAATTTTTACTTGGTAAGAGAAAAAAGCTACATTGAAATTTCATGTATTCTCTTAACAATTCTGTTAATGACCTCTTTTATCTAAGTATGATGGCTTTTTCTTTGTAAGGAAACTTCATGTGTGTATAATCTGTGTAAAAAGAGTAATCTGTTGAACAGTGGACACTTGGAAAGGTAAATAAGTGTTGCTAGATACATTTATTGTATGTGTAAGATATCATTATGATAATGGAATAATTGAATTTCTTCCCAGATAACGAAACTGCTGTCTATACACTGATGCCGATGGTTATGGCTGACCAGCACAGGTGAGAGTTTCTTTACATTTACCTTTTTTTTTTTTTTTAAAGGCTGAAAAACCCAGCATGTTTGCTAAAGTTTTACTCCAATAGCACTCTCAGATGTTCTGCTGCTGAATAGCTGTGTTATCCTCTGATGTGAAGTTGGTCACTGACTGTGTGCATCCTAGCATTCTTTTACCTGAGAAACCTGTTTTGATTTATGCCATGGACTGGAGCTGGGATTTGTTCTGTTGATGCACATTGGGAAATTTGTCCTAGGATAAGAAGAAAGGTGTTCTGTAACTGTGTCTTAGCTATGAGTGTGTATTTATTGATGGCACAGAAGCTCTTTATCTTATGAGACATCTCGTAAAGTCATGCAGTAAGAGTTGGGCAATGAGGTTGATACTTCTGGGATTCCTCAGATGAGCAGCTGTTTCTCTTCCTCAGTTGTTCTCAAAGTGCTTGGGATCTGGAGGCTATATAATGCCAGCTAAATGGTGCTACCTTCCTATGCATTTTGTAGGAAAGCAGGTAGTAACTGTAAGCTGTTTTTCCAATCAGAATAAGTATTTGTTCTGCTACATAATATTTTGTTGAGATTGAATGTAAGGGTTTTAAATTATGTGATCAGCTCATTACTGGAAGTTGAAGGCTCCTATTTAAAATTTTTATCCTTATCATGGATCCTTCTAATTCATCATTATGATTTCACATACCAGTCTTCCCTCTGAACTTTGCCTGTGTTTGAGAAAGCTGCTGGATATGTGGTTGGGGTGTCTGTGATGACATAAGGAGGAAAATGGGAATTTATATTTCTTTTCAGTCCAAAGGTATTAAAATGCTTGTTTTCCCTATTTGTAAAGAAAAGATTGGACTGTCTGGTCTAACTCTTACTAGTTTGTGTTTCAAAAAGTTGCCCAGTCTCACAGTTCATTTTTTATATACAAGTGAGAAGTGAAGAGGTATTATTAATCAGCAAATGCTTGGAAACTGTTTGATCTCTTGGTAATTAGTTGGAAGAAAAAGAAATAGTGATCAAGTAAGAAATAGAGTACTTGTGTACAACTTAGAGTATAAACTTTGCTTGGATATTGTGAACTATTTTTTAAATTAAACAATTATGCTTCTGTTTCAAGGTCTGTCTCAGAGCTGCTATCAAATTCAAAATTTGATGTGAATTATGCCTTTGGACGTGTGAAGAGAAGTTTGCTTCATATTGCAGCAAAGTAAGACTTACTTGAGTCCAGTCCAGAAGTTAACAATGAAAATATTACCACAAATCTGAGGCACCAATGTAAGCTGGAAAACTCTGTAGTATCAGTTAACATTTTGTTTTCACACTTCCTTTTTGTATCTTGTTTCTTCTTCTAGCACTGTGTCTGCCTCACTGAGAGGACAGATTTTATGTATGATATCAAATGGCTTTCCAAATTCCAATGAAGGAAGTCTTGCTAGATACTTTTTTGCCTTTCTGTGAAATTTGAAGTCTGTGGAAAAAATGCAGCCATGATCCTGCATAGTTGGGTTAGTCTTGCCTTTGTAGAGTCAGAGAAATCTTGTCTGCAGGTGCTGGTTGTTTTTGAAGTATTCTAAAACAATGGGAAGCAGTTGAATGTTCATGGGGAAGCAGCTGGTCCAAAGTACTTCATGGGACCATACTGGTGGGAATATAACTTGGGCACTCACTTCTAATAAGTTTTTCTCTCCTGGGTAGATAGCTTAAGTGCAATTTTTATATCCTTGATCTACATTATTTATTATTTATATAGCTCTTCAGTGAAGATAATTCTGTATTATATGTAGCTCTGCCAAGAAACAGACAGGTTAACATAACCTAAATAGAAATGAACCAGATAATTTTTGACATGGCCTTTCAGGAAACTTAACTTTAAAACTAATAAATGAATGTTCTATATTTGGCCCCTCTTTTAAATATTTTGAAAGTTCTTGCATTTAAACATGTAAAAAAAAAAGGCAAAAATAAAAGAAATAGTAGTAGTATTGCATATAGATAGCAGGTCACAGTAAAGGCAGAAATTCCAGCTTCCTAAGCAGACTGTATTAGAAATATCTGTTTCCCAAATATTTCATCTCAGGATTACATACTGCTTTATATATATATAAAATTTGCTATATATATAAAATTTTATATATAAAATTTGCTCAAGGAACTACTTAAAAAAATGCAAGCGAGTTTTAAGCATACTCCTTAGAAGTATATTTGAAAGTATACTGTATTTATTGATTCTAAATCACAAGGAATTATGTTACACTTAGGTTCTGGATTGCCTTTTATCTTGACTAGTTGTTGGGTCACAAAGGTGTCAGCAAACTGCTGGTTTTGCAACAATTAATCTTCAGTTTCTTTGGGTTCTTGTGTAGCAATTTTGACGTTTGGAAGATTTGTAACAATGGATAAGCTGATCCTAACAGATACAAAAATACTTCATTTATCTTTTCAATCAGCTCTTCCTCTTGAAATGTTCATGAGCAAGATAAATGTAGAATGCAGAGTTTCAGTCTTCTTGGTGATGTTGGTTATCCTGAAAAGCTGCTACATTATGTTAAGTAAAAGGGAGTTACAAGTTCAAAATTGGTAGCAAAGAAATATTTGTTTCAGCTTTAGAATTTTCCTGACATTCAGACTTTTAAATGTAGCTCCCAGACACTGAAGCAGAACAAATCCCAAAATATTAAAATTTAGTCCTGTTAAGAGATTAAAGATGAGGGAGATAAGAGGAAATAGTAAGCAAAACTTTTAAAATTGGTAATTCTGTAGACTATGAACTGTCTGAAAGATTCACTGTTGGGTTTTAAAGTCAGTAAAATCACATAGAAGGCTGGGATCTATTCATTGCTGCAAGTTATAATTGGTCAATGCTCACTGCATTTTAAGTGACTTTCCTTTAGCTTTGTGGAACTTGAATTATGAGGGTATAAAACAATTTCATATAAAGATGTTCTACTGAGTTTAATCTGTACACAGTACATTGTCTTTATGCCAATACAGATTTGGTTTGTAAATATCCTTGTTACAGTTTTTCCCTTTCTTATTTTAGCTGTGGATCAGTTGAATGCCTTGTTCTATTACTAAAAAAAGGAGCAAATCCAAACTATCAGGACATTTCAGGATGTACTCCTCTCCATTTAGCAGCAAGGAATGGGTAAGAAAAAGGTTTTTAAAACATTTAATCTCTTAAATAATTCTGTGCATAATGCATTTGACCTAGCACATTCTGTAGTATTTTTGCGTGGTTCAAAAAAGCCCCATTTTTTCACAGAAAAAATGAAAACAGAAACAGAAAAAATGAAAACAGAACACAGAGGTTAAAATCCATACTTTAAGTATTCAGAAAAGAATTGTTTATAAATAATACGTCATGTCTGAAATACCAGTTTCAGTGCCAGTCATTTGATTCTTAGAACAGTGATTGGACAAGGGATGCATTCACCTTCCAGTTAGCTGAGTAAGAAAAGACTTTGGAGGGCTTGGAGGGGTTAAAAGACTAGATTTTTCTCAGATAGTGTCTCCAAGGAAATTTTTACTACAAGGAAAGGAATACAAAGTTGGCCTTCACAATATTAGAAGAAGGGGAGAAAAAAATCCCAAGCTAGTGAGCAAGTACCTTTTTAAGATCTTATTTCTTAAATTGTAGTATGTGAAAACAAGAAGCTGTAAAGGTAATGTTGTCTTTAACTTTTTAGAGCGTATGTGTGTTACAATAACTGAATTGTATCACAGCTGGTACTTCAAATGAGGAGGAGATAGTGTTTATTGGCTTCTAGGTATGTCTGAGGGCTGTTTGTAGGAGAGGAAAGAAGCAGCCAAGTGGCACATGACTAAATGCAGAAATTCACACAGGAGACAGTTATGTGGAAATGAGGTTTAAGAAAGGTGTGAGAGGTACCAAATAAAAAGGAAAATTAAGAATAAATTCTAAAGGGTAAGGCACTTAAAGCATTAAAGAATATTAAAAGACCAAACAAAACATGAATTAGGAAAGAAATATCTTTACTTTCCTTAAGTCACTAACTGTACTTGCCAAAGATTTGCATAGTGTTACAATGACTGTCTCATTAAATGATGATTTAGTGGTGTACTATAAACATGTTCATTGAGTGTACAGGCAATGGTGAACTTTGTGGATTTGTTAGCTGAACTCTGGCTTTTTGTCTGGAAAGTCTAGTTCATGCAGAGCTGAAACTGTTAAAGTAGTGGTTTAATGCTTCTGCACTTTCCACAAAAACAGCTATGGGTTTAGTCCTGCACTGTTGTTTGTTACTCTTGTGCTGTCTGAGTCTCTGGCATGATGATCACTTCTCTTTTTCACATGCTCAGTGCTGTACTCCTTATAAATGGGAACTACCTGCTATGCTTTGCACAGTGATGAATTAGAGTGAGTGGAGCTCTTAAAAAGATATTTAGTCTTTGTAAGTGATTTTCCCTGACTGGATTTTAATGTAGTCTTCTGTTTATAGCCAGAAGAAATGTATGAGCAAGCTGCTGGAATACAGTGCAGATGTCAACATTTGTAATAATGAAGGCTTGACTGCAGTAAGTGATTATCATGATGTTCTTTGAATGAAGAATTTGGAGATTCTCAGTTTTTAAGCTTTTGCCATCTTACTTGTAAAACAAAACCGTGTGTCCAGTGCCATCAAGAATCAAAAGATGTGATCAAATACCTAAGCATATGATAGTATTGTTCAAAGCTTTTCTTAATATTATTCAAATCTTCTTTGTGAAAGTAGTAACAATAATACAATCAGGTTTAGAATCACTTCTATGAAATAAGTATGTAATTGCTAAAGGAAACGTGTAAATCATCATTTTGTACTTAGATTCACTGGTTGGCTGTCAATGGACGAACAGAATTGCTTCATGATCTTGTTCAGCATGTCAGTAACGTCGATGTTGAAGATGCCATGGGACAGACAGCCCTTCATGTAGCTTGTCAAAATGGACACAAGACAGTGAGTTTCTAAATTGTTTGAACACAATGGATTTGTGAAGAACTTGGTAATGCCTCAAAGTTGTTGTGGATTTTTTATTAACTTCAAACCAGTAATGCTCACGATAATGGTTAGAACTGTGAAGAATGCTGTTGTGTGTCTTAGTATTGCCTGCATACACTTCCATGGGAGCAACTTATTTATTCTTGTGGAAGTGATTGATCTCTGTGTTTATGAGAGTTTAGGTGACTTACTGTATACTGTTAAACTGTTCTGTAGTACTTGGCTTGTTGATGGCAATTTTTTATGTCATGTTAAATGTTTGAAAATGTTTTTCCTTACTTTTCAGAATGTCTTTAGTTCATAATTGTGCCAGCTATTGTATTATTTTGAAATCTGAAATGATGTTGATTTACTGTGAGTAAAAAATGAACACAGGGTTGGGTCAGTTACATTTTTAATACTAGAAGTAAACAAGTTCAGATAAACTCTCCTGTTATTGATCGGTGTGAATAATTTTTGTGCCTGGTCTTGCATTAGGGCTGACTGTTTATATTCAGAGTACAGGTCTGGTTGCTTTACTTGAACTGCATTAGAGCCATATAGAGTTACACAGATTGTCTCCAGACCTATTTACTGCTTAAAAAAAAAAAAAAAAATCATAGTTTTCCCCAGATCCTTTCTATTGTCATTGTCAGTGCTGGATTTTGGAAGACCAAACTGCTACCTGTAGACTTAGCAAATCTATGTGACTGAAATGTAACAGAAATTGTTTGAGAGTCTGGTCAGTGTTTCCTTATTTTAGAATTTGCTTACCTATTTCTTCTAGTTTGAGTTTTGAAATTTCAGCTTATGATAAGGCTGTATATGGCTGTCACCAACTTGAGGTTTACTTCTCTAAAAAGTGTCATTTTTACTTTTAAATGGCTTGCAGCTCCAGGAATCTTTGGGATTAACTGAAATTCAATAAAAGATACTGTTATTAAAGTGAGAAGTTCAGAGGAAGCTTTATGAGCTCTGATAGCCATGATTTTTTATTTAGCATTTAGGAATTTTTGTCTTGAGATTCATTATTGAAAATTAAATCCTTTGGTGTAATTAGACATGCATGACACTAAATAGTTGCAAGGCAATAGTGTTTCCCACTGCTCTTTTTCTAATTCTGGTGTTTTCTTCTCTTGTAGACGGTGCAGTGTTTGCTGGACAGCGGTGCAGATATAAACAGGCCAAATGTTTCTGGGGCAACTCCACTTTATTTTGCTTGCAGGTTATATATTCTTGACTTTTGAATACTGTGCTAAAAGTGAAATAATTTTTTTCCCTGTTACAATACCAATGATTAGACAGCACAAAATTTAGGAAATTTGAAAGCTGACTGGTATTGAGTCTTGTCTCATTTTTGACTGTAGTTTGGTGTCTTATCTAAATACTTATGTTAGTCCTTCAGGCTTATGTACCTCTTTCTAACAGACATGTTGAACACATACCTGTGCATGTTCTGGCATGAGTCGTAAATCAATGAGTGCTGAACTATTTTCTGAAAAAATGAATTGTGCCCACTTAGATTATTTTGAGTACACTAAAAATGGAGCCTTTTATAAGGCACAGTTGGATATTCCTTAATGTATGCAATGGTATTACAGTGTACGTGAAATGTGTGTATATTCCTTAAAGTTACAATGTTAAATTAAAATTACATTGTTGCTTTGATCAGTTTTGTTGTCTTCGGAGTTTAGTTATATTTCAAAATTAGTCATGTATGATAAATGCCCTTTTGTTTTAATTAGAGCATTTCTGCAATTTAGTAGAACATACACAGTTTTTGCAATCCATGTGCTTTGGTTACAGGTTAAATAGTTCCCATAAGATTAACCGTTAATATAAATAGACTATTAATATAAACAATATAAATGGACTGACCTGCTGGCCTGCTAAGAGTCATGTTTTGGGACCCATGGTCTCTGGAGATAGTGTATGTTGACTCTTGGCAGCTTAGAAGAAGCAAAGTTGGGAATAAATAGGTGGTAGCCCTGGTGCTTGATTTAGGGATTGGTATTTACACACACTTTAAAAGAAGTAAGCAGCTTGTCTCAGCTTGGAGGCTTTTCATAAGAAGGGAATGTTGCAAGTACACCAGTGATACCCTTTACAAATTAACAACTGGAGCAGCTGGCAGGGTAGAATGAATAGGGTGCAATGAATAGGATTCACTACAGTGAACCTGGGAAGGAAGGTTTTAGGTCCCTGATGACAGGGAGGGCAGATGTGGTAGCAGTGACTGGTGAAAGCTGCAGAAAGGGTATCAGTATTCAAAGTCTGACTTTTCAATGTGTTGAGTTGTGCACTTAGTCTAGAGAATTATGGTGAAGATGCTGCAAGTAGACCATTAGTCTTAGCTCCTTTCTGACCCTGGGACAAAGTCTGGTACCTTAGATTAACCTGTTGGTTTCCTAGGGTGGAAGGACAGGAATGAGGAGAACTCATCTGGGAGCTGTTGAGAGATCAGGGAAGCTACCTCTTGCCCCTCAGCTGTTAATTGTCACTTTTCCTGTGCCCTTTATGAGCTGATAGGGACAACCTGTCAGGTGAGGATGCAGGCAGCCTCCATATGTTCAAAGATGGCAAATATTCATGTACCTTTCTGTAAAGGGTGTACTGCAAGCTAGCTTGAGATACAAGTTTTTCCAGTGAAGTTTTATATCTATAACCTTAATTGCTATGTCTTTTGTATCAGTCTTTCATTTCACCCTTTAGAGGCTTCTCTATTATATTTGGTAGTTTATGCGCTGGTGGAAGCAATAGTCAAGTAGTCGTTCAGTGTGTTCTAAATTAAGTAAATGTCTGATAACTGGTACCCAAGTTCTCATTTTTTTCACAAGAAAGTGTTTGGGAAAGTGTTGAGAGGTATAAATAATCTTTGTTCTTTGTTTTCTAGGCAATACTGGCATGTTGGAATAGTTGTTTGTGAAATTTTCAACTCAGGGGAACTAAGTATCCTGTACAACCTCTAAGTAGATTAGTGAATAGACTGTGAAATAGACTTTGAATGTGAAAGTAAAACTCATCACTTTTAAAGGCTGGGCAAGACATTTATATGTACTGGTCAAAAGGAATTGGAGCCATTTGAGTGACGTATTGATCTTTTGTGCAAAAAAAGTTATCAATTAAAAAATCTTACTAATGTTTTATTGATGTTTAAAGCACAATTAGGTTGTTTTTTCCCCCAAATCTGGTAGAAGTGAGCAAAGAACTCAGTGAAAAGAACTTTCTCTGTGAAGTAAATTAGGGTGTGAATTGAGAAAGAGTTCTCTGTAGGAAATGCAGCTCATAGGTACTTATGAGGCTAGGCTAAGATGAAACATTTCTGAATGATGTGGGTGATTCTGGCTTGATAAATGAGCCTTACCTAATTTTACACTGTTCTTTTGCAGTAACTATTTGTTTTCTTCTGGCTTATGTTAGTTTTGTTTGTTAGCTGCAGTAAAGACAGATTTATGACTCATAATGGAGCATAAATGCTATACTAACTGGTTGTCTTTTCTTCTTTTGGATAGTCATGGTCAGAGAGACACTGCACAAATTCTTTTGATGAGAGGAGCCAAATATTTACCAGACAAGAATGGTGTTACTCCACTGGATCTCTGTGTACAGGTATTAAGTTAGCAACACTTCTTCTGTGAACTTCTGTGACTTACTATAGTGTCACCTTATCAGTGTTAACTTTTTTACTACCATGTGCATAAGTCTAATGAAAGAATTGACCTAATGAGAAAAAGTTTACAGAACTCCATTTGACTAGAAAGTCTAGGAATGCTTGGAATAATGGTAATAAACAATTTAGGTGCTTAACTGTTAACAAGTAAGAGGTAAAGGCATGCAGAAAGGAGTTATTTTTTTTTACCTCAAACAGTAGATTTTCTTTTCTCTTGAAGAGGTATTGCTAATAAAAACAACAAAACTTACATGGTACTAACTCTTACTATTCAAAGGTATTTTTATATCTGGATGAGGAACAAAATTCTTATATATTTTTAACTAACGCAGCATTTTCAACTACAGAACACAGTCTTACTTATTTGATACCAAATACTGCTTGTACTGCCTGCTGAAGTGACTTTTCTTGATTTGTGAACACTTGCATGTTTTTCTGTAGGAACACTTGAAGGTCAGTGTGTAAATAACACGAATGAATGGAAGCTTTTGAACCTTTGCTAGTAATCAGACTAGAAATCTAAAGTGAAAGCTGAAAAAACCAAATCACTGGACTGAGTGGACATCACACTAACTTGATGCATGTCATTAGTTTGTCAGGATAAAGTTGAAATTTTCTAATTTTTTTCTGTATTTTCAGATTATTTCAACCTCAAGTTGTTTAATTTCTGAGGATTCCTCATGTGCCTAAGACTTTCAGTTGAAATAGTTGTGTGTATGTTCTGGAGTGCTGTCTCCAGTACCTGTGGGGTATTTTAGGGATGTTTAAGTCTGAAAGATTTATTTCATAGACTATCTGTGGAAGACCTTGATCAACTTAGGATATGTACAGTATTTCTTTTTAGATATAAGAAACCCCTAGCTCTGGTCACTGAGAAGTGCCAGATCAGTGTACTATTTCACTACTGACTTGATTCTGAAACTCAGATTTTTCTTCATTATGACAAGATGACTTATTATTACCATAAACCACATGGAGTCTGGTCTCTTTCAAGGTTTCCTCAGCCACAGACCTGTAAGACAATATATGGCAGGGGAAGTTTAGGTTAGATGAAAGGAAAAATTTCTTTATGGAAGGGGTTGTAAAGCATTGGAGAAGACTGCCCAGGGAAGTGATGGAGTCACCATCTCTGAAAGTGTTCAAAAGATTGTGGCACTTGAGGACGTGGTTTAGTGGCATACATAGGGGTGGTGCTGGGTTGGTGTTTGGACTTGATGATCTTAAAGGTATTTTCCAACCAAAATGATTCTGTGATTCTATACCAGTGTGTACTTAATGGTACAGTTCTTATTTTTTATGATTAGTGTTTTGAGTTTCTGCTTCAGTGTCCAGTTTTGCAATCCCTAGGGCACCTCATTATGCATAAAAATTCTGTTAACTTTTTTTAGGTGTGAGTAGTGACACCTGGTGTTTGTTGTTTTTTTTAGGTGTGAGTAGTGACACCTGGTGTTTGTTGTTTTCTAGTGACAATTTTACTGTGTTCAAGATCGTGCAGTATACAAGTTCGTGATGCCAAGTATAAAAGGAGAAAATAATATGTTTTCTTTCTTTTTACATCAAGGGTTTTATTCTATGCTTACATGTTTGTTTTTCAGAGTAGACACATGTTTTTAGAAGATTGAAATTATAGTTTCATATACTTCTTGCCAACATTAGCTTGGTCTTAAAGATTTGACTTTCATTAATTCTTACAGGTTCTGGGTTGGTTTGTTTTTAACACTTAATTTCTTGGTACAAGAAACAGTTAAATTAATCTTTTTAATGTACTGTTATCACTGAGGTAAACTGTCATTCAAAGAGGAGTCACTGGAGTTGCAGCATTTAGTACATTATGTGGTCATCTTTCCAGAGTAGAAGTTGGTGTGTGTTCAGATGTTAGGTGTCTGCTCAAAAATGCAGCTGTGTTAAAATAAGATTTGATACAAATAAACCACAAAATCAAGTTCTGTTTTTTTCTAGAAAACATTTTTTTCTCAGAAGCATGTAGTGAGAGTCTGAGGCACAAGTGGAATCATACTTGCATATTGACTTAAAAGTTAGGATAAACTCATGAAAGGCTTATTTATTTCTTCCTATAACAAGTCAGATATGAATCTTTAGGAAATGTTTGTTTTGAAGGATTAAATTCTGAGTGTTATTCAGTAGGCGTATCAGCAAAGGGAAGAGAAGTGAAATATTCAGTGTTTTTAATCTCTGGTAATTGTTGGCTGAAGTGTTGTTCAACTGTAACTTCAGCTTGCTAAGTAGGAAAATGTTTCAAAAAACAGAAGAAAGGGAGTGGATATATGTGAATCAGTATACTGAAAAAAATTTGATTCTGTCTGTTCCCAGAAGTTTTGGGATCTCTAACTTTGCTACGTGGTTGAATTTCAGTTTATTTTAGAATAGGATTTCTCCATTCAGCATTACAAAAAAACTGTAATCCTCAATAGATGTTACTGCCTATAACTATTACTGAGTCTAACTCTCAATTCTCATGTTTCTTTTAATTAATTTTTTTTTTTAACTATTGCTTTTTAGGGTGGTTATGGAGAGACTTGCGAAGTCTTAATACAGTACCATCCTCGACTTTTCCAGACAATAATTCAAATGACACAGAATGAAGATCTACGGGAAAACATGGTAATACAGTATCACATGTTTTACAGCCAGGGGTCTGTCTGTGTGTGGTGGAGGTCTGAGTGCTTAATATGAGTGTCTTCATATGAATGGTTAAAGACACTCCCAACAACTGACTGTTAGTGCCACAGTAGTCGACCACTATGTATCTTTTTTTCCCTATGGAACAATGTGCAGTTTTCACATAATTTTAAACACAAGAATTTGAGATTAAACGTAGGATCTGTTTTTTTCCAACGTTCCAACTTTGCATATTTGGCAAAGTGATCTAGACAGTTGAAAGAGCAGACTTGTTGCAAACTTCAGTACAAAAGTGCTGGTAGAGCATTTGTAGAGCATTCTATATATGCAATTAATTTGTGTAACTGGGCCTATTTTCCTTCATTTAGTCACTATCTGCAGACATCCATTCTAGGATGTGTCTTGAGGCTGGGTCATCTAGAATTAACTTAAAAGTTTGTAGTATGAGCACTCGTCTGTATGCAGTTGCCTTGCACAATTAGAGTGTAAAAGATTGCAGCCACAGTTTCATTTGATTATTATTTCTGTAGATGAAACTATTCTTTTAGTGGTTCTCTTATACCTTGTTTCTTTTATTATTGTGGAGTAGTACAACCTAAAGCAAAGAAAAAGCAAGGAAAAAGTTTTCATTTCTTGATTGTATGGGGGAAAGGAAGCATGGGATGCCATTTTCCCCTTCCAGATATAGCTAAATGTGGGGGGTTAATGCATTATTTTTGTTCAATGATTGCAAAAAATCTTATAGACTGTAAAAAATTAAAAGATTTAGTAAGGTGTTGGCTGCCAATTCACTTCATTTAGTTTGCTTAATTCTTGATGTTTTCATTTTCTCTGTAACTCCATTACTTCCACTGTAACAGTGAGGATTTCTAAGTCTGTATAGAATCAGCGTTTAAATTTGTGAGACAGGCTTGTGTTTTACAGAGTGAAATGACAGAGGTGAGAATTCTCAAAGTGTATGTTAGATGCATGGGGAGATGCTATAGATGATTTAAATTAAAAGCAAAAGTAGAAGAATGAAGACAATGGAACAAAAAGACCTTTTATATATTATAGAAATGAAGACAGTAAGTGAGAAAAATGAATTTTTCATCTGTCTGAGTAGTGGTGGAGGTGTGTTAAAGAGCAATATATTAATGAGGGGATATGCAAAAAATCTTGGACAATATGTGGTATAGTTCTGTTTCATTGCCAAAATGTAATAATATTTTGAAAATTATTTTCTATGGCCAAATCTGAGCTGTTCTGCTCAAAGTCTTAAGTAATGACCAGGTCATGTTATCTGGAAGTGATGACATAAGGAGACTGTATGTGTTAGAAGTCAGGACTTGTATTTTAAATGTCTTAAGTTTTTCTTATGAATTAATAATAGAGTTAAGCATTCAGCATTCAGAGCATTCTGTAATGTTAAATATCCTGTAGTACATGCATCGACACTAGAATGTGCACCTTTGCAGTAATCTTTGTAAATCATAATGAAACATTAATTAAAGTTAGATTAGATGTTGTACAGTATAGCTGTACATTGCTAGATATTAGTGGTTGGGTGCTACTGTTCTAAATAATTGACGAATTATTGTTGATCTCATGCTCCTTGACACCGTGCCATTCCTTTTGTTTTAATCCTGCAGTTGCGGCAAGTTCTGGAACACTTGTCTCAGCAGAGTGAAAGCCAATACCTTAAAATCCTGACAAGTCTTGCTGAAGTAGCTACAACCAATGGGCACAAACTGCTTAGGTAAGTGAGGTCACAAGTTGATAAACTACCTGGTAGTTAGGGACTCTTAGTAGTTTTAATAGTCTAAACTGTCTGATGCTTGGTACATGCTGGAGTAGATGGATTTCAAATCTGATTTGTATGAAGGTGCCTGTTCACATCACTGCCTTCACAAAGCCTTCAAGAGAGAAAGTTATTGTCCTTGTATAGCTGGTGGTGTCTAGAAGCTCGAGTTGCAGAGAAGTGTATTTTTAGTTTAATTAGTTTGGGTTTGTCAGCCCTAGGAAGGGAAGCTTTTTAGACAACTATCAAATAATTCTTCTTTTTTTTCCCTTCTCACTCTTTCTTCCTTTCCATATTTTTACTTTTCTACATGCTTCCTTAGTAAGATTGAGGAGAGTTAATTCAGACACATTTGCTGACTCTGATTGCCTTCCATGGCTACTAATATATATGAGGTGAAAAAATTTAATCCACCAGAGTGCTGTCTCAGCAGCACAAGGAGCAGTTACTTGGGGAGATGCACAAAATAGGCAAGCATATTTACCTGGTATGCTTTCCTAGTTTTTGTGACATCTGTTTGAGGGAAGTTCTGCAAAACACCTTGTCCGTAATTTGTTGGAACACCAGTAATATTTTACTGTTTTCAAAAGCTAACAAATTTTGGTCTAAGCTTTATGCTCTACTAAAAGCTAAGAAAATCTTTACTGAAAGAGGTCAAGAGTCAGAAAACGTGAGTGAAGTTCCTTACCAATATGTTTTGGATGGAATTTTGAAAATTAGAGGTTTAAGATTGTTCTGTAATCAGAGAAACCTGTCAGCATAGGTTGTAGAGGAATATGACCTGGAAAGCTTCTTTTTAACTGGGGACGGGGTGTGAGGAGCCCACCAGTTAGATGGGAAATAAATAGTATATTCTTACTTCTAGGTACCTTTTCTTTTCTTCCCCATCAATCATGTTACATTTGAATGGATCTTGTAAATAACAGGTCAGAACTCCTGGATGATGCTAGGAAATTCAATACACCATTAATCAGTCTTATTCTGATGGGTGTTTGCTTTGATGAATTAGTTTGCTTTGATGAAAGCCTTAAAACCTTTACATGCTTGGGGTTGAAGTGTGTAGACATATTAATGACATTTTGTTGCTGCAAAGATAACTTTGTAAAGAATTTCAGCTGTTGCTGAGCTTCAGTATGTATCAGCTGAACTTGCAACATTCCTTTTTGTCTCTGGACTTCCTTAGAGCCCATAGATCTCCCACAAATAACTTGTGATAATGTGTAACACCATTCTGCAGGAGAGAGTTTTAAACTTGCTCTGTATAGGGACGTTATTGGACGTTGTGGTAGCTGAGTTACATCATGTGAGGTAGTATTTGTTTCTGTTTCAGGATCTTCAGCGTTAAATTAATCTGATTGTTGTTTAGATTTGATTTGTTACTGTTATTGCTCCTCTGTATTGAGCAGCCTCCCTCATTATGGCTTTAGAAACAGTGTCCCTGTGCCTGTGTTGTCTCCGAGTTTGAGCTGCTGTGTGCTCCTGTGTTGCTGCACGTGGGTGGACTAGCGGAGGCTGAAGACAAGATGGAAGTGTTGCATTGGATGAGGACTCATTTCTGGGATGTCCTATGGACTCTTACTGGCCCAGTTTCCTTTGCTGCTTTGTCCCATGTGACAACAGAAATGTGATTGATAGAAAAAGACAATAATTCCAAGGCACAGTTTCACAGACACAGTTTTGCAGAAACTGTCTCTCTGCTCTCCAGCTCTGTTTCCTGTCAGAAGTGGTGAATTTCTATTTCACAGAATATTTCTTAGTTGCTTTGTTATAAACAGGATGAGGATTAAGGTAGTGCTTGGTGAATATAGATACTCTGAGTTTGGACCTCTTTCCTCTTTCTCCTTCTTCCAACAACAGTATGTAAAATGTACTCTGTATGTGAAAACTTCCAATAATGATATTCTTGCATGGCTGAACTAATATAATCTCTGTTAGTTTCCTGGGTACTAACCCATGGCCTTTTGCTTTTGAGTTTGCCTGTTGTTTAGCTGAAAAGTGTCTAAAATTGTTTTTCGTAATGCTTCTAGCAAGTAGCCAGGACTGCCATTCAGCTTCTGCCCGAAGACTTCTGCCTTGAGAATGAGCAAGGACCCTCTTCCACTTAGGATTATCGTCATCATGTATTTTTTTCCAAGAAATAATTGAAGTGTAATATGATTTGATCTTGCTGGTGCAGGTTAGGCCTAGCTGAATGTCTGCAAACCTGCCAATATAAGTTTCAGTAAACTATTAAAGGCATTTTAAGTTTTTTGTATCTGTGGGTCCTCATTCTGGAGACCAAGAAATTTAAATGGAATTTCACCAGGAAAACACAGCTGCTGAGGCATGATAAACCTCAGCTGAAATGTTAGTGGTTTTTTTCTTTCTTTTTTTTCAACAGTTAGGTTAGCTTCTTGAGTTGTCTTCTTGAATTCATAGATTCCTTTGGTATATAAGCAAAGATTTTACAAATGCTAATTTGTAGCTATGACCAAAGCTTCTGGTAATACAATTACAGACTGCCAGTCAAGGGGATTTTCTTTACCTGGTTAAAAACTTAACATTCTTACTGTAGCACTGTTTACTTTTTGTGTTCTTTTCTTATATTGATTTACTAAAACCTTGCCTGGGTAAAGTATAAATAGTGACAAGAAAGTCATATTTTGTATGTTAGTTTGATAAAATTCCTAGTACATTGCTTTTTAAAGTTACCAACTCGTAGTCATTAAAGTGTAGTTCTGGAAATAAATAGGTCTTTTGCTTTTACTGATGGCATAAGCTGAATGAGAATATGATAAAGCTACTCTAATGTTACAGCTAGCTGTGCTTCAGGTTTGTGAATTAACAGATCATTAGTTGCAACAGAAGTTTACAGCATCCTATAAGAAGTGAATTTTCTGGTGTTTACTGATCTTACGGCTAGAAAGTATGCTTTTAATTTGCAAGTACTTTCTTTAAGGATAGAATTGAATATATATTCACTACTATAATATTTATAAGTTAGTAGCTTTTGATGGAAAAAGAATTAATTTGTTGCAGTTTGTTATGCATTCAAGACAGAGGAATTCTTATTGCTTGGCGTTTAAGAAAGAAAACCAAGCTGAGTTTGGTGGAGAATGTTCTGCTTGTGCATAAAGTCATGAATATCTCATATTCTGCACAGTTTTGGTACAGAGTTCAGTGTTCTGGCCAGAGTTCAGTGTTCAGGCCAGTTCAATTAAGGAGACATAAAACTTCTAGTATATTTGTTGGATAGATAAATAACATAGCTGTGGTTTTGTTTAGTGTCTTTTAGATTATGTTTTTCTTAAGAGAAATAGTGGCGTCCTTACCATCCTGATCCCTTCTCTGGTTAAGGTAGTTAATGGACATTTAGAATAATAGGTGGTGAGGATGGGCTGTGACAGCATATCTGGTTAGTAAGAATGCTTTTACCATTGGATGCTCTGTTCTGGGTTGAAAAACATTTTCATCTGGATATCCCAATTTGTTTGCTGCATTGAGGTTCTTACTGTAGCAAGTGAAATTTCCTCCCAGTGGTTCATAAGAAGTGTTTGTGTCTGTAAAAACAAATCAACTGTTTTACGAGGTCTAGAATTTGTTCTTACTTCTAGTTAAAATTACATGTACATGTCAGTAAAATTATAGTGCTTATATTTGACATCTGGGGCTGGTGTGGGAATTGAAAGTTAAAATTCACTAGGGCTTGAAGCTTAGAGGGTTTTTTCAGCATGTGTATCAGACCCTACCATTAGTTTGCTTACTCCTTAATGTACTAAATTGTTTCATCTAGGAAAAGAACTTAAACATTCCATTTTTTTCCCCCAGCTTGTCAAGTAATTATGAAGCTCAAATGAAGAGTCTCTTAAGGATCGTGAGGATATTTTGCCATGTCTTTCGCATTGGCCCATCCTCTCCCAGTAATGGAAATGACATGGGCTACAATGGAAATAAAACTCCAAGAAGTCAGGTGTTCAAGGTCAGAAAAGTATATGATGTTGTTAGGAAGATAGACGTTAAAGAGATGAATTTCACAAAGCATGCATTCATTAATCAGACATCTCATGAACAGGAAGTAAGTTTGGTTGATGTCCTTATACCTTCTTAAGTTAAACCTCCCTCTGTCTTTCTCCTGCATTATTTTTTCCCACTGAATTCATTTAAGCACTGATGCACATCTCATCTTATGATTTCTGTTTATTTCTTATTTAATTGATTGTTTATTAGAGTTGAAGGTTTAGTTACTCAGTTTATTTGGGTAAATTTTGTTTTTATTTCTGTTATATAAGAGTGTAATAATCTCAAAACATGGTAATAATATAATAGATTTTATTAATGCAGTTTCAAAATGATAGTTGGAGATTTACTGGCACTTCCAATCAATAAGCTTTATCCAGCTTCACAAGACAAACGGAAACAATTGAATTCCTATTTGTTGTTTTTACTGTGATCATGAATTCTTTTTCCAAGTTGTTCTTGGATTTTATTATTGCATGCTTTGGAACATATCAGCTCACAACTACCCTTGCAAGGTTGTTGATTTATAGCTGTTTTCAAACACATGCTTTAGGTGTTTGCCCTTTACAGGTTTAATTTCTGAAGGTGTTAGGTGTTTTTATGTTTGTTTGTTGAGGAATCCTTCTGTAGAAAGTCATAGATTGCCTTTTTGTAAAGAAGTCACAGTTTCCTGTGTGCCACTCAGTCTTCATTGGGTATACAACTGCCATACTCTTCAGACCACCTAAATTGTAAGAACTGCAGGGTTATCTCCTTTTTTTTCTTCGTCTTCCTCCATACTCTTACACAGCACAGCTCATATCAACAAATTTAGATGCCTGTTATTATTTGTGGATTTTCCTTAACCTTTGCATTTCTTCCACTGTGTTGTGAAAATAGTATTTTGAAATTACTGCAATTGTTTGATGATATAAGTTCATCAAGTTAGTTCTAATGGCTTTTAAGATGGAGCTATATTGATAAACTCATGAAAGATGATACTCTTAATTTCAGTTTATTAAGTATCTCAGCTTTTGTTTAAATTTCTTCTCTTGGAAAGAAGAAAAGCATTAGACTATTAAAAAAGACCCCCAAGCACAGATGTTTGTTCTTTTGGTAGCAAAATAGTTTTAAGAACAAATTGATTTATATAATGAATATAAAACTAGTGCTTGAGTCTGAAAAAAACTGTGTGCAAAAATGCACTGTACAGTATGCAGTGTAATCATTGTCCTGAAAAGTTGTTCACTGAAAGAGGGCTAGATTAGCATATTATAGCTTTAACCAGAATTCTGTTTTTAAAAAACAAAGCCCTACCCAAATCATAAGAATTATTTCATTAAAGGCATAATTTTCTAACAGTTTTAGTGAAAATTGCTCTAAGTATACCAGATTAAATAACAAGCAGATGTTAAACACACTTCATACAAGAACTATCTTCAATTAGATATTCTGCTACCTAGCCCAAAAAGGAAAAAAAATGAAAGTTTCTGGCTTTTCGACTTCACATAATTTCAGAACTCAGTAAAAAATAAGCAAAAACATTCAATTGCAATTTGCAAAATACATTATATTTCAGTAGAATCACTTACTTATGTGCCCAAACTACCTTGTATGATGAAAGAATTGTTTCTTCATTTACTGTGGAGTTAAGTCTTGTGCAGTAGATTTATATTAAATAACTGCCACTGTTGTCCCAGAAAATATCAGTAATTCTTACTTGTGTGAAAACAACATGTACGTTTTTAATAAATAAGCAAAATGTATACTACTGCTGCATTAGCTAACAAAGCAAAAATTTCAGAATGCTTTAAAGTTTATTGTTACAATTAGTGTAATATATTTATTTAGAAGTTTTATAAGTGAGGAAGCCCTTCAGTAGGGCCACTGTTGTGTCTGTGATATTTTAAAGATTGATTTAAATTTCAAACTCAAAACTATAAAACTGCTGATGAGAATTTACTGTTGTTTGGGAATGAGCACACAGCTCTGGCAATGCTGAGTTAATCTACAGTTTTGGTTGGTTTAGTCTGTTCTTCCCTGAATTTACAGTGACTGGGTAATGGGGGATTAGTACTGAGTGAATTGTGTTACTTCCATTTCTCTTTTATTCCTACCTTTCCTTTTGCTTTTTTTGTCATTTATTTGAAAATGTACTTGTGATGGTCTCTTTCACCTTTTGGAAGGAGATAAAAAAGACCTGACTTTTAGTAATGCTTCATCAAGTTTTTCGGTGTTAGTGTACTGGGTGAACATATTTTGAAGAGTTGTCACTGTAATCTAGTTGGGAAGGGATTAAAACTCTGAGTGTTCTTGATCTGAGGCTACTGAGGAATGTTGTTGTTTCATAAGGTGAAGAAAATCACAGGGCTATCTGTGCTTTTCTGAAGTTCCCTGTGTGTGGTTCAGGCCAATCCAGGTGTTTTAAGGTGAAAGCATTAGCTAATGATGCACTTTCTTGTACTGATCCTGTAACATACAAAAGAATCATTGAATTTTGTCTCCCAAGCCTGAAACATGGTGCTAACTCAAATGAGATCTTACCAGTGAGAAACTTTGAGTAGTGTGGTGGTTTGAAAGGGTCTGGCTTTTTGGGCGTGGTAGGGGCCAAAAAGATGGGTCCTGTGAAAAGCTGCCAGAAGCTTCCACAGCTGCCCAGCCAGGGCCTGTCCCTGATGGCTCCTGAAGATGGATGTGCTGCAAGCCACAGCTGGGCCAGTTAGAGAAGGTAACACCTCTGTGACAACATATTTAGGAAAGGGTCACAGTAGTCTGCACGAGCATGCCATGTAGCTGTAGCCATGTAGTAGTAGATAGGCAGGGGAGAAGGAGTACAGCATGTAGGAGAAACAACAGATATGGACACCAGCAAAATCAGCCAAGAAGAAGAAGGAGGAGGAGGAGGTGCTTCAAACATCGGAGCTGAGACATCTCCACAGCCTGTGGTAAGG
>VZRZ01002770.1:535899-570957 GCA_013398175.1 Climacteris rufus | reverse complement strand
ACTGTGGTCTGGTGGGAGTTGACATGAATAACGAGGCCTTTGCTTCTGAGAACTGAAGGGAGTCATTTGTGTTAAAAAAGCCTTGTTTTACTGTTACCCTAAGTTCGGACCAGCCTGGCCTTGGGAGAAAGAGCGGCAGCAGTGTCCGGGTGGGCTGCTTGTCAAGAGAGAAAACATAACTTCTGCAAAATGCCATGGTGCTTGTAAGAAGGGGAGAAAAAACTGCCTTCTCTCCCAGGAAGAAAACATCTGAGGAATGAACTGACTAGAAAAAAATCCCCCAGTTCTCCTTACTATCTAAGGGAAGGAGGGAGGGCTGTTGGGGGGGAGGGGAAGAGAGAAAGAGTGTTTTAAGAAAATGTCTTGCGTATTCCTTTAACTCTGTAATAAATTCACTTAATCACTTTTAAGATTTGAGCCTGTTTTTGCCTGCCTTAATTAGAGGGTTTTTTCTCTCTCAGTATCCTTATCTCACCTTGGGAAAAAATTCCTCTCCCCTGTTCAGCTGCAGAGGGGAGGGAGCGGCTTTTTGTAGGGGCTTTGGCAATCGGCCAGAGCTAAATCACCACAGTAGTAATTTTGGCCAGGTTTACATTAGTTACCTTTTCATGTATTGCTCTTCCAATTGCTGTTCACTGTGATCACATGTTAGGGAAACTTGCTGCAATATTTTTGTCTAGTTGGGAAGCTCTTAATGTTTTTTCCTTCTTTCAGATACTGTTCTTTGCTAGAATTGAGGTAACTGCTGTGAGAAAGCTACTTCATGGATTAGTGATCACCTGCACCCTCTGTCTTAAAAAGCTATCTGACAGCTGCCAAAAGATTTTGCTCCAATGTTACAGTTTTAATATGGATTTGGTTACTGGTGTCTTGCTTTCTAGATGGGTAAAGAGGAAGGCATGGCATGGGTAAATTCTTGCGTTTGGGAGGTAGGGTGTGCGGCTCTGAAAGCCTGGAGCTCAATCAGGCTCAGTTGTGTAATTCCAGAGAAAATTTTCCAAACTGTGAAATATGAAAACTGAAGTTTGAGTGGTGGTCTGTGTTTAATGTGAGGTTTATGGTAGGAATTGACTGAAGAATGCTGACTAGTCGTTTGGAAAAAACATTGCTAGTGGTTTGATTGAGTATGTCCATATGACACTTGATAAGGTCTGGCCATGTATGCTAAAATAAAATGCTGACAGTCATGGATATGGAGGTGATGGGCAATATTCAGAAGTGTTTTATATTCAGAAGTGGGAGTAGGAAGAAAGAAAATGAAATGGTGAAGCTGCTATGCTTGACTACACTTTTAAATGAGTTTATGATCAGAAACTGTGAAGAAGTAGCTTTAGAAAAACAACTCAGGTGGAAAAGTTATGAAAGATGTGCTAAATCTGTAGGAAATAAAAGATAAAACACAAGGTATCAGTGGTAAAATGGTGTCTAGCAAGCTAAGCATTGAAAAGTTTGGGAGAAGAAAACTAGACTTTAGTATTTTAGTAAATAACTACTTAGTTTCTTGTGAGTTACGTGATAAGAATACAGCTGTATTTTAATTCTCCTGTGTATTCAATTAATTTTATTTTCCATTAGAAAGTTTTTTTACATTATATTTTGTGGTAAAGGTCTGCCAGTTGGATCTTGGAAAGAGGATAACTTGATCCTGTATGGTAGACATTCATGTAGAAAATGTTACCTCTGCTGGAGGTGTTCAAATTACCATCTAGAGAAATGTGTGGTCACTGGGAGCACAAGGATTCTATGAGTGACATACAGAATATTGAGCAAAGCCTGCTACTATTAGAGATCAGGCTGGCTTTCCCCCACACTCTTATTGGGAAAAGTGGAAGCATAATGGTAAATTTTTATGTGGTGATTTTCAGCGGAATTTTTTAATACACAGCTCTTATGAGGAGTGTATTGTGAATTTATTGTGTATTGAAAGAGTGTCAAGTATGAGGTGCACTGACAGTGCTCCAGATAGTGCAGACTTCTGGTACAGTGTGCTGTGAGCAGCTCTTTATTTTCAAAGGCAACTTGAGAAACAAGAACATAACTTTCAGTATTTGCTAAGTCTTTGAACGTTTTCATTGGTGAAGTCAGATTACCTTCCTGTAGGATTCATATCCCTATGCTCATTAGACTGTAGGCTTGTGAAACAAGCCCTTTAACACCATTAAGGGACAACAGTAAGGTTTTTTATGCTCATGACAAAGCCACAAGTCTCATCCCTTTTTCTCCTTTGTAGTAGGCCTGTTCCTCAGAACAAATGTGTCATGATGGAATTGTACCATGTTTTCAATTATATTGGTTTTAAGCAGGTGGTAGTAAATAAAGAGCGCCTTTGTTGAAATAAAATAAAATAAATGGTATAGCTTTAAAATTTGATGTGTGGGTGATTCTGCTAATACTTGTTTGTATTTCATAAAAGGCAAATGTTAATGACCCTTACTCTGAGACATCTGAGGTAGTATCAAAATGAGTGGTGTGAGCTCACATTATGCATAAAGCACAATTTTACTAGTTATGTGCATGTGCCTGAATCTTAGTGGTGTTGTCTGGGGTTTCCTCCATCTCCGTGGTAGAGGAAGCTTCTCTGACCAGGTTCTTAAAAAAGAACTGTCACTCTCTAGCTCTGGAAACTCAACCTGTGTATTACTGTTTCTCTGCTTGACTTCAGGGTCAGGCAGTCGTGTGCTGTGTAACAACGGTGAAGCCAAACTCTTATATAGTTCAGTTCTACAGTTCTTCTGTAGTTCCTTCCAAATTAGTTTATCTTTCTTCCATCTGCTGCTTGATTGTTTTCCTTCTATATGAAATTTTCTCTTTGTGCTGTTTGGCTACAAGTACAGAATTTTTTATGAGTATTTGACTCTTATCTCTAACATGACTTTTAAAGGATCATTTAAAGCTTTACAATGTGCATGATATTTCTTTGCCTTAAGAGGATTATCACATTTTTAATATTATCTAATGTCAGCATGTTCCTTTTTTGTCTGTTTTTTCATGTTCTTACTGCAGCCACTGGAACTGCTCTGGCATTCTCTGGATGAATGGCTTGTTCTGATAGCCACGGAGCTGATGAAAAACAAAAGGGACTCTGCCAACATTACTTCTATTTTACTGAAGCAAAAAGGACCAGATCATCAGGGTGCTATTCCTGCACCTTCTTTTGCCACTGCAGGAACTGAGGGAAGAAAAGAGCTATCCACTGATGCTGTCGAGTTAAAAACATACGATGTTGCTGGGAAGCAGGAAGCTTGTGCTGATTGCCAGGATGTTATCTCCATGACAGCAAACAGGCTAAGTGCTGTCATTCAAGCCTTCTATATGTGCTGCTCCTGTCAGATGCCTCAGGGGTAAGGAGAGAATTCATTTTTGTTGCCCAAACTATTACCATTTAAAAATAATACTTATTTTCTTGGAAGAATGTTGGTGCTGACTACATTGTGTTAGTGACGGTCAAGGCTATGCTGTTTAATGCTTGCACTAGTTCAGGTTTTTTTTTCCTGGCTCTAATGGCACCAAACAGAACTGCAAATTTTCCATAGTGCTGTTGCCTATGAATGTAGTTGCACTGGGGCAGATTTTGTATTGAATGTCTAATGGCTCTTTGTAACCATGTAGTATACTGGTAGGTAGTAGAATTTTGATATCGTGAAACTTAGCTGTGTTTGCTGTTGGTTTTTAGTGTGAAATTAACCCCGAAATTCAATGTGATTATCCATCAGGAATAGCTATAAGCTCAGGAAAAAAAAAAAGTGAATTATCTTTGTGTATGAAAATGATCGCTGGGGCAAAACTTATTTGACTATATTATTTATTACAAGAGGGTTCAGTCTCAAAGTAAAGCTCACTTGGAATCCTGTCCCAGGCTGGCAAACGTAGTTTTGTGTGAAACACACTGTACAACTTCAGTAACTTTAATGTCTTCAGTGTCTGATTTAAAAAGGAAACAAGTGTGACTACTGTGACTGAGTTCTGTCTGTCCAAGATTGTTACAGATTATATTTGTGAACTTGTAAGGAAAGGATCATTTGGCCCTCTTGAGTGTGGGATTAAGAAGGTATGATGCTATTACAAGCTCCCTGAGGAATCTAGAAGCAAAGGTCCTACTGCATGACAACTCTTGCCTATTCCTAGTCACCATAAGGGTTTTTTCTTTCTCTTGCCAAACTGAGTGGAATGAAAGCTTTCAAGTTGGCCAGTAATGTTTGTCTGGGACATACTCTTCTGTGGACATTCTGAAAGATGATTGGTTATGGACAGTTTTGTCTTTTCTTTTAGTTTGTTATGAGATCTTAATGCTGTTGAATATGTAGTTTCATGGTGACAATGTAAACAAAGTAGTATCTTATTGAAAAAAACCCAGTGATTTAGGTTGAAAAGAATTCAAATTATTTTCAATTTCACTAACCAAAAATATCTTGTGATTTTTGAGCAGGATGACGTCACCTCGTTTTATAGAATTCGTTTGTAAACATGATGACGTCCTGAAGTGTTTTGTTAACCGGTAAGCTTCAACAAATATGGACTTTGTAACCCGCCTCTCTGTTCACTTCCACCCCAATAATTCATTTTTTTCTTCTTACTGAGTTGTATTTTTAAGTTATTGTTGTGATATATGTACTATGTGCACTTTAATGGTCCTGCAGAATTCAAGAGAGTGTAGATTAATGATTCAGAGATCAGACTTAAATGAACTCATCTGCATATTTAAGTGATCTATTTGTAAGATTTGTGAACTAAATCTATTTCACAGAGTTACAGAATAGTTTCTTTAATGTATTCCTTCCTTATATTTTTTCCAAATAAAGCCTTACCTTTTGAGGCAGATTAAAACTTTCATTCTTCCTCAGATGTGTGATGACTTAAAGGAATTTAAACTGTCTTTGCACAGTTGGCTGTTTCCAGAGTTTCTCTGGGACTGCCAGGTTTATAACCTTGTGCCTGTGTGGGGAGCTGCTTCTAATCCTTCCATGTTTAACAGATGGGGTAGTATAAGTTGTTTGGAAACAAGAGCTAGGAAAAAATTATAAAATAGAAGAATCTGTTGAAACTTTTCTATATGATTAATTGCATTGTTTCTTTATGTAGACTTTTTGTATCATGAAGCGTTATTATTAAATCTCTAACAGGCTCCTAACTTATTTTTCTTTCAGAAATCCCAAAATAATTTTTGATCACTTTCATTTTCTTCTTGAGTGTCCTGAACTAATGTCCAGATTTATGCACATCATAAAAGCTCAGGTAAATGCCAGGAGCGGCTTAGTTACAATTTATGTGAATATACAAAGGGTGTTTTGTTTAGAAATAATATTTAAAGAAAATCCATTTGAGGAGGATGAAGAACTAAGTGTGGCCTTTAGTGCTTCTGAATCTGGGATGTTGAAATATCATATGAAACAGACATGGCAGCCAGATTTCTGTACTCATAATTCTTTAAAATACATGTGTGAATCCATTCAAGATGGACTTTCAATATGTCTTACAAGTTCAACTTCCAGTTAAAGGATTAAATTTCTATTTTAAAATTTATTTGTGCACATCTAATAAATTGAACTTTAAAATGTTGTACTTTTTCCCTAATTGAGTTATATTTTGAGGCAAACCAGAGGATAAATACACCACTATTAGTTGGTTTGGCCATAGGCAATTAGTGTCAGCTCCTTTAATGAGACATCATGTTGTCTTGTTACCCTTTGCTCTGTTTCCTACCATTTCTTTCTTGTTTCTTTGTTTCTTTTTTTATTCAAATGTAATAATAAACTTTTCTCAGTTTGGCATGGAACCTGAATTGAAGATTGAAGAGTTACTCTAGGGAAGACTAGTGCAGTTACATGGAAAAATTAGCAAGCTAACTCCTGTATGGAAGTCTGCTGCTTTACATAACCCTGTAGTCTTAAGCATCTGCTATGTTTTCATTTCTTACCTTTTGGTCAAAAACAGAATTTGCTGAAAACAAAGGTAAAATTCCTCCACCCAACAAGAACACCTCCCTCATCCAATAATTGTGGAAGGTCTGTTTCAAAAGCTTTATTTCTTTAGTTGTGAACAGTAGAGTGCTTTTATTTTTAAATATAAATTAGTTTTGCTAATCAAGTTTCATTTTTGGGACATGGTGTAGATGTATTGTTTGTTCATTTGTTGTTGAAATGTGCAGTTTTGAAACTCATTACCTATAAATAAGGAAGAGACCCCAAGAACTGATAACCTGTTGGTAGATCAACTGATGTACGTGCTGTGAATTGCAGTGGGTGAGAAAGGCCATACTTGTGTCATATCTGTCTTGAAAGAGCTGCAAAATGTCAATCTAAATACTGAGTCAAACAAGCTTGAACCTTCTCACGTAGGAACTGCCTTGTGAGGTTTCTGGTTCCTTTGGACTGTTTTTTATTGCCAATGAACTTTACTACAAATAGGGCTCGTTCATATCACTTGTGCTTCCGTGCTCAGCTGTGGTTGATGATCAGTACTTTCACAGAAGCCTGTGATTTGCTTCTTTTCTAAGTTCCTTCGTGCCCACCCCTGACCTGTCAGTTTTGTGCTGTTTTTCTCTTGTATGGAGAACTTTGATAGCTATTTCTGGATAACTGATGGTCCAGTCTTTCTGCAGACCCGACTTCAGCATACCAAACTTCAGCAAGCACTCAAGGCCATGTCTAGTCCTTTTCTCCTCCCAAAATATTGTATAGCATATTGGGGTAACTCTGCACATCTCAAAAATTAATTGAGAAGTCTGCGTAATCATTTGCTTATGAGAGAGGAATTACACAGGGGAGTGCATCTATCTAATCTGCTCTGCACCTTGTTTTGTAGCCATTTAAAGATCGCTGTGAATGGTTCTATGAACATCTGCATGCTGGGCAGCCAGATTCAGACATGGTGCACAGGCCTGTCAATGAAAACGACATACTGTTGGTTCACAGAGGTATTGTGTTATAAATGGAGTTAGTGTATCCTTGAAATGTAATGAATTAAGGTGAAAAAAATTAATTGGTGCTTTTTATTTAGATTCTATTTTTAGGAGTAGCTGTGAAGTTGTGTCTAAAGCAAATTGTGCAAAACTAAAGCAGGGGATTGCTGTGAGATTTCATGGAGAAGAAGGCATGGTGGGTAAAACTGCATGGTTTCTTTTATGGTATTTCCATATGGAAATATTAACTCTCATTCACAAGTATTGTTTTGAACTAAACCTTACTTTAAAATTATTTTAAACGAAATATATGGTTACCCAGCATAACTGTGCAGTGGAAGTGCTGTGTACTAATATGTTTTCTTCTTTTGACTTGCAGGGGCAGGGTGTGGTGCGTGAGTGGTTTGATATTTTATCCAGTGAAATAGTTAACCCAGATTATGCCTTATTTACTCAGTCAGCTGATGGTATGTCTCTGCTTTTTTTTTTGTCCTAATTTTAGGGTTTTGTCTTTATACAACATTTTTATAATCAAAAAAAATCACTTAATTGGTTTCAGAATATAAGAGTGTTACTTTTTAAAAGCCACACTGACAGAATTGATCTCATATATAGAGAAATGATCTATTCATTGTAGCTTTTTGTAACAACAGATGAACTGTTTTTCTTAGTTTGAAGTTTTCTTCTCTTCTAAGAGGAGAATGGGTTGTTGGTTTTTATGAGTACACGCTACTTCTGCCTGATCGTAGAAGGACATAACACTTTGAGTGCAGCATATAAAGTATTTTCCTTTCTTCAGTATCTGCAAGGGAACTGTGGAGGTATTCCTTTATTTTCTTTTAGAAATCCATAAATTCAATCAGCTAATTTTTCTTGTAAACCCAGATGTTCATCTCCACAGGTCTCACTTGTGTTTGACTTTTTGTCTTTTGAGTTCTTTATATAAAGCAAGTCTTTATTAGTAGAAGATTTCATATCATTGTCATCAGTGATAAATGCTTTGTTTTTTACCTTACAAAGTCTTGGCAAAAGTGGCAAAGGTTAATAGCAAAGGCATAGGTTATTTCATGAAAGCTAAAAGGGAAAGTTCAGGTATATCTCTTTAACATAGTCTTTTCCAAGGAGATCAGGCTTGGACTGTCTCCTGCCTGCATCTGGCTTGGACACAGATAAAAGGAAGTAGATATATTCTGATCCTTCCTCTGGGCATGTTCACAAGTTGATAGAAGCAAAGCCCGTTGGAGTGAGTAAAACGTATATAGCAATATAGTAAGATGGAAGACCAAATTTAGCAGCTCATAATTACTCTTTTGTTGATGATAATTATTCCAGAAGAGTGCCTTGGAGAGTGTGTAAGCAGTATCATTGTAATAATATGTCATTACATTCTAACACATTTATTTTTGGCATAAGCAAAAACCCCAAATAGACTTTCAGAATTCCAAAATATAACTCCTGCAGTGGTTTCTGATGCTTAGTGTCTGTTAGATAAATAAAAACCTCATAAAAAAAAAGTAGTGAAACGTGATAATCTTTTTATTTTATAGGAACAACTTTCCAGCCCAACAGCAACTCTTCTGTAAATCCAGATCATTTGAACTACTTCCGTTTTGCGGGCCAGATCCTGGGGCTGGCTCTGAATCACAGGCAGTTGGTGAACATCTACTTCACGAGGTCATTCTACAAACATATTCTTGGTATGGTTTTATTAACATCCTGTTTATTAGTCATAACAGTTGTCTGAGTAGTAAACCTTTTCCTTTTTTACTTCTGTGTGTGTGTTAAAAGTGAAAAAGCCTAGAAAATTAATGTCTCGCTAGTCTTTTATGTACGTCAGAGTCACAACAACTCTTTGCATCACAGTTGTGAAATTCATCTGTTCTGCTGTGTACTGTCATTCTTGAGAAATGAGAATAGTTCGTCCCTAGTTGACTTAAGACAGACAAAGTTGAGAATGTTTGTGAAGTCTGGCAAAAATTTATCAGGCATTCCTGATTATGTGTGAAGTTCTTCACTTGTGCAGTGGTTTTAACAAGGTGAAGCCCTACCCCTGCAAACCTCCCTATCTACCCACTCCAACAAGTACTACTTATCTCCTGAAATGGGGTTTCAGAAATAATGCAGGTTTGTCCTGTCTCCTTAATGAGGGAAGTTAATTCATATGCTTTTACTGTAGCATTCAAGAGGATTGGAGAGAAATTTTTATGAAAATGGAACTTTTTTTTTAGTAGAGGAGAACCTCTGTTAGCTGGTGGTATCTGTGGTCCAGGGCTCTTCTCTGCTCTTCCTTGAGAATTTTTGTGCCTCGTGGTTGTTGAACATGGTGCCACTCTTCTGCGTTGTCATGGAAAAACTTTTCCTCTTTCATGAAGAGTAAAGGGTAAATTCCCTGTGCATTCTTGTTGCTCCTCCAAGCACATAAATTTGTTTGCTGTTGCATGCAGAATTTCCTTTGTGTTAAATTGCTGTTCTTTAATATTCTTTGCAAGTGTAAGATAGCTTGATGGTTTTCTGTAGTAATTTTGTCTACCTACAGTCTTCCTGTGATGTTTGCTGAGTCCAGGATAGATCAACTTTTCACTTCAAGTTTATCTTCCCAGAAGGTGTTCAGAGAACACTGTTGCAGTTTGTTGAAGGTGCAAGCTCTCTGATCTTTGTCAAGATGTTCTTCACAGAGGAGTGTATTTTACTTCTCTCCTTCAACACTTCTTTCTGTTGCAGGAGAGTGACTATGCTGGGTAGGAGGCAGTGGAGGACAGCCAGTCTGCAGCAGCACTATGTTAATAATGCTTCATCAGGCCTCCCTAGTCATTTGTCTTTACACAGGAAAGGTTCTGAAGAAGTATCATTGCATGGCACAGTTTGGTACTGGATTAAGGCTTGGCCTCTGACATCCACAGAGTCTTCTTAGTGAGCAGAAGCATAGAAGATGATTTGGTTGGAAGGGATCTTAAAGATATCCTGAGCAGGGACACCTTCCACTAGACCAGGTTGCTCAAAGCCCCATCCAAACTGGCCTTGAACACCTCCAGGGATGGGGCATTTACAGCTTCTCTGGGCAACCTGTTCCAGTGTCTCACCATCTTCACAGTAAAGAAATTCTTCCTCATGTCTGATCTAAACCTACTCCCTTTCAGATCCAAGCCATTCCCCCAGGTCCTGTCAATACTTGCCCTTGTAAACAGTCCCTTTCCAGCTCTTCTGTAGGCTGCCTTCTGGTACTGGAAGGCTGCTCAAAGGTCTCCCTGGAGTTTTTTTTCTCCAGGCTGAAACAACCCCAACTCTCTCAGCCTGTCTTCACAGAAGTGGTGCTCCAGCCCTCTGATCATCATCATGGCCATCCTCTGGACTTCTTCCAAGAGCTCTATGTCCTTCTTATGTTGGGGGTCCCAAAGCTGGATGCAGTAGTCCAGGTAGAGTGAAAGTGCAGTAGAGGGGCAGAATGATCTCCCTTGACCTGCTGGCCATGCTGCTTTCATTGTTATGAGTAACACTCACAGATAGATTTCCTTGTGATGTATTCACAAAAGAGAAAATCTTATTTTTCTGCTGTTCAGTGACACCTTGAGAATACTGAAACGTTGATCTTGTCTCCTCTTTGGAAAATTGCTAGTAATGATTTTGGGTTCCTTACTAGTTTGACTCATGATGATATGCTTGATTTGTTGGTTTCTGAATTGACAAGATGACTTATTACTTCTTTCTTTTTTTCACTTTGCTAGAATAGCTATTGCAAACCAAGCAGCGGTCATTAGTCTCTGTTAATAAGGTCTCACCCATCTTTGTAAGGTCTTGTCATTCTGTTTTACAGGTATTCTGGAACTTTTTAGAGGTCTGTACACATCCAATTTGTTAAAGTTCAAAAGGTTCACAATTTTTTATCACTTCTTGTTACTTACCAGACACAAAGAACTGGAAAAATTACGTCTCCACTTCTCAAAGTAGTTGCTTTTTCTGCCTCAATCACAGTGATTTATTTAAACCTTTCCAAGGCCTTTTCCATCAGCTTTGTGCATCTTCTGTCTTCTTGCTTAAGGAATCAGAGTTGTGCTGAGTTCTCCTGAGTGGTTTTTGTTTTATTTTTGCCAACTGGTGTTCATGCCAAATGCAAGTTATCAGGTTGCAGACACACAAGTTCCCTTCAGCTACTTGTCAGGCCTTAAGTAAAGGAATATGAGATCTTTTGCAGTCTGAGACTGTTTCCATTCCTTTGGTTTCTCACCTTGCACTGAGATCCTTGTTTTCTGTAGTGAAAGTATATCCATCTGTTGATGGCACTGAAACCACCAGTTGTGTGCTAAGACCTTCTGTATCTGAGGAACAGTGTGAATCTCTTTCAAAGGAACTCCTATTTGTAGTCAACAGACATGATGTGGAAGTGCCTTAATTAGAAGCTGAAACCTGTATGAAAAAATGTGGCTACTTTTTTGAGACTCAGGTGGGTGTGTTACCTTTTTCCACTGTGGTGAATTGAGATCTTTCTGCAACAATGTCTGGTAGGCGAGCAAAGATCACCAATTTAAGTGATGACCCAGCTAACACGCAACTAATGTGCTTTATAAGGTGTTAGATATGTAGTGTGCATGTTTGTTTTTTTGTGTGTGTGCTGTGAAATCAAACATTATTCCATAGGTCTGCATGTTTATTAAGTCTGCACTCTATTACAGATGTAGCACAGGGAGAAATAGAAATTGATAAGGCCTCTTAGGTTTGTTTTTCTCACACTTCTTATCTGTTGGCTTTCAGCTTGAACAGGGGAGGAGAAATAGTTTCTCCAGTGCTGTTTTCCAGTTACTTTGTATTTCTTTAAGGATGTAATAGTTTTTCTGTTTGTAAAAGGAAACTACCACCTTCAGCTTATAAAGACAGATAGCAGACAAATTCTTAACTGTTCTATCTGCTCTTAGATTTCATGCCACTCTGTAATAGAAAGTGCTCCTTGAAATGGCATAAACAAAACTGAAAATTAATTTCTGGGTCAGTGTATTTGAACTGGAGGCCTTAAAGCCTGAATAATTAAGGAGCTTATCTCAGAGCTTACCTGTAGTGTCTACTTGAAGTTCTGTTTTGCACAGAAATACCTGCTTCTCACAATTATGCTAAGATAGATTTCTCTTCATTTTCAAGCTACAGGTACCTTAAGGGTATACAAGAGAAAGATACATAGTATTTTGTGGGATTCAAATTTTGTCCTGATAAATGTGATGGAGTTTCATTTAACTGCCTGCTTGAGTCTATTGATTGGTAAAATATCTGTCAACCAAATGACTGAGCTTAGTGCTTTGGTCTCACAGCATGCTGGCTATGAGTGTACTCTCATCATAACACTCCAGTTGAGTTTCTTCTCTAAAGGAGTCTCTGATTCCTACTTTTCAGTCTTCTTTTCCCACATTTTGTTTATATCCCTCAGAGACATCATTATTTCCACATTTGATGTGTCAAATGCACATATGCTTGCTAGTTGGCATAAGTGAAAGTCCTCTGGAAACTACTAGACAGCTGTTAGATTTTTTAAGAGAGATGACAGTGATACTTAATTAATAAGTTATCTATCCCTCTCTTAAACTGAAGCATTGCTTGTTTTTATTAGAAAAACAATGCCTTACAGCTTGTGTACACACTACTTCAACGCTAGTCAGCTCTTCCAGAGAAGTATTAGGACATTTTTTGCACTCAGATGTTTCAGTGGTGCTAACCTTTGAATTTTGTGTTACTCTAGGGTAGTGTCCCCAGTCCATACTGTGCTAAGGCTCCCACTAATGGACACACTAATGACACTGCACAATGCACAGAAGGTGGTGAAGCAAAGACAGTACTTCCCAATAGCTTGGTTTTCTCTAAACCTGCTACCACCCTCAACCCCTGTCCCTTTTTCCCAGACATTGTGTCTGTCTCGGTAGAATTAAAATATCTATCACAACAGAGTTGGAGTAATTGAGGTTTGTGTACTTGGGTAGTGAAGAGAGTAGCTGTCCTTTGTAAATTCAGGGTAACCTTGTTCTGGGCCCATTTACTCAAATATGTTTGAGTGCCATGTCTGTGGAGGGGCTGTAAATAGGCAGTTTCTGTACTTGGATAAAAATCAGGCTTCTAGCAACTACCTGTTTAATGCTTCTAAAATGGCTTCTAATTTCAGTTGGAAAATGTAAAATTCCAATAATAATTGATTTCAACTGTGTAATAGATCTTGTTTCAAACATGATTTAAAAAAGAAAACTGAAGAGCAAGTGTTTCTTGGGTACAGGAAGGTTGTGTCTCCCCCACTCCACCTGTAATATTCTGGAGGGATGATTTTATTGTAGAGAAATGTGGTATTTGGGTTTCTAGAAGTTGCATAGAAAACTTTAAGACTTTGTAGGAAACATTTAACGTTTTGTCTTCAGAACTGTTAGATGCTTTTACTGAAATCCATTAGTGAGCTAAAACTGTGCAAATTGTTTTTGCCTGAGTGGTATGTCATTTGCTTCACTGGGAGGAAAAACATACAGAGGAACCTTGTTCTGTAATATTTTAAAAATATAGTGAGTGCAGTTTTGCTGTAGTTAGTAATGGTGCATCCCTTTTTTCTTTTTCCTATTACTGCATTATTCTCGCTTCTCTCTAGAGGGCAATGTTCTACCATGTATTGTTAGATCCCTTTTTGCTTTATCCTATTTATTTGAGCAGTTTTGTATCGTTTTTTTTTTTTCCTAGGCATACCTGTAAATTATCAGGATGTAGCATCCATTGATCCAGAGTATGCAAAGAACTTGCAGTGGATTTTAGATAATGATATCAGTGATCTGGGTTTAGAGCTGACCTTCTCTGTTGAGACTGATGTGTTTGGGGCAATGGAAGAAGTGCCATTGAAGCCAGGAGGTGCAAGTATACTTGTTACACAGGAAAACAAGGTGAGTATACAGGTTTATTCAGAAGATGATAGTATAGGAAAAGCCATTGGACTGTCTTTCTGAATAACTGGAAGGATAAATAGTATATCTCTTTTGAAGGAAATACAAAACAATGACAAAGTTGCCAGCACTCTTTCCCCTTTTTCTAGCTTAGCATGTTATAGAAAGAGTACTACTTAAAATCTTTAAAACAGTTCAGGTTTGAGGTTCTTCTTTTCTGACAGAACTGTGGAAGGGAAATAGAATCAACTTCAAATGAAGGATTTATTTTAGAAGTTACAAATATTCCTAAAGTTTGGTCCTGGGTATATATACCAGGAAGGCAGAACAGTAGCAATTGCTAAACATAATATTATAGGTAATGTTGCAAAGTGTGCTACCTGTTAGGTCATTCTATGGCACTGGATTGCTCTAATTAACTTGTAGATAATGGACAGAGTAGAAGTCTGCAGGAAGCTTTTTCAGCCATTTGCAAGCCATTTGGGGGAGGTAATGGATGGAAATAATCTACCTTTATAATTTACTTTAATAATAACAGGTTGGTAAGCCCTTGAGTTCTCTGCAGCATTGGTTTAGAAAAAGAAATATGGGAAAACAGCCAGATTTAAAAAATCTTCTACAAATGAAGATCAACATCAGTCTAATTGAATTCTGCAGTTACCAATTAAACAGTTTTGAGTAACTGCAGGAGTGTCTTGGGTAGACATGCAGTTTTTTGTAACATTGACTCATGGTCCTGATGTCTGCTTTGTGTTCTGATTTTCATTTGTTTTGTGTGGGCCAAGCCCGTTCCGTGTCCTCAGTAAGCGTTCGCTTCAGCAGCTGCTGCACTGGGGAACGGCCGCTTGGGGTCAGCCTTTGTTGCAAACATTGCAGTTTGTGTTGGAGCAATCAGCACTGGATTCTTGTATCCCTAATTCTCATTTTCTTGAAGGCAGACTGTCATTCCAATAGCAGAAATGCATATTATTAGCCTGATTCTGCACCGTTTCCTGCAATACTGTGATTCGTGAGAGAATACAGGTGGTAAAACTAATCTAATTGTGAGGGTAGTGGATGTTTAATTTCTGTATTATCTGTTGGAGAAAGCAAGGATGTTGATTGTTGTGTCTGATCAGTCTTAGCTTCTCAGTATATAAAAAAGATGTATTTAACAGAAATTGTAATTTTAAACAACTGTTTAAAACCTGTTATCAATAAGCATGAAATTAGAAGTTTGTCCCCATGAGGGTACTGCCCATTAGTAGCTTAATTTGCTCTGTTAACTTTAGGGCTGGGGCACAGACTAAAAAGGGTGGTTGAAAATGTGTAGAGCAGATGCCTCCATTCTGTCTCATCGAGCCTTCCTCAGCTGTGGCAGGAGGGGATGAAAGTTCCTGTGGCTTTTATTTGAAAGGTGGTGAGAAACAGAGAACTCTGGCGGTAGCTTTGGAACTATTAATATTAATGCATTTTTTGAATTTGAAGTTGCGAAGTGTGAAGTTAAAAAAAATCCCTCATGCCAAAACCAAAACAAAACACACCCCTGCTCCTCCCTGCACAGCACCATCCAAATAGTTCTTTTCCCTCCTTGAAAACTGAAACAGAGTAAATGCACCAGTAGTAAGAGCTATTTGTAAAACATTATTTTCTTTGAATGGTGGAATTTTCTTTTTTTACATCAACTGTGTGATAGGTGAGTGGTCGTGGGATCATTGGATGATGCAAGTGTTCGTTTCTTGCAATTGCAGTGTCCATGTAGCCTGGCTGAAATATCAGGTATAGCTGTGATTCAACTGCCTTTTGTCATGGTAATGGAGAGACTTCAAAGGGAAAAGTCCGGCTTTGTCCTGAATTTATGTTCAGTCTTTGCCGTGTATCTTTCTGTAGCTTTCTACTTTTTAGGAAAAAAATAAAATTAGAGCTAATCAAAGTTTGACTAGATGTTATATTAAAGCATGGTGCAGATCTCCACAATCCTATGGCTTTCTCTGTCCTCCCAGAACCTGTCTGTGAGCTGGCCATTCTGTTTGGCAGTAAAACATTAGGTATTTTTTTTCCAGGCAGCTTTAAAATGGAGCTGCTCTCTGAATCTGAAAATCATCATAACCATTGATCCTTGTCTCACAGTATATGGGATTGTGAAATCGAGGAAGCATGATCTCTGCTTTGCTTACCTCAAAGGAGAATACAGAACAACCCCTCACGCAAACTAGACTTTGTCATCTTATTGTGATGCCTGTCTAACGTGTTCAAGCAAATCTCCCTTCCTTAAAGAAGGCTGAATTGTACCTTTTATATACCATGTAGGAATGCATATGTAGATCTGAAATGATGTAAGTATTTCTGTTTTGTAATGTGCCCCTAAGGCTTCTGAGAGGAATAAAATGTAGATAAAGTGAACAGAAAGAAAAAGAAATTGACCAGTTTTTTTATTGACAGGTATTTATGTAAGTTCTGTGCTGCAGGTCTTTCATCATGCGCCAGTGCTGATAGCCAGGATGCTCAGCTGTTCCAGGCTATTTAAAACATTTCTTGTTACACCTAAAGTACAGCAACTGCTTTCTCTCATAATTAAAGTGTTCAGTGTAGTATTTTTGTAATGCAGAAAATAAGTCGTATTTTTTAAAAAAGAATTTTTTGAAATAAGGTTGTACATTTTTCTTTTCACAACCCTGTTTTCTGAATAGTCTAATTTTATATAGGAGCAGTTTAAGAGACGTAAAACATGCATTTCTGATTATTGAAGACATCTGAAGTTAACATTATTTCAAATCCTGATACTGGAAATGTTTTTGATTTCTGCTGTATTCACAGAGACTGACTTTTGTCTAGTGCAGTTAATGTCCTTTGACTGCCCCTCAGCCCTTAGAGAAGTGAGGTGTCTTCAGCTCCACTGGTAGTAGAAGCAACCTGGGGAGATTACTAGACTGAAACTAGATTTTTGGGAGCAGTTCTGCTGAAGATATGATTAGGTCTTGTTCCTCTTCTTCAGAGCACTTCACAAGTTAATTGTCCTCTCACTCTAATAAAATGATTTGAATGTAATGCATTTGAAAGTATATTTCAACTGCAAGGCAAATGACAACCCCTCTGTACATCTGTGAATGTAAGGAGCTGCTTCTGAAAAATATTTTTCTGGTTTGACATGTTTCATACTTCATTCTGTTTTTCTGCAAGGGAGGAAGGAAAAAAAATGCTTGGTTGCTTTTGTGCAGTTTCAGAACCTAAAAGTCTAAGTTTTTTAAAATTAAAAAACAAAGTAGTATTTTTGTAAGATTATTATCTTGAAGGAAGCTGATAGTTGAGATGGTTTAATTGGGAGATACGTTTCATGATTTTCTTATTAAAAGTCATGGTTAGGAAGTCAAAGCATTTCTTTGAAACTGGATACCTTAAATAATCTAGGAATAAATTTTGATTTCAAGTAGAAAACTCTTTTCTTGAGTAAAAAAACTTTATTAAGCTTGTGTGATTTTTCCAGAATATATGGGACATGTTGATAGATTTTTAATGTAGGCACTTTTCCCTTCTAAAAGCCACTTGTCTCCTTCTAAAAGCTTTCTTCCATTAATGCTTCCTAGGCTTTTGTGTTCTTAACAAAAGCAAAGTTCTGGTAGATTCCTTTTCTATCTGGCATATTTTTAAGGGAACAGAGCCCCCAAATCCCTAACTCATGATATAGTCTATTCCCTGGCTACTGTAGAAATTATTTTCTGTTTTGTTTTGTTTTTTTTAAACTAAGGAGATTTTTCAAGACCCCATTTAAAAAATTGAAATTCTTATTAAGACAATAGAGCTTGCAGAGGTAAGTAATTTATCATATTAGACTTTCAGAGATAGGGGGAAAGCAAGGAAGCTCTTTTGCTCAAAAATATTCCTTCAGTTTACCCTTTTTCCTGAATCATGTCAGTTTGCTTAGTAGAATATTTTTGCTTACAGGCACTGACATGTTTATGTTCTTAGTTGAGCGTAATGGTGGTTGTAGTAGATGTGGGCGTGACAAATTTTATTTACTTCCTTTATCTTGACCTGAGTCCGTTTTTTGACTGGTTTGTGTAACAATTCAAACACTTCTGTTTTGGAATTGTCTTTGGAAGGAAGGAGAGAGGAAGAGCAGAAGGACTTTATTTTGGGTTGCTTTCATGTGAAAAAGTGCATAGGGACTCTTACTGTGTTACAGGGTGAGATTTGTAATGTATTGAGGACTGCATTTGCGTGTGTGAGTTTGTGTGAGCACTGCATGAGTTTGCTATGGTCTATCTTAATTCTGTTTTCTACATTGCAGGCTGAATATGTCCAGCTTGTGACAGAACTTAGAATGACAAGAGCCATTCAGCCTCAGATAAATGCCTTTTTACAAGGCTTCCATATGTTCATTCCACCATCTTTGATCCAACTTTTTGATGAATATGAACTGGTAAGCAGAAATGCCTATATGCTTTTAAATACTTCGCTCAGCATACTTCATCAGCAGTGTAATGATGAAGAAGTAAAGCTCAGTAACCACAAAATAAACATTCTGTAGCTTTCACTTTGGTTCCTGACGATCGATCAATGAGACTCATTATGCATATTCCTGCTTTTTATAATTACTCAGAATTACCATCTTCCAGAAATTTCATATGGCAGCAATAAATGCCTTAAGTTATAATTTCAACATGGAGTCAGGTTCTTGTGGCCTTTAAACATTTTCATATTTTCCTTGAGGAGGATAAAAATCCTTTAAAAGTAAGGAGATGTTATGTCTCTACTTTTTCTGAGTCCCAGAATGAAATTCCAGTAAGTTTTTGTTGGTGATTCGATTTTCTGCATCTGATGCATCTCAAATTTTTTCCCAGGTCATGGCAAGACTCAGGGGTTTTTTTTGGGTGTTTTTTTGTTTTGTTTTGTTTTGTTTTTTGAGTTTTTTTACATTCTTTGGCAATAATTTTTTTTCTTAATACTGCATACTTATACAGATCCTGTGAAGTTACCTGAATGCAAGAACGTTCATGTGTTAAAATTTAGTTGTAGGTTCCATAAGGTTGCAACTAAACAGAAAAAGCACTCTAATTTTTCTTCTTCTTAAAGCATTACTTTTAAAAATAGCATAAACTCTTAAAATTAGTGGTTAGTCAGGAGGACTAATCACAATCTGTGTGTTTGTGTGCTTCTCCTGAAGGAGCTTTTGTTGTCTGGTATGCCAGAAATTGATGTGAATGACTGGATAAAAAACACAGAATACACCAGTGGCTATGAGAGAGGAGACCAAGTTATTCAGGTAAAATCGTTTCGTTCTGTTTTTTTTTAAAATAATGTAGACTATTGAATGTTAATCCAAAAAATGTGCTTTTTGTTGTTGTTGTCATTATCTGTGTGTGTTGTGGAAGCTTATTTTGGCTGAAATTTGTGAAGGTTTTTTCATACTATATTCCTACATTAAGTAACTTAATTCTCTATGAATTTCATAGGAAAGTTTCCGTAATTTAAGTAGGAGGGTTTTTTTTGGGTGTTTTTTTGTTTCGCCAGTATGATTCCATTTATTGTTTCGCCAGTATATTTTCAAGTACTATGAGTATTTAATGGAAAATACAAACTAACTTTTTTGTCATGTAGTGGTTCTGGGACGTGGTGGAAGAACTAACGCAGGAAGAGAGAGTTTTACTATTGCAGTTTGTTACTGGCAGGTGAGAGAATCGTCTGTAAGAACAAATATATTGTCTAGATACTCTGAAATAAGACAAGAGACTTGAGAGTACCATATAAGATCAGATAGCTAGAAACTGTTTTGCATACTTGGGTGTTCTATATGTTGATCAAAGTAGACAATGTGTGTGTTAATACTTTGCTGTCTGTGTTGTCAGCAAAATGATTGATTACGTATTTATTATACTCGACCACTTTGTAAGAGGCCTTTGTTGCTGTCCAGGCAATTTTTAACAAGGCTGTAGTGCATTTAACTGCACTTTATAGTCTTGTTCCTGTTGCATATTTATGTGCCTCTTGGCTTCTCCAGTAATCAGCTGAGGCTGTAATATATGATATAACTAGGTATCACTTCAGTCAGTGTAAACAGAATATCCTTCTTCTCAAGCTGAGTTGAATTTAACATTAGTGCAGTGTGTCAAGATATGTGAAAATGTAACCTTAAGCTAGACTGTTTGCTTTATATAGGTTTTCTATCCTAAATTCTGTTTGTTCTCTAGGGAAAGCCACTTTTATTTCCCTTATGGTTTGCGGGCAGTGAGGGAATGTTTTAGCAATAAATGCCCCTGTGAGCTGGGTGAGTTGCCCAGCTTGTGTGTACAGACATTTCACAAATGGATCTGTAGACACACATATGGCACCTGAGCTGCGCAATCCAGTCTTTTTCTCATAGCAGGCAGGGATCACACCAATTTCTTAGTCTGATGTTCCCTTAATATTCTAGGATTAGTAGAGTAGTTGACCTTTTGTGTTTAAGTTTTGTGGTTAAGCATACAAATTAAGATCATCAGAATTGCCTTTTATATTAAGGAATTTCACAGTGACTGATGTATCATCAAATGGCCCAGCCTCCAAATTCTGTTAGTTTCACTTGATTTATTATGAATTTCCTTGGGTTTAGGGATCGTGGATGATTTAAGAAGCTAGTTCTGTGCACACTGATCTTTTTGTCCTCTGAAGAAGTGATTCCTGCAGTTGTAACTGCATGTGTGTTGCATGACGACTGCTGTTTTTTTGTGTTTAGTGGACTAGTCCATTTCTAAATCTAGACAGCAAATAAGGATCCTTAAGATGTAAGGTCATGTTTCAAATGCTTCTTAAAACATTCCAAATGATACTCAAGTGACATTCACTATTTTCACAGCATTTGGGATAATCTAGTGGATTCTAAGAGACACCTTCTATCAAGTAAACAATTTGCTGCCTGATTCATATGTGCATCAGCATCACTCGCTTTGGTCACAAATCACCTGCTGTCTTGTTCTTATCCATTTCCTTGTTAGTAGGGAAAAAAAAATTGGTATGGCTTTTAAGAACTCTGGATTGGAATTTAAAAACAATTTTCTTAGGATTTTTTTTTTTTGTATCAGCTAGTAAGAACCCTTTGTTTTTTCTTCAGTGTTTGAAATGCAATAGATATATTTTTCTGTAAAAATTTTGCTTTTGAAAGTTATCTCTAATAGTGATATGCAGCTGGCATTTTTGCACATAAATGTCCAGACAGTACTACTTTCTGGATATGGAAGATTTAGATGCTGACTTTTCTGTGAGCTGAAACACAAATTAGCTCAATACAGTAGTCGGGCTGGTATCTTAAGTAAAATTTTACATTAAAGTGTACCTGATTCAAACTATGATTTTCTTCTGGCCTTCACTATCCTTAGTGAAGGATTTCTTTCTATGGTTACTGGTTGGCAGGCTACATTCAAAATATTTTTTTTTTCTTCCCATTTCCCTTTACTCTCTTCTGTACATTCACTTACTTGATTTTATGTGTGTGTAGTGGAAATGTTCTTTTCCAATCAAAGACTGTGAAATTAATCTAGTGAATTAAATAAAACAATTATATTTGTGATTATGTCTTCAAGGTTTCTCTGACATCTCTAAATATTTATTAAACTTTGCTTTTTGTCTGCTTCCCCCATTCTTACATCTTTTTCTCTTCAATGTCATGAAGCCTTGCTTTGGTAGTTTCACTGGAGATACCATTGTATTTATCATTAATACCAATTTTGAGACATCTTTTAACAGTAAAGTAATTGTCATGAGCAAAGTCTGAACATTTTTGGAGGTCTTGGCACACTCAAGAAAAATCCTAAATGTTATTGTGCCTCATGTTTGGGATCTGAAAGTTCACTGATCTGCCATTTACTCTTTCTCTGCTAACAGCTGCTTGAGGTGATATTGCCAATTCACCATGCTTTTACTGATTTTTCCCCCTCTTAATCTGTTTGGTAATTATAATGGTATTTGGCTAAATTATTGTTAATTATCCATTGGCAACTTTTGATGAGGTTTCTAGTGAACAGTTGGAAGGAATTGTTGAAAGCTTGGTAAATGCTATATGATGAATTTTACTTTATTGGTATTCTACAGCTATAAAGACTATGTAGAACTTCTTTGGGAACTGTAGTTTTTGTTGGGCAATAAGCAATATGCTTATGCTATTTTAAGGGAAATGCAGCATAGTTGTTTATTGTGAAAGATATATGTGACTACTGTTATAGAAGTATAATAAAACATAAGGAAACCAGCTTGAAATATCTCCTCTACTGTGTTCTCATTCCAAGTAAATTTATGCAAAACTTGTCAGTGGAAAAATAGGTAGAAAAGTCATGATTCAGATGTAAACTTAAACATTTTAATAGTGTTGAAATTTCCAAAGCTGTGAAATTATATTGTTGCTCTTGCTCACAGCTATTTGCACATGTAGTAGAAGAGGTAAGGTATTGTCATATTTTTTACGTCTATTAGGAAGGGTTTTTTTTACTATATTGGCAGTGTTTTGCTTGGAGAAAAACTCATTCTTGGAGGCATAAGTTGGCAGCAATTTGTTCCTTGTAAATGTTCAAAGCCTTGACCGTACTTTACAATTTTGACTTGTTGTATGGAAAGTATTGTAGTAAGTTAAATTGAAAAAATTTTTAGCTAATAGTGGACTGAATGAAAAATTTTCAACAGTTGGGTCTGTGTTTTATTGCTGATTTGAATGTAGTGTGTTTATCAGATGGGAGAAAAGAAAGTCATTGCAGGGGAGGCAGCACTGCATTGGAATGTGAGCCAAAACCATGGTATGAAAGTACTGATGTAAAATCTTTACAGCTCTTCTGAATTGTTGCTGTAAGCACAATTCCATTTGTGTCAGAAATAATGTGCTTCAAATGATCAGCACTTCTCTCCATAGTGGTTACTTTGTATGCCAGTGTTAAAACTACATGCCCAACATAGCTGTTGTTAAGATAGGTAATTAGATTTATGTGTTGGATACTACAGCTAGTTCTAAAAGGTATGTTTAAAAGGTATTACTATGAGTTGTGTCCCAGCTCCTTCACATTCAGCAGTAGCAACCCCTACACATTTTTGCCAAGTAGTTTTACTGTCAGTGGAAACATTACTTTTTCTTTTCCACTCTTGCTTGTGGTTTTTAGTCACTTGATTTGGTGAACATGGGAGCATTGTTTTTAGTACCTGGTAATCCAGAATTCCAGCAGCTGTTCCATATTTTTTGGAAGGTTTATTTAGTTTTATCAGATTCTTTCTTTGCTAGCTACAAAATCACAATAGCTGGGATTGTAAGGGACCTCTGGAGATTAACTTCCACAGAAAATTCTGAGTTGGAAGGGACCCACAAGGATCATCAAGTCCCACTCGTAAGTGAATGGCCTCTACAGGGATCAGCCTTGGCAAGAGCTCTAACTGACTGAGCTCTTGTCAGATTGTCTAGTCCAACAGGCTAGGGTCAGCTACAGCTGCATGCTCAAGATCTTGTCCAGACAGGTTTTGACTCTCTCCTGCAATGCTGACCTCTCAACTTCTCTGGACAACTTGTACCAGTGTTTGACCACCTCACTGTAAAAAAGCGTTTCCTACATTTAAACGGAAATTTCCTAGACTTCAATTTCTGCCCATTGCCTCCTCTCCTGTAACTGGAGACCACTGTTTCATCTTATTTATCCCTTCCTTCAGGTGTTTATACACATTGATTAGATTACCCTGAGCTTTCACTTCTCCAGGCTCAACAGACCGAGCTCATTTTTGTCTTGTGTCAGGTGCTCCAATCTCTTAAAATCTTTGTGGCCCTTTGTTCAACTTGCTGCATTGTATCCCTGTCCCTCTTATAGTGGAGAGCTTGGAGCTGGACTCCGGATATTTCTCCCCAAGTACAGGGAAAGGATCATCACCCTCTCCCTGCTGGTGACATTGTTCCTAATGCATTCAACATCTTGAGTCTTTATCCTTTCATTATAGTGGAGTTTTTGAGTGGTTGAGGGTTTTTTGGGTGCAAAGGCTATGCTGGCAGCATGTTACTTTGTAGTGCATGCTATCTTAAGTTGATGAAAATATCTGAATATCTAAATTTTACTTTATTTGTTAGAGAGGGGGACTGTGAACAATGGGCTGTTGCTCATTTACACCTTGAGTAATCTTTGAATAATATGTTGGTAAAGGAAAAAAAAAATTAATATGATTGAGATTGCATTGCTGAAGATGCCAGTGATTTTTTTAGTGTGTTCTGGCTTTGCCATGGTTTGTCACTGGGCAAAAGTGTGACTGATGTAATGCTTTTATTAGTTACGTGTAATATTTGGTCTGAAGTAGTAAAAGGATAGACATGTCAAGGATACTTTGGTCACTTGTCCCACAGATAGTAACCAGAGAAGAAACTATTTTATGATGTAGTATTTCTTATACTGTAAATATAAATAGCCATGTTTGTCTTAACTGAGATAATGCCACAGTAAAAGAAAGTTATAAATCTGTTAGAAAGCATAAAGAGCAGGCCATGAAGATGGTGAAAGGCCTTGAGGGGAAGATGCACAAGGAGTGGCTGAGGTCACTTGGTCTGTTCAGGCTGGAGAAGAGGAGGCTGAGACCTCATTGCAGTCTCCAGATTTCTCAGAAGGAGAAGTGGAGGAGCAGGCACCAATCTCTTCCCTGGTGACCAGAGACAGGACCCGAGGGAATGACATGAAGCTGTGTCAGGGAGGGTTAGGTTGGATGTTAGGGAAAGGTTCTTCATCCAGAGAGTGTTTGGGCACTCCAGGCTCCCCAGGGAAGTGGTCACAGCACCAAGACTGACAGAGTTCAAGAAGTGTTTGGACACTGCTCTCAGGAGCATGGTGTGAGCCCTGCAGAGTCATGAGTCTGACTTTGATGATCCTTGTGGGTCCTCTCCAACTCAGAATATTCTATGATTCTATAAACATTCTGCTACATGAACTGGGTAGAGAAATGAGTCCTTCTTACAGACAGAATTATCTTAAATGTCAGTCAAACAATATGATGCCTATATATAAGTGGACTAATGTGTTATTCAATCTTTTAATTAAAAGCATTTAAACAATGAGAATTTCGATATCAGTAAGAAAAGGGGAACTTTGGTAAATATGTTAGTAACTGTCAAATTATCCTAAGCAAGTGATATTTTCAGTGTAAAGATTATATTTTTTTCCTTATAACATTATTGCACTGGTCTAATTTCTATGCATTTTTTCAGTTCCAGAGTGCCTCATGGTGGCTTTGCCCATATAATGGGTGGCAGTGGATTGCAAAATTTTACTATTGCTGCTGTACCATATACTGCAAATCTTTTACCAACATCAAGCACATGGTATGTTAATTATTCTCATTGAAATATCTTAAAACCAGGGCTTTTTCATCTCAGTCACAGTCAAAAGTACAGTTACTTTGAATATTAAAAGGTCCAAAAAATTTTGAAGTTTCTGCAGTATTCTCCAACATGAAAGTGATAGGTTTTATTCCAGATGACATTACATTATGTTTGCTCATTGTTTGCAACTTGAATTTGCCTAATTAAAGGTAGTGAAATTAATAAAGGAATATTAAAGTTAAATTATTGTATTACAGCTTACTGAAGTGAAAAAAACCCAACTTAATTTCCTGCAATATATTTGAATGCTCAGTGGCATTATGAGTCAGCACAGGATTGTTTTCTTCCATAAATGTGATTTATTCAGGGGTTTTAATCAGAAATCTTTACTCTTGAGTTTTTTGCTGAACTGTGTTGTTGCTTTTTTTTTTTCCCTTTTCTTTTCAGTATCAACATGCTCAAGTTACCTGAATACCCAAGTAAAGAAATCCTGAAAGACAGGCTTCTTGTGGCATTGCACTGTGGAAGCTATGGTTACACAATGGCATAATGAAGTCTAGGAAACTCGTCTGACTGCTAATGTGCAATTTTGAGTGACAGAAGTAATTTTGGAAACTATCAATAGAAGTGCATCTTAGACGCTACAGCCCATTGGCAGGGCTGGGCTTCAGAACTGGCACAGGACCATCAGTTTTCTCTCCATTATTGTGTTGTCAAGGTAGCTTTGATACCATCACAACAAACTTCTCAGTATGCTGTATTTTCATTTTTTAAAATTACAGATCTGTATGGAAATCAGTTTGCGTGCTTTTCATTATTACTTCAGTCTGAGAAAGTTTGTCAGAATCTCTTTCAGCAGTTTACTTTTGATTTTCAACTATGTGGCTGAATGACATTTGCATTGCACTCAGATGGAATACTGCAAATGAAGAGTTGTACTTTATGCCTTGTTGCATGTGAAAGTGCCATTTATTTTTGCAGACCACTACAGAAGTTCAATTGGAATATTGTACAGTAAGACAGAGCTGATGTATTTTCCATTTCTTTGCATAGTAACAGAAAGAAAATTTTATAACTTTTTGGTATTTTAATGTATATAGTATGTAAAGATTAGATTGTTATGACTGGAAAAAACAGATTGAGTGTATCTAGTTTATATTAGAATTTACACTATATTCTACTAAGTATTTAAGGTATTTGTGACTTTATAGTCAACTTGCAGTTTAGAATTTGTAAATATTAAGATCTGTATCCATTGTTTTAATGCCTTTACGCTTTCCTTGACATAATTGTACGTTCCAAAGATATTATTAAATTTTAATATTTTAACCAGAATTGGACTGTTACAAATTTGTGTCTCTCTGGGTGGATTATTCTTTTTTCTATCAGAATTTTATTCATCTTTATATTTTAAATTGTCATGGAAGCAGTATTTGAGATGTCATTGTCAAAGTGTGTGAATGGACATAAACAGATGCACAAGGATGGAAGTTATCTTCTGATGTTAACTGACAAGACTCTGATAGAATCTCATGTCAAAATTTATATAGAATTAGAATATATTACAAAAATACACAGCAAGAACTCAGCACCATTTGCTAAGTAGCTGCACATGTTGGGGTTGATGGCGCTATTGCAGAACTGCTTTTCTGGGGACCCTGGGGTAGGCCTACGTTATTGTTTTGATTCAGGCTAGGAGTGGTTTTTTGGTTGTTGGTATGTTTTTTCAGTTGAGGGTGTGTTTTTCCTTTGTAAATTAATCTAGCCATCCCTGCTTGTCATGCCTTTGCTTCAGAAAATGCAAACTGGATTCTGTCCAGATGAAACTAAACAGAAAAAGTTGGTCCAAAAAAAGTACCAAATGCTAATGGACGAACGTCAAATTTATGTCTGCTAGGCTTAAATGGTATGAAGAGGTGATCTGAAAAGTTCATAAATTAATTCAGATGTAGCAAACCCCCCAAAGACACAAGTTTGAAGTTTCAGGTTCACAGAAACTTTCCTACCCATTCATGACCCATTCATGTTTTTCTGCACTAAGTGCTAATACGTGTCTAGCCTGAGTTCACCAGCTGATCTGTCTAGGTTGCTTACTTTGCACTGTTTCTTCTCAGATTTTGTTTATTTTAATCTGAAGCATACATAACCTCTCTGGGAGTGTGAGAGAGAAATCCATGGACCATCTGATTCAGTCTTGCCACAGTAATTTTCCTCTGGACTAAGCTTTATATGAGGACTAATTAGCTTCATTTCCTTTTTCGTTTCTGCACATGTTGTATAAATGTTGGTTTAAGTTGTTCAGCAGAGCCTGTGACTGCAATGTAAGAAGGATACCAATTTTAATTAGTGGAAAGAGCAGACTCTCCCAGCAGGGCAGTCCAGTGAAAGCTGGTTGGCTGTTGCTTCAGTCAGCAGACAGATGCTGTTCCTCTCTGGCATGCTCTAGGAAGCTTAGGCTACTTGGATACTTAGATGTTTGGGGCTGTGTGAGGTTTTACTGTTAAATCCCAGTTACCTTGCATCCTTCAGTTTAGCAAAAGTACTTTGCTTTTCTGCACAGCTGGGCCGTGCTAGGTTCCTTGGTTCTGTTGCTTATTTTATGATGTGCTTCTGCAAGGTAGATCAATAGGAGGACAGTTTTTTTGAGCAGTATGAGGTATTTGTCAGACATTAGGCATTTGTTTTCTTTATGTAAACTGGGATTTTTGTCTTTATCTAAGGTTTTACTGTAAATAATGTTCATTAACTGCTATGCAATGTGTGGTTTTTTTTTTCCATTTCACATTTTTTATTTACAGTAATACATAGCAGTTTCCAGGAAGCCAAAACGTTGCATGGTCCTGCAGTATTCAAAATAAGGCGTACTGCAAGGCTGAATGAGGAGAAAAAGGAATTGGGGTTTTTTTTCCACTTCTATATTATACTGTAGGTGACATAAGTATCAACAAGTTGAATTTGGTCTCAAACACCTGAAATGCTTGGCAGTTGGTTTTGAAATGTAAGGGAGAGCAGAGTTTTAATGTTCTCAACAGTTTCTTATGACAGCTCTTCCTGTTATAGCCTCATAAATGGTAAGGCAGATTATTCCTTCTGCCTCTGTGCCAGTGTTAGTCATGTCCCCTACAATGTGTCTTGTAGGATTTCTTGTAGTGTTTTCACTACTTACCCCCATAACAGATCAGAATAAAATTCCTTTAAAATGCTCCTGTGATAAGAAAACACAATATAAATATGTAGATAATGGGAAGAGAGCTCTTGATACTGGACTCTTGGTATAACATCAACCTTGTTACTGCTTGTTTTGAACAAGTTTTTTTTCTGCTGAAGCTCTGAACAGTGTTGTTGTCTGCAGCTGACCATGTAAAGTTTGCAGGATTTAATTACTGCATTGAAAGACTGTTTTTAGGACACCTGTGCCCTATTAGCAACAGGGTGTGAAAAGCCTGTTGAGAAAGTATAACTTAATATAGCTTGTGGTTTAGAATGATTAATTGGTTTATGTTTGTTCTCTCCCACTGTGCCAGAACAAGGCAGGGTGAGTGTTTTATCTCAGAAAGAACAGAACAGATGTCTTGTCAGATCATAGATCATCAGTGCTCATTAGCTTTTATTATCTTTATGAAATGTTAGATAGCAAAGCCTAGTTTTTGATGCTTGAAAATGTGTTGTGCATCTAATGTTGCAAAACCATTAAAACCATAAACTGTGAAATGTAGCTTAATGACTTCTACTGTATGTTCCATAGTCAAGTAAGATTGAAAATGGAATAAGAGGAAGAAGGTGGTTGGCCTGAATTTTCCAGAGACTTGGAGACTTTCACGTGTACAGTAGGAAAAAAATGCTAGGATCACCTCTGCTTTAGAAATTGTAGGCAAATCAGTAGTTTGTATATGCAGGTCTTGTTACTGAGAATTTTTAGCGTGTCCAAAGAAGAGCATTTGTCTAGTTAAGAAGTACAATCAGCCAACTACTAAACTGATGCTAAGAACCAAAGCTTTAAATCAACTAGATCAAACCTCCTCAGGGATTCTGGAGTTGTAAAGATAAGTGCTTTTCAAGTCAGAACATCTGTTTTTATCCAGATTTACTATAGATAATCATACAGCTGATAGACCAGAGACTGTGATATATGTTTTATAGACACACTTGTCAATTCAACAACTTTTTTACACTCTAAGGACAGTAACAGAGTTAATATACATCTGTGGGACTAACTGTTGTTTAGAGGCAGTAGGAGTCAAACCACATAAGGAAATCTAGTTTAAGGTTACTGACTTAGTATTAGGTTAACTGTAAGGTTAACATAAGGTCACTGGCTAGTTTCATTTGAAAATAGCTCTATACAGTTAGGTAGATTGAAACTTCTCTAGTTATGTGTATAAAGCTGTATTTCTAGTTTCAGTTTTAAAAATCTGCATGTAATTTGAACTAATAGAATATATTCATAAAAATTGAATTAAGATAGTATGAACTTTAGTTTGGGTTTAAAAATGGCATTATTGCATGTCTTTCTATACATGGCATATAATTTAGTTGGAGAACATTATTTTAGAAATGCTCACTTAATATGTTTGAAATGTTACAGATGGGCTCAAAACAGCACTAAGAAGGGCTGCAGTGGTCGATTGAAATATTTCCTCTGAAATCAGTGTCATTTGTGTGTCAATCAGTGTTAAAAAGTGCTCTCATCAGAAACACTTTTGTCTTCTTACATTATTTACTACACTATAGTGATAGATTTTCTCTTACAGCAGAACCCTCCCAGATTTTTCCTGATCTTTTTATTTGTAATGTATAACCATTGGTAGGAATAGCAAAGAACATCCCTAAATGCATGCTAGTTTTTTTCCCTAGGAAATTGTTTAAAAAAAGAAAAAAAATGAATATGATTGGAAACTGGCTGATGCCAAAAGGTGCAGAAGTTGAGCAGGAGTCCAAACACAATGAAAGCAAGTGTCCCTGAACTCACTGTTTGCAGCTGTGTATACTTGCTGCATTAAGTGCTTGTGACATTCTGTGCCAAGAGTTCAACTATTCAGTTTCATACAATGCCAAGTGATTAATCGGGATTATTAGGATACTCCCGGGATAGTTTCACTGTACTGATTGCCTCTGACATATCAGTTTGCTTAGATTAAAAAGCAATTGTTGCTGTCCAGTCAAATTTATAACCTCTGGTAAAAGGAAACTGAACCCCTAGTGCTGTCCACTATATAAAAACACCTTTGGTCTACGAATTGCATAGATTGGAAAGAAAACGGAATACTTGCAGAGTGCCACTAGTTAACATGCATAGGGCAAAGATTTCACAGGTATCTAATAGACAGCTTTTCTGTGCTAGTAAGTTTATTCTGACCTATTTAGGTGAATCTGTAAGCACTATTTTAGATTAACTCTTCTAGTTGCTGTCTTTATTTCTACAAAGTGATGCAGCTGTTGATTGGTATTTGGATGTTACAACAGTATGGCTTTAGGTGTGTGTCAACTAAAAAATGGGATTGTACTATGGGGAATGTAAATTCCATATTAGTTTAGGTCTGGTGAGGTGGCCTGGAAACAACTACTGTGCTTTACCCCTGATTTGTGGGACATATTAGTGATGCTCTTAGGTGTAAGACCATAAGCGAGAGAAAAGAGAAAATAAATGGTAGAGGCACACTTCTCAAAGTGAAGAGTGTCTTTGGGGAAGAGGTGAGTCGTGTCCTGAGTATAAATGTGGAATAACAGGGGTGTTTTGAGAACAGATATGTCATTCAGCTGGCAGGTGGAAAAAGTGCCTGAGCTTCCTAGAGATGTGATCCTTGTTTCTTCCCTGCCTGGTCTGAGGGCTGCAGTCTGCAGCCACTGAAACTGTAAAGACTGGTTGGGCTCAGCTGGGAGGGTTGCTGGAGAATGATGAATGTTTTTTTCATGTTTGATGCTAGCTGAGAATGAGCCTACTGCTGACTCATCATTTTGTTGTATCCCCCTCCAGCCCATGCTTAAGGTAAATTTTCTGGGTACTGTTTGCTAAAGCAAGTTAAACTGCTGCTGAATGGGCACCACTTCAAATTGTACACGAGAAGGGGCTGCCACGTGCAGGTGAGATGCTCTCCATTAAGCACTGTGGCATGAAAAGCTGCTGAAATGTGTCTCCAGTTTAGGAAAACTCAAAATATAAACTCTGTGGGCAGGACATGTGGGGGTTAATAGTCATATCTTTGCTTTTGGTCCTTAGAACCTTGACATAATTTTGAAATGCACCTTATTTATGGTGCGTGTTTGTTTTGGAAATACTCTCCATGTGTCTTTGTTTAGGTTGGTATTCTTTGTGTAAAAGTTTTGATTTTAGCATATGTAGAAGTTCCATCTCCAGTATTGACTGGATTGTGGCAATTTAAGAACTGTCTTAGACCAAGCAAGCATACTTACAGTCTTTGATATTCATTACAGTTTCTATGTATTTAGTGACAATTTCCTGTGTCTTCACTGGTAAGGGTACCAGAGAAATGGACTGAAATAATACAAATGTATGTGTGAATAAACAATGAATTTTAATGTAAAGCTTTGCTTCCTATAAGATGCATTAATACTCTGATTAAAACCGTCCAAAAGTCCATCTGTGTGTAAGTACAGCTCACAGCTATGTGCACTTTGTGTATGTGTCTAAATGCCTGAGGAAAAGCTTTTCCTTAATGTCTTTAACAGAAAAAAAAAAAAAAAGAGAAAAAAACCTTTGGCTGTGTCTTGCCCTGCTGGACTCCAGGTTTTGTTTCTGCTTCTCTATTTTATTTCCAGTACCAAGCTTCTCAGTTACTCAGTCTTGACTGGTTTGATGTGAGTTCATGAGGGGCTTTTGCTCTGTCACGTATCTTTGTACTTAACAGACAGCAAAGTTCAATAGAGAGGCAGATGACACTGGGCCTGCCACGGCTCACGTTTGATGTGTACGTCTGGCACTGACCCCCTCTGTAACCTTAGTGAATCTCTTCGTGTCTCTGTACGTAGGCCGTGCTGTTGCAGTTAGACTGTAAACTTCTGAGGGAAGGAGACAGCCTTTGTGTGTTTGTGTGGCGCTTTGCGGAGCAGATGAGTTTGGCAGGGATATGTGGAAGTATCCCAGATGTAGTGTCTGTATTTTTACCCAGGGTTTAGTTCTGTTCCTTGGAGACTGTCCTTGAGTGGAGCCTCAGGAGACTATTTGCTCTTCTCTCTCAGCCATCCTGCTGAGCCCTTATGGCAGCTGGAGCAAACCAGAGCAGATGGCTGTCATAAACTTGTGGTTAGGAAATCTTGGTATCTTGAAAATGCTGTTTGGTGCTCACCAGTCACGAATTTTGAAAATGCTAACAGAAGTGCTCAGGATCAACCAAGCACTCTCCAAGGCTTGCTTCTGCTTCAGTGTCTTGTCTTCCCCTGTCACCTGGACTATATGCTTGGTAAAGTGTGGGGGAATGTGTTTATTCCTGCAGTCTGTCTGGAAAGCAGTCATGTCTGATAACCAGCGAACTGATGGGGGTGCTCCACACAAGTGTGACTCAGGTGCTTTAACTTGCCCTAGAAGCACCATCTTGTCAAGAGCTTTTGCTGCCTTGATGTTGGAGGCTTTTACATCCACACACTGATGGTTTGAATAGAGAGGTGCTTTTGATAAAGGCAGGAAATCCCAGAATGTTTTAATGCTGATTCCTTAACTTTCAGATAAATAAGGATCTAACAAACTTCTGAAAGAGTTGGAAAGTTGCATTTAAGCAGTAGGAGTTATCTTGTGGCAAATCTTACTTTCTGCTTGAAGCAGCTATGAGTTTGGTTTTCAGAAGCCTTGATGGCAAGTGTCATTCTCCTCTTTCTGTATCCATTCAACATCATCTGGCAACTTCTGTCCCAAGACTAACCACCTAAAGTTGAACTAATCCCAAGAGTCCGTCTGGCTTTGATTCTACCTTTTTTCTATATGTGCAGGTTCTCACTAGTACAATCTGTACTTAAAGTCTGCATTTTTTTCCTGTTATGTGGACACTCTGACTCTAAATTTAATCTGGACCTTCAATACGAATTTGATATGAATATGATTTTTAGTTTAATAAAATAAAGCCCAATGCACTTGTACCTTTGTAAGATGAACAGTTACATACATGAAAGCCCTTTAAGTATGTGTTTGAAGTAGTCTGCACTTAAAGGAAAAAAAAAAGTAACAATTTGGAGAACAATGATGTGCTGGTCTCTTCATTCAGGGTGTTATCCTGCAGCTCTACAGAGATGCTGCTTTTTAAAAATATGCCTTATTTTTGCCGTGACTGTGGAATAATAATAATAGATCTTTAAATTTCGTGCAATAATTCTCTCCTTCAGACAAATCAAACTTCACAAGCATCAGGAAAGCTTCTGAGCAGGGTAGAAGGCAGGATAGAAAGCAGTAAACCAGCAAAGAAGCTGTAGAGTCTGAAGGTCTCTAATTTTCAAGGTAACATATAGTTGTTTGGTGATTTATGCCAAACATCAACTCCTACTGTCCCTAAAAAAAGGAGTGCCAAGTATCTGAAATATTTGCATTGATTTTTCTGCCTTTGGACAGCTCTTTACTCTGATCCTGGACCATAAAATTGTGCTAGTTCAGTATGTCTAAACCTGCTTAAGTAAGGGAACTTAATTATTTTGACATTTTTATCAGATTTCTATCTTTGTAGGATACCAGGCCTTCAAGCTGCCAGAGGCGAAATTAAATGTGGGACATCCTGTTCATCAGACTGGTGTAATTGGTGGGTAGGGGAGGTCTCTACTAAGAAATCTTTGCAGAGTCCAAAGGTGCTTGGCTTTTAACTTTTGGGGAAAAGCATAATTTTTATGAATGACTTGTTTAAGAAAATGATCTCTTTCTTGTAAACTGATGTAAATTGCTGGAATGGGAGGATCATACAATATGCCTCTAGTTAACAGTATTTAATTCAAAGTTAATTAGTCTAATTTCTCTTTCCTCTAATGAATTTAGTGTTTGTATGTAAGCCTTTTTTTCTTAGACACCTATCTATGGGAGGTGTGGGTGTGACCTTTGAATAATGTGCTTTGTCATTTCCTCCCGTTTTTGATTACTGGCCTTTCTTTTTATTGCAAAACTGCTAAATTTATGTTCTGAGCAGTGATTTAGATAAAACTTTACTGAATTCAGGTAATACAGATGAGGACACCTATCTTCAAGGAGTGGTTTACTCTTTTTAGATTCTCTTCTTCCATGTATAAGACCACCTTAAAATATGAGAGTTAACATCTGCCCTACACTATGTATTTTCACATGTAGTCTTGAGGAGTTGTTAAAATCCTGAATTTTAGAGGAGCATGTGTTTCTGCTTATGTTGTCATAAGACCGTATTTCCTCTGTATTGCTGGATCTCACTTATGGTAGGCAAAGACTCTGATCAGCAGTCTCCAAGGAAAACATCAGTGTTTGAGAAGATATTTCTTCTGATACTTATTACAGGGTACTTCAGACAAATTGGGGAAGAAGTTTCTGTGGAAATGTGTACACAGGCTGCTGAAATAATCTGTTTACTTCAGAGCTGGGGCTGCAAACATCACTTGCAGTGGTTTAGCCCTGGCCAATGGCCAAGGCCCCACTAGAACTCCTCTTTTCCCCCTTCTGAACAGAACTGTATTACTAAACCATGATAAGAAATGCTGGCAGAGGAGCAAAATTAGGCTGAGACAAGGTCAATGCTTCTAAGTGATAAAGTGAATTTATTACAGAGTCAAAGAAGCAAGCAAAAACAAAGGAACATCTCCTAAACATTTTTTTTCCTCTGCCGTTCTCCCATCTTCCCTCCCCTCCCCCCCCTCAAACAGCTTCACAGCCCACTCTGCTCCCAGATTGTAAGGGGAACCCGGGGAGGGGGTTTTATCTCTAATTAGCTTAGTCCTCAGATGCTCAGATGTTTCCTCTTCTTAGCAATTATACCTGGAGGGGTCTCTCTCTCTCTCTCTCTCCTTTGGCACTGTGGCACGGTTTGCAGAAGTTGGCA
>VZRZ01002770.1:432153-535581 GCA_013398175.1 Climacteris rufus | reverse complement strand
CTCTCACCACAGGCTTTGAAGATGTATCAGTTCCGATGCTGCAGGAACCTCCTCCCCCATCCCTCCTCTTCGTTGGCGGACTGGCAGAGTTTGCTGGCCTTCATATCTGATGTTTCAGTTGTTCTTCTCAGTTGTTTGCTATACCCCCTCTCCGCTGCCTAACCTACTCCTACGTGACTACATGGCGCGCGCGTGTGTACTACAGAGATTGCTTTTAAAATATACTGTCGCAGAGGCGTTTCTGTGCTTCCTAATTGGCCCAACTGTGGAAAACAGCACATCAGTCTCCCAGGAGCCATCAGAGATAGGCCCTGACTGGACAGCTGTGGGAGCTTCTGGAAGCTTCTTACAGGAGCCATCTTTTGGCCCCTACCACACCCAAAAAGCTAGACCTCCCAAACTCCTCAAACCACCACATCACTCAAATGTTTCAGTAAAACAGCTTTACTTAAAGAAGGTTAAAAATTAATGTCTTGAGGGAGTGGTCTGATGGGCAAACAAAGGGCAATGAAAACTGTTGAGACCCCTTTGGATGCATCAAGAAGAGCAGGCTCCTTTCATTTCTAATTGTTTGTAGAAGCTGCAGGAAAGCTGCTGCCATTCTTACCTGAGACTTTCCAGCTCTGAGATGTGCTCCTGCTTTCTCCCCAGCCTCAGTAGCTGCAGCTGCCTTTCTCTGTCTCTTTCTTTTCTCCTCTCCTCCACCCTTTCTCATCTTTTGCAGCTTTTCCTGTTCACTGGAAGAATTATCCTTCCATTTGTCACAAAGCAAGCAGGTGAAAAAGAAAGAGCTCTGTTTTGTGGAAAAACTTTAGTTATATTTCATGCTCTTCATCAAATCTTATTTAGTTCCTACTGCCAGCAGCAGCCAGTAGTCTGAGATGTGCTCCACCATAGCCCCCTCAGTTGGCTCCTATTGCTTGCTTTGTGTGTGTATGAGTCTGCTCTCCCTGCACATACATCAGGCATGTGCCTACATCAGCCTTGAAAAATGTTTACAATAAATTTTCCTTTAGCTTTTGCAGCTATTTCCAGTTTTCATGAGCAGCTCTGATTATGAGGATAGATGCTTTGAAGCTTAGGACATATTAGAAAATGTAGTGAGGATGATCATGGTGATGTTCGAGGACTGAGACCCTTGTCATAGGAGTGAAAACAAGAAAGTTGAATGTTGCCCTGAGTTTTGCAGTTCTTCAACGTTTTCATTCATCTGTAACAGTTTCTCACGCACTTTCTGCAAAAATAGCCATGTTTTTCTAACTGTGTTCTATTGTTTGCATTCCTTTCTCCTGGGCGGAGATGTTTGATGGATTTTTCCTTTGACCACTGTGATTGAGGGGTGGCAATTTCTCCCTCCAATCCACAGTGGTTTCTAAGAAGAGATATAAATAAAGTCCAGGGTCTCTTGGCCCCTTTTTTTGGCTTCTCTCTCTGGCAAGTGTCTGCATGGTTTTCGTGTCCAAGTGTGACAGTTGAATACAAGTCAACCCTGAACAGATAATGAAGGTCAGCTAAAATTAAACTTGAGGCAGCAGTCACTTATAATCCTTCTTGCTCCAGTCTTGCTGTGCTCTTGGTAGTATTCAGTCATTACATCATGTTTCCCAGCTGAACTTAAAGGTTACACCATCCTTCCCAACCCACAGGCTCTCCCAAAGAAAAGGCATTGTGGTAAGGGTTTTGACTTTCATTTTGGGAGAAAAATCTAATTACTCTAGAGAGAGAGTAAATTCATAGCAAACATGGGTGGGATTTTTTCTTTTTGGTGTTCTTGTGTTTATTTTTTTAATGTAAATTTCATCTAAGTGAAATCGAATCCATCTTACTCCCCTGAAACCTGAGAAATTGAGGCGATTCCTTGTACTACCTGGATCTGGTGTTGGCTGGAAAGCTGATATGAATTGAGTGGTGGTGCCCAAGCCATGTGGCTTTGAACACTCTGCCTAATGTAAATGCTAGTATGCCAGTGTATAACAGTTCTCTGTATTTACTGCTCCGTGGCCATGCAGGTAGTTGTTCTGATCTAAGTCCAGACCAGTGCTGTTTGTTGCACTCAATGAGATGGTTATGGTCAGCAGTAGATAAGATTCAAATAAGCCTGTGGGACAAGTCTGTCTAAACATTACTGAGACTGTGGGATCCTTCTTGGAAAGAAAAGGCAATAAAATTTATCAATGCTGCAGTTAGATTCTGCTGCCTCCTACCACTATCCACCCTGCAGCTCTATTGCTGGCCATAAAATTAAGTTATTTTGTCACCTGTGGTTATTAATTTTAAATTAGGCATAGTAAATTTCATGCAGAGATATTTACTTACTGTAAATTTGTCTCCCATGAAACAAAGGGTCACTACCTTTGCAGAGTTATATAAAGGGTATCTGTTGCTGTTAAAAATAATGGAGACTGCAGGTTAGGACATCTTGTAGAGTAAGTGTATATACTAAGGATCAATAAGCATTTTATTAGTGCCTGGAGATTGTTTGACTATAAAGAATTTTTTTAGTCCAAGTGGTATAAAAAGATAAAAAAGTTAACCATCTGCTTCACTTTCATTTAAAATCTTTTGTTTAATTTCTTCTTTGCAGGTAACCAATTTCTGTTATTTTGCTGTAATGTTCAGGCTTGGAAGAAAATGTCTTTAAATTATGGCTTTTATTTATTCAAACGTACTGGTGGCATCATAGGTTTTACTGTTCCTGTTAGAAGTTTGAAAAATATTTCTTGCTACACTGAAAGAGAACAAAATTCAATTTAGAAATATAATTTCCTACCACTAAGAGATTCGATAACTTGGGAGAGATTAATAGGGCCTTATGACAGAGACTTGATTTAAAGCAGGAGATTAACACTGCTTTATCGGCCCATACCACAAGTGAATTAGCTCAAGAAATCTGTTTGAAGTTGCTGAGTTGTCTGTTAGAAAAAGGTCTCTAGATATTTATTTGATCACTGCTGAGTACTTGCTATAGGTTTGTCTCTCTGACAACACAGGAACAAACTTCACACCAGCCATGCTTATTTTACAGCAGCATATTTTATGTTATTCCTTGTTATCCCACAGGAAGCTGGAATGCTTTAGAGGTCAGCTGTTGGCTCAGGGGGATTATTTCTAATAAAATAAGTTAAAATTATCAAAGAGAATTATAGTGATGTTCTGATTTCATTGATATTGAGGACAAAAAATAGCTTGAGTGGTGTTTTGAATTGGAAAGGTTCTTTCCCTACACTTGTTATAAATCATATTTTTATCAGCAAAAGTCTCATTCCTTGTCCTAAATACAGAAGTGTTTATCTTGGGAGCATGTTAAAGCTGTTCAGAAGCTGGGTCTGACAGGCTGATAGATATACAGATGTACATAATTAACAGAGGGAACTGGGAGTTACTGTGCTGGGGCTGCAGCTGACCATTGGTCCAGGCTGGCATTCGAGCTCTGCTTCTGATATAAATTATATCAGCACCAAAAAGGAAAAAAAGTCAGTAGCAATCAATCCATTTCTGTCGTTTGATAGCTGTGTCTGAAGATACAGACATCAAATTAACTGGTATTCCTTAAGATCCTGTATGCTTTATTCAGAGTAAAAAAGAATTGCATCATGTGCCTAAATAAACATAACAGTGCCTGTGTGTATGCACAAGATATGCATGTGTCCACACAAATGCTTTTTTCTCCAGTATCTTTCAATTCCCTTGGAAAAATGCCTGAAGCAGCTGTACTTGTAAGTTCAGTCCAAAATGAGGTCTGCATGATTTTGTAACTTCTAGATTTTATTTATCCCAGATTTGTAACATCCAGGATTTTATTTCGAAAGCTCTTTCTTCTAATTATTTTTGCTATGCTGGCTCTGCAAATGAGTCTGCAGAATTGCCAATCTAAAGTATAGCATGGATGATTGTCAAAATATATTATTTTAACACCAAGCTTGTGTTTGTTGCCCAAAATAAGGTAATATGTAAAGGTGCAATCTCAAATGCTGCACTGCAGAGGTAGATGCAAATAGCAGCATTTTGTATGCACTATGTATGCAATGAAAAATGCTTAAAGAGTGCCTTCCTGAGTATCTCAAATAGAACCCTTTTCTTTGGTACAGGTAAGAATTAACAAGGCTGGTAAGGTGTGTACATTTTGCTGGAGTGAATATCTGCATTTCATAAAACCAGAAGAGTGTTTCCTGCAGTGTGCAGACAGATGTGTGAACAAGAGAGTAGCATTTAAATGCAAACAGCTTAAAGTCTTTTTGTGAGTGTTGCCCTAGGGAAGAGGGACAGGGAAAGGCCTCTCTGCTTCCAGGCAGGAGCAGCCTGCAGCCTACAGCATGGGCATGAAGTTCTGCTCACCACAGTGAGATACCAAGCCAAAATCATAACCTGCAGCTTGGGGATCAGGCCAGCAAGCTGTTTAAAAAGTGGGGGCTCAGGTAGCAATAGAAGAAAGCTAAAAAATGATTGCTAAATGTGAGCAAATGATCAGAGACCTGAACAATGTAAGACAGGGACCTGACAAAATATTGTCCTTATTTTTGTTTTAGGAGTTCGCCAAACTTTTTTATTCACTTCAACCAAGGCTCAAACTACCTTCATAGGCTCGGTTGAAGCAGACCACAGTCTCTGAAGATTGCAAGGTGCAGGTGACAGCTATGTTCATCTTGGTAAGGTTGCCGCATCTGTTTCTTTTGATGAGCTCAGGTATACCCCCATGTAAAAGGCAAACAGAAAAGCCCTTTCACCTTGGGAAAGTTACAGTCAGTGGAGGTGTTATGTTGTGAACTCCCAAGGTTTCCTCTGTGCTCACTTTGGAGGGGCTTCCCTTCCCCCGTGTGCCATCAAGGAGACCAGTCACCATCTGGTCCAAAGTCTTTGTAAAGTTCATTGTTGCAATAAGTGTCATTCCACAGGAATATAAACAGGCTGTCGCCCTACTGCGTTACTGGTATCTTCACACCAGTATGCCTAAAACTTGGTTGGCATTTATTAATGTGAGTAAAATTAAAATGAATATTTTCCAGCAGAAAGCACCTTGACAGCAACACTACCTGTGGTGCCGTTGTGGAAACCTCTGACTTGCTGTTGTGCTCACTGAGTCATTAGTTTGCTTGTAGGCAGAATCAAGAAACTGCCTGCTTTATACTAGTTTCAATCTGAACATACAGGTCTATGTGTATGTTCTCATCTCACCTCTTGTATCGGAGGTGACAAGATATGCAAGTTTTTTTTAATTTCTGTTGTATCAAAATAAATTTTCCAGAAAGACTGTCAACAAAGAGAATTGAAGACCTGGAGATTCTGCCTTTGCAAAGGTGTTTTAATCATCAGCTAACACATTATATTAAAATCTTAGAACTTACATATAACTTAAGTTTACTTGGCTTCAACTGCTGTTGGAACTTGACCTTTCCTATTCCATTCAATTAACTATTCCTTCTGTAAGGTGTGCTTTCCATGTCCATGGCACTTAAACACCATGGCCAAAATCTTTCCTGCCTCTAATTAATTCTTGAATATTTTAAATAATTTGAACTCTGTTCTCAGTATTGGGGAATACTCTTCTCTATTGGGGAGGAGTGTCAGTTTCCAAGAATACCCACTTGGACATGCCTTCTCTCTTCCTATTTGTCCTATAACAGTCCCTTCAGACTTTATTTCACCCTCTGCAGTTTATCTGAGTTTGGGTTTTATTTGTTTTATTTTCAGACTATGGACATGGGAGGTGTAGATAATGTCTATATGCAATCTACATATAGGAAGCTTTTTACTTACTATTCCAAATTTCAAATAGTCAGAAACTGTGATATCATTGATATGTATATAGATAAGAGAAATTCCAATGAGAAGTATTAAAGAAGGATAATTTGTTTGTTGATTTTCTATAAAGGCAGACTCCTAACCAAGTGTTTGTGCAGGTACATAGCATGGAAAACAAATAGAAGGAATTTGTAGTCCACATGCAGCTGCAGACCTATGTCATTGGAATTGCAGAAATATGTTGAGGTAGTTTGCATGACTGGAGTGGACCTGGCCTTAGTGAAAGGTTCTGCATCCCATAGTAGAGACTGGGAGAGTGATGCTTGACATACAGGAAAGTTGGACTGAGTCAGAAACAACTTAAGTCAACAGGGCAAACACAAGACTGTGGAACCACATGGGCTGTGTCCAAGGGTGCCAAGCATTGGCTGATAAAATTGCAGAATCCCTCTCTATCATCCTGGAAGTGTGATGGCATTCAGGGAAGAGGATAAAGGCCAATGCCTTTTTAATGCCATTTCAATGAAGAATAAGGAGGAGAATCTGGGGAACTGTTGACCTATCAGCCTAACCTCAGTTCCCAGGAAGATTATGGAGCTTGCCTTTGTGGAAGCCATGGCCAAGCACATGAAGGATGGGAAGGTGACTGGGAACAGCCAGCATGGATGTACACGGGCAAATTGCACCTGACCAGTCTGCCACATTCAGGGGTGAGTACATGAAGAGATTGTCACGGAGGAAATTTACACTTTAATACTGTTCTCTGAGGTGCATAGGGAAAGAATGGGAGAGAACAGAGACTAGCTGCAACAAGGGAAATTCCAAGTAGTTACTAGAAATTTTTTTCCACCACTAGGGTGGTCAAACACAGTAACAACCTGCCCAGAGAGGTTTTAATGTCTCTGTTCTCTTGTCTCTGTAGACATTCAGAGTTAGACTGGGCATGGCTATGAACAATCTGATCTAGTTCATCTACTTTGAAAAGGAGGTCAAACTACCTGACCTTTTGACGTTTTTTCCATGCATACCTGGGATTTGAGAAAGACTTAAGTCTCTGGTTTGCCTACCTGATGATAACATCTTAAATGTTTATCTCCCACTTTCCAAGTGACTGTTCTAATTATTAGAAATTATGATTTTTTTTAAGAAGAAATGTTTGCAAATCTAGCTTTGTTTTCATACTACTGAGCTCTGGAGGAGGTGGAAATGACAGTTCTTGGGGGTTCTCTTTTCCTATTCCCTGTTTCATCTAAACCCAGTTTACCCTTGAACAGATAAAATAGACAAAACCAGTTAACAGCACTACAGAATTTATTATTTATTAACTTATTTTTGTACATTAGTGAAACAAATAGTTATTGGGGAGATTTTCTTTTACAGCCTTTTGTTTCAGTCATATTTGACACTAGCCAGAAAAGCAATTTTCACAACAGAAAAAAGAGAAACAAATAGAACTTTCTTTGTGATTAAAGGGTCTGTGATTTTGCTATTCATATTGTAAACTGCACGAAAGCACCTCTGATAGAACGACAAAATCTTCAAGGTTAAGTGTCATAAGAAGGCATCGTTTTATTAAAGCCATTCTGTTTTCATTTGCTTTGGAGCATAAGTTTTCAATCAGAGGTCTAGGTATGCTGGTTCTTGCAGGCATGCTGGCGTGTCACTGTGGTTGTCTGGCAGAACAAATTCTGCTTTTCCCCTCAGCCGTTTGAAAATGTATTCCAGTCAGAGGAACAAGGTGTGGTGACAGTCACCACTCTCTTCCCTGCATGCCCCTCCTACCACAAGACAAGCTATTCCTCTGGCAAGAGCAGTCTCTTCCAGTGCAAAGGACTTAGAGATCCTTGAGCAGGAGTGAGTGGGTGACTGCACTGCTGCCTCTGTCATGGTACTGGGCAGGCACCTGCAGTGCCTGCCAGTCTGGCAGCAGGGAAAACCATCACTTTGTTGCTCCTTCTGCTGAAATACACTTTGCCCTTTAAAGCCTAGAGAGATGTGAACTCCAGGTTGTTGAAATTTTGCTCAGGGAATATTTTGCAGATGATTCTGGGTGTGTTTCTGCAGCCTGTCTTCCACTGCCCATCCGGGATTTGGAAGGGGCATGGAACACCTCCAGAAATGAAGGGAAGGCCACCTGCTCCTGACTTTCTGGGCAGCAGAATAGGCTCATTTGAGCAGAGGCCAGAGATACTGTCCTTGCACACCCAAACCAGTCATCAGAGACTTCATGCTGCTCATGGCCACAAATTTTAAAAGGTAGCAAAAAAATAAAAAAAGAAGAATGGAAGAGCTTCAGATCTAGGTAAGGTGTCATCTTTTGAGATACTAACTTGAACACTTGTGATAGGGATGAGATTTTGGTCACTCACCCTTGCTTTTATTTAATGTAAAAAGTGAATGGCAGGTGCCAAGGTTTGTTTGTGAGGTCAGCAAACAGTCCCCTTGAACAGGGGGTTGCCTACATGAAGCTGAGTGCTTGAGGGATTCTGAGGCTTCTGAAACAGGACGCTTCAGTATGGAGTCATTCACTCAAATGGGGATATTCAAAACTGGGAATGAAACTCTGAATTTTGGGGGCCAGCTAATTTCCTGAAGGGTCATGAAATTGATCTGTACCTTCAGACAAAATTACAAGGACCAAAAACTGCTTCTTTCTGTTGTAAAATGGGCCTATTGTTCAGCAAAAGGAGCAGGTTTATGCGAGTCGTATTTCAACTATTCTTTTTGTCATTTTGTACTTAGATCTCTGAGCCATCTATAAGAGTAAAAAGTTATTGCTAGACAAATTGGAAACTGGTAGTTGATAAATAGTGCTACATCACTCTGAAAAGAACAGCTGATGAATGTTACCATGGTCCGTGAAATGTTTCTTTTTTTCCCCCTCTTTAATAGCAACATTTTAAACTACATTGTCCCACATAGGGGACTGTTAAGTAAACCAGAACTGACACATGATAAATGTAAAGCTGTGGTTACAGCTCCAGAAATCGATGAATTGCATGTTTCACACATGGAAGGGCAGTTGTGCTTTGCTCCTTCCAGAGTGATAAATGTAACTCAATCTATGATCACTAAAACATGAGTGTGACTTGCTAAAGTAAGTCCTTGCCTCCAAGAGGAAAGAAAAGTTTGTGAGAAACTGTACTGCTCTGCTGTGAAACCTCCTGCAAAATAATTAGTTCTAAACTTTGAAAGGAGTGTAAGAGAGAACTGCGTTAGAGCATAAGTCAATAACACAGAGAATGTTTCTCTAATAAATGTGGTTTAGTACCTGTGAGTATTGTTAATCCATCTCAGGCACAGGAGCACCGAACAAAATGTCACTTTGAGAGATACTGGAATGGGAAAGATAATAATACTGTAGATGAGGGCCATTATTTATGGCACTATGAATGCAAAGATGGACCTCTAGGAATGACCCCCTACAACTCAGCAAGCTGGAAAGCATGTTTTAAAAGCTGTTCTGTAGCAAGTGATCAAATAAATTCTAGAATAAAGGAGAAAATATGGGTAGAAATAGATTTCAGGGACTAGAAATGAAGGTGACATGCTCCAGTTCTTGCTGGGCACCGTGATTTTGACATGTGCCCAGTGGACTGCTAATCATGGTTAGTTTCTGATAAAGAATATAGAGCAGCTTCCTGCCAAAGCTGTTTAATTCTTGTTTTAATTCCATATTGAATTAATACTTAATATAGGATTTTTTTTCAGAGCAATTCAAGGAAATTCAGGCAGGGTCACAGTTCACTGAGCTTGTTCCAGGACACTGCAGTGTTTCTGTAAGATTCCAAGAGATAATGTTTCATGCTAATATGCTGTTAGACAAGCCAACCCTAGCTGTCAGCCCTGCCCCAGCAAGACCTTGTCAGAAGGTCGTTGTCAATAGGCCAGCAGACCATTATTGAATGGGCATGCAGGAGCTGATAAATTCCTTATGCAGTTCTGACATACGGAAGGTTTAAAAACAGCAATGTCTTAAAGCATATGGAAGTGCTCTAGTTAAAGTGTAACCCTCCTGTCCCATGAGAAGGAGCTTCTAAGCTTTGTTTCAACCATTGCTTTTCTCACAAGTTAGGATAATGGCATGAGGTATATCCATTTTGAATAGAAGAAAGTCAGGGTTGTTTAATTTGGAAACAGCACTTCTGACTTTTGTATTTTGACTGAAATGCCTTCCTATTCACAGAACTTTTTCCTAGAACCTAGTTTTACACAGGCCAAATGCACAGACAAATGCCTGCTTGGCATCATGTGGGGTCCTCTTTACATTTCTAGAATTTGCTCCAAATTTGACATTGTTTTGATAGACTGAAAGGCAGATGTAACACAAAACAGATAATGCAACTGAACAGGAAAAGTGCAGTAGACTTGCTAGGGGTTTTTCCCCACTTCATTTTGATTTAGCATACTCCACCTTAATGCTTTGTATGGGAAATCTTCCACTGCCCTTTGGCACTGAACTGCCTGCACTACTGATCTCAACAGAATGCAATGCTGCTTTCATGCTGCTCGTCAAGACATACTGCCTATGCAAATAAGATGCAGGTAATTATTGCAAGTATTCATATCACAGAAGTGCTTGGAGATCCAGGTGGAACAGGTGAGTGGGGATCAAAAGAAAATGCTGCCCAACATTACTGTTTGCTAATGGTGTAAAATGGAACATTAGCAGTATAGCTCCAAGCATGTAGGAACTGTCAGTTAAACATTAAATACAGTGTACCTAGCTGGCAGTATATTTTTAAGCCTTTTGAAAAGAGACAGGATTGGATGCAAATGAACAAGCAAAGGCTTGTCTGGTTACTGCCATGGAATAGAAAAATTAGAAATGAAAGATGCATTTGTGATAACCAAGATTGAAATTCCTTGGGAGAGTGCATGTGTATTCAATATCTTAACATGAATGTATTTGTTTTTTGTCAGAATAAATTGCTAAAACCAGTCATGAGATACTGAAGCAAGGAAATATGAGGAAGATCTCTGGGTTATGGTGCAAGTAAATTCACAACCCCCAAAATTCTCTCTAAAAATACTAATCAGAAGTAAACATCATTAAACTATGGTGTAACTTAATAGTCAGTGAGAGATTACAAATAGATATTCTTATGAAGAAATGAACTATGCATACTTTTCCAGCTTCTAATAGATTGTTTTAAGAGGTGTTTTATTTAGAAATTGATGTCTTTTACCTCTGTTTGGTTTTTTAAAAACTATTTTGTAACAGCATGGAACATTTCAGTATTTGATATCCAGGCTTACTCACGATAAATTTCTTCTCTATGCTTGCTATTTTCACAGATACTTCTATGTTTTTCTGTCAGTCTGACCTGCCTCTGGGGATGACAGTGATACTCCCCCATACTTTACTGGCAGCCCAGTTTCTGCTTGTTTCACCTCAAATAATTTCACAACAGACCCAGGGTATGCCTGGTGCCTCTCTAACCCTGGTGTGGTTTAAAGGTAGTTATGCTATCTTAAAAAGCTAAACCACAGTCCAGGTGAGTGTGGTGCTGATAGTAGTTAGAAACCAAATGCTTCATTATATTAAACTTCATTCTCTTGGTTTTAAGAGTTGATCCCAAACTCTTATCAATTCAATGAAAGAGATCAGTAACAGTTCCCCCAAACTAGGAGAACTTTAAAGCTTTTTTCTGTGCATTTTCTTTTCAGAATGACTGAACAGTTGCTCATGCCCTGTGCCAGGAGCCTTCCCTTCCTTCCTCCCTCTCTCCCTCCCCAAGGCAAGTTAAGCTGAGCACACTGGATGAAAAAGCACCTGTGTAGTTACTCCTCCTTTTACTTCTGCTGGTACTAGACCCCTTGCTTGCAGTCTTCTTCCTCTAGCACAGCAGTAACTAGACTTCAAGACCCTAAACTGACAGCTTTTTTTTTGGTTTCTGTATCTATAGAGATGCTGTCATGTTTTTGAAAAATGCTAGTAAGCTATAGAGAGCTTAAAGCAAAATGTGGGGGAGCACTTCATGTGCCATTGCCTTTTGAACACCACTGGATACACTGTTTGAAAATAGGTATTCAGGTGAACAGTCCAGGTCTCTGTTCATCCCTGAATCATATTTTATCTGTTCAGACCAGGGAAAATTTTCAGTGACTCTGAAAACCAGTTTGTAGGATTTCAGAAGAAGAAAACTGAAAGTCTTGTTGAAAGATCCTGGGTTTAATAGCCTCTTGCACTTTACCCAGTAAGACATTATCGATGGGACTTGTTTAAAATCTACCTTCTTCCTCCCTGCAGCTCCTAGAACCTGTGGCACAGGGGTCAACGTTCTGCCATGCAGGGGACCACTGAGAGTTTCTGGCAGAAAGAACATGATTGTCCTGAGTGACTGAGCCTCAAGTAGTTCTGTTGTTTGTTTGATTGGGGTTTTTTTTGGTCAAAATCCACTTGAGAAGGTTTTGCTCTGAGGTGTTTTTTTTTTTTAATTTTTCTTTTTTTTTTTTTTGTCAGATAAGTGAAATGAACTCTTTCTACAGTGTGAAAGCTGCTGTACTCTAATTGTGCCAGGATGGTAGTAGTGGCACAAAATTCCCTCCTTGCATTCAGGACACACCCATGAGTACCACTATGAAGGTGTTTGATAGTGATTCCCATGACTTCCGTGTGGTCAGCCTTTGACTGCTGTGCCATGTTCAGCATGTCCCTGCAAGACTCCATTGCTAGATGATGTTTGGCTGAATGTTGCTGGGGTGCCCTTGGATCTGGCTGGATATTTAGCTCCCATGAGCTAAATGAGTCCCATCCTGCCATGGACCTCTGGGGTCTGAGCAGCTGTTATCCCATACCCTTTCTTGAGATTTGCCCCTTACTCTCCCCTTGGCTTTCAGACAAAAAAAAATGTTTTTAATGGCTCTTGGTCATAGGGGTTTGTATGCTGCTTACAGGGTCAGTAAGGCTGGTTGTCTAAGTGGAGACAAAGAAGAGAAAAATAAATAATGTTCATATATGATACCATCATGAAGCAGTTGGTGTCTACATAAAGGGTTATGCTGATAATGAATCAAAAGTCACATCTCTATCTGGCATAGTTTTATTTTTATATCAGAGTCTGCCCTGGGATTGTGGAAGAGCTCTGAGAAACTGTTGTAAGAGATGAGAGAGTTGAAAAATTCCCAAATGGCACCTAAATAACTGGCTGCTGGAGGAGAGAGGTGGGAATGAAGGCTCCTCCTTTCATGTTTGAGGCTAAATATTCAGCTTTGCAGCATCAGTGAAGTGATGTGGATCTATTTCTCTGACCTCTTTCAAGATAGCATTTTACTTTCTGTATCTGAAATCATTCCTGGCTCACCTTCTGAGGACCTTTCTAGTTCAATCTACAAAGCCTTTTGCAACTCACTGTGCCTCAGTGAATAGCTATTTGGAAAGGCAATGAATCATGAAGTGGTCTGATAAATAGTTGGCAGAGGAAAGATGCTCCAGTGCTTGGGAGACTAGCCTGGGATTTGGATGATCATGTTGGCTTTTCTTTTGTTATTTTCTTTTTTTTTTTTGTCTTTTTCTCTCCAGCAGACTTCCTAAAGAAGCTTGGGCATGTCATTTAGCCTCACTTTGCAGCTCATGACAGTGTTATGAGTATGGGTTCTGAGATGATCAGTCAGCACAGCAGGAAGGTATCAAAAGAAAGATTCGAGCCTGCTCTATAGTTTCTTCTTCTAATTTTTGTTAAATATGCTGCCAAGTTCAGTTGCTTTCATAGCTTTTCCTGAAATATATTAAAACAGGCTCAACTTTTATGGGACAAGGCCTCCTCTTGTACTCTTGTTTTGACACACAGAGGATGCAGCTATAGATTGGAACTGAAAGAGACCTTTGAACATCTTCCTTGCTGCTTCATTCATGTTACCTTCATGTGGCAAGGTTTCGCCAAGGACACCATTGTGTTAATCTTTGCAGAGTGAGGGAACAGACCAATTATTTCTATTTATTAATCTCCAATGTCTTCAAAGAGTATTTGAATTTATGGAAAATGATAATAATAAAGAAATGACAACTTGACAACTGACTCCCCTTGTGCTATAGATGGTGAATGATACAATCAGATATCATGCATGACAACTTGAAGAGGTCAGCTGTTGTTGACAGAGAGCTTTCAGTGTACCACATTGCAGAAGTACTGTTTGTCTTCCTGTTGATTCATTACTATCATTTTCTGTGCAATTTCAATGTCACTTTACTCATCCTGATTTCATTTCATGATCCAGAAAGGCATTTGCTATTAGCACAAGTAAGAGGATTTTTCATAGGACTTATCTGCTGAAAGTCACCCTGAGCCAACACACACCTGAAAGCAAACATACCTTCAGAGAGCATTTAGCACAGGCAGACAGGCTCCCATCGGGTGAAAAGCAGATCTGCAGCTGATTCATCAATCCACAGTAGTGCACAAAATGAGGGATCTTCTTCCTTCTCAGTTTCTGAAGGGGTAACATAAGAAACCAGCAGTGTAGGCTATGCATAGGTATCTTTCAGCCAAGCTCATGGAAGAGGTTACTTTCCTTGCTAACCAGGCTATGGGAATTGTGTGCAAACTTTTGCTCTTACTTCTTCAGGAACAAACCGTCTGTGGTGTTATGTGAGCTAATTCACATGGCTTGGCTTGGAACATGATGAGAATGCTTGGACAGGTTTCTTCACTTACAGATTGGTAGGGACAGTGACCTCCAGCAAGGGAGAAGGGTGATCAGCAGATGTGATGGTTGCCCTTTCTTCTGGAATAGCTGAGTCTGGAAGAAGATAACTGTTTGAGGCTAATCAGGATTCACTCCAGTCTGTGTTTTTTAACATAGTGCTGCTGCTAGACAACAACTCAGGGCATGAGCAGCAGTGGAGCATTTTGGAGCACTGCTCCACAGTGTGTGGGCATGTTGAGTCACAAGTCACAATGTGGGCATGTTGAGTCACAATCCTTGCCCTCTCTCAGCCTCATACCCCCTTGTCTCTGGCCCTGACAGGCAGGCAGCTCTGCCCTTGCCACCTAGCAAAGCCAGGAGGTGGCCCTCAGGGAAGACAACTTTACAATGACGCTTGTCAACAGTAAGTCCAGCTGAGGCTGATCACAGACCTGACACTAAAATAGAGACAACACGAAAGTAATGGGTTCAGAGCAGAACTGCTCAGTGCTTTTTTGGTGATGCTAGCAGGTTATGCCCTTTCTATCCTGTGACATTTTAGCACCAACATCGCTAAATCTGCCTCTCATCCTAAATGAGAATTGGTCACCCTCTCCTTATGGATACAGCTGGGCACACTCTGGGCTTGATGCCCATTCTTTCCCTCAGCGTGGAAGGCAGAGCACTGAACCATGGATCCTTTTTTCATTAAGGCAGCAGTCCCAAGTTTTTCTGTAAAAGCCATTTTCTATCTAGCAAATATTTTCTTTGTTAATATGTGCTAGAATATCTTTTTGGGTTAGCTGGTGCAGCTTCACCCTGGTGACATAACTAAGGCTGGTTTTCCTCTGCTCTTCTGAGCTCCCAACAAACTCCACTCTCTAGGGTGGAAATGAATCGGCACATTAATGGCTTTAATTGTTGGATGGGAGAACAGTTCACCTGTGAGATTCATCCACCTCTGGTCACTGAAGCACAGTAACTCCAAAAATAATTATGAGGAAAAAAATCTGAGACTAAACCAGCTAGTTTGTAGCTTACCCAAGTTAATTAAAACAAAATCATAATTAATTGTGCATAGTTTTCCGTAATTTGGCAAGCTCTCGAAAAGCTGGCTTGCTAAGACATGATTTTTACTACTTTCCTTGTCTGATGAAGATGGCCGTTTTCATGAAAGCATGCAGAGAAAGATTAGTACCTAATAGCATCAAAGCATTTGAAATCTTCTAGTTCAGCTGTCAATGTTATTAGTGTCTGAGCCTTTTCAAGTAGCACAAAAACTATTTATTTACAGACTGACACACAATAGCTTGCTTTATTCCTTCTCCCTTCCCTAGAAAGGGATACAGTTTACTCAAAATCAGCTCTGTTCTTTAATATAAATACTAAAGAACACTTTCTATTTCAAAGCATGATAGATATTCTTTTAAGCATTGACTGCTTTTATTAGCTATTACTCTAGGCTTAAATGGTATTGAAATAAAATAATTTCTTAATGATCATCTCCTTCTCACAAGACTTAATGGTTTTTAAATTGGGTTTTGGCAAATATGAGACTAGGTAAGGATGCAAGCCTGGATCTTATCCAAAGGCCATTTAAATCAATGAAGTCATCAGGTTCTATAAATGCATCATGCCACAGCACGACAATTAACATTTACTGGAATGTTTGCAGAATATTACAAAGTCTATCAAATATGGATTAAATACCTGAGACACAGCCAATTTCCTGACAGATAGAAGATGAAAGTTTTTGTTTTCCTTTTAGATTGACTGTGCTGATCTAACTTGCTGCAACTGTAGAAAATGCCAGCAGGCAGTTCAGCAACTCTCTTTGAAATGGACTTTTCTATATGGATGGATTTTGTTAGATAAATGCTCAAAGTTGTAAAGAACTTGAGTGACTATCATGTCCCTCTCCTCTGTGTGAGTGGAAGATGGTATGCACCTTCCTATTCATGATGCTGTCCATCCCTTAGTGGTATGTAGATTCTTACCTCTTGTCGAGGAGTGCTTTTAATGTATTTTATTAGTTTTATCATTTGTAATGACTTTATATTTCTTCTTACATTTCTCATGATTTTGCAATTCAAATAAAAAAGATGCCTAGGACTCAAATAAAAGTGTGGTCTCAACTACCAGGAACTGGTATTTGTTTCTCCTGCAAATATTATGACTGTTGAGTGAACAGATACCTGCCTTACTTGTATGAAGATGAAGATGTTTTGGATAATCCTAAAAGTAAATGAAACTAAACCAAATCAGCTCCTTCAAGTCCCATGTCCTTTGTTTCTAAGTTCTGAATTAATGAACAAATCTAACACATTGCTGAAAAAACAGTCCTAAGGGTAATTTGATGTCAGGGTAGGAGGACTTCAGAGAGGAGAGGAAAATTTGAGGTGCTAAGGAGAAGGGAGGTGCTTTCAAAGAAGACAGACTCTTGAGCTCACTAGTTTTACAGGTAAATTTTAGATCCACCCTTGCTCTTCTCTTTCACTGTATGAATCAGGCAGTCCTTGATACAGAAAACAGTAATTTTGCACGAGTAACATGTCATTTCAGAAAATGATGATGTTTATGTGGAGGGTGAGGCTTACTGATCCCCTTCTCCCCGGTGCTCTGAAGCAGCCATGTTTTGTGGCAAAACATGAAAACCTTGTTCTAGAAGAAAGTAACTGCCCTCTGCAGGAGCTGATAATTACAAACAACAAAGGTGTGCTGCAAAATCTGAGAAAAGGAAATACCTGAGTATATCATGCTTGATTTTTTTGTGGACCCGCAAGCTGTGGAGTAAGAGTCTCTAGGACTTACTTTTGGTTCCCTTGTTTTGGAGCAAAACACACACTCTGAAATGCCAGTCACAATGGAAGGAGATGCACTGTTTGGTTGTTCTTACTTACACAACAACTGCATTGTTGCTGTGTAAGTAAAGCCAGTTGCTGTGTAAGTAAAGCCTTCTCTGCTGTTGGAGCCAGAGAAGGAGGGAGGACTGCCACCCAAAAAGGCTTTAAGTAGCCTAATTCCCCACAGGCAGTGTGAAGGAGACTGTTCCAGAAAGATTCCTTCTTTATCTTCCTTTCTCACTCTGTTTTTTTCAGACCAAGTTAATTATATTTGCATATAAAGTCACTGTTTACTCCTGTGACAAGACTATAGGGAGTACAGTTTTGGCTGGAAAGGATGCTGTATTTGTGGGGAAGGAGGGTGGGATAATCGGGCAGAGCTGAGGTTCCCTTTTCCCTTGCTCCCTAATGCAATGTTAAAGCTTGCTGTTGAGTGCCCCTGTGTCCTCTGTTAAGTTCTGACAGATTTCTTGGCTGTTTCAAGGCTAACTTTGTTCGTGCTTTGATAATACTCATGGTTACTGCCATTTTGTAACCTTCTTCTACCTCAGGTAATTACATTCTGACTTTTGAAGATTCCCATTGCTGGATCAATAGAAGAAGTTTATTCTTCATTTCCTTTATAATAGCTATTGTATAGTGCTGCAAAATGGCTGTTGTAGCCAGCTGTAATTCGTCAGTGAATGAGCAATCCTGCAGTCTGAAAAGCATCCAAAGATCTTATGGGATGAAAAGTGATATAATCATTATTGGTAGCTCAATTGCTCCTTTGACATCTCCTATAAGTATTAGTTGGGAATTGGAGGGTTATCTGGGCCCAAATGTTGTTCCAATCAATTATCTGTGCATTTTCCTCATCCCATCTGATGATTGCTTCAGTCACTAACCACTGGTATCCTACAGTGTCCCTTGATTGAACTTCAGGCTACAGAATTTTATATCTAGTTCCCTGCTGCTTCCCAGTCCTCTGGTGCCCCTGTGCAGAACTGAGCCCTTGAGGTCAGGATAACTGGTTTCCTTTCTCTCTCAAACAGCTGCTGTGCTATTGCAGTAGCATCTAGACATTGAGCAAGTTGGCCTCCAACAAGACTGCTGGCAACATCTGATGTTTAAGGTTATGTGCCTGGTGACAAAGAAACTGTTGAAGCAATCTAATAATTCAGGTCTGATGATATCAGCTTCTGCCTGTAGTCCCTGAAATAGGAGACATTCTCAGGATCTTGGGTTACAAATCACAGAGTGTTTTGTAGTTAAGACTACTTGGGTCAAATAGGAGAAAAAAAAGTTTATTGTTGCATGGCTTTGTGAAAGCCCAGTGTGTTCTTGATTTTCTAGTAGCACGTTGCATTGAGCTGGCATCTATAATGGTTCTGTCTCCCTAAAGGGTTTGGCAGTATGAGAGACTAATCACAGAGAGACAGAGAATGATGCCTGAGCCACTGCAAAAAGCAGGTGGAAATGTTGCTGGACTGTAACACTGGTGTTCAATACCTGACTTCTAATGCTCATGTTTTGGGTACTGACGGTAGCTGTGTCCTGGGATTTTGATGTTTTTAAATTCCATCTCAAGATGGTACATCCGCTGGTGGAACCCAATGTGATGCTGCTGAACAACCCAGCTAACAGAAAATGAGAACTGACAGGACAGGTGGCTTGCAAGGATGATGTTCCAAAGAAAAGCATAAAGGGATGTGTTGTTCGGGTTCATGTTTTGTAGGGGAGGTGAAATAAATTAACTTTTACTTAGGAATTAGGCAAGTGTCATATTGTGAGGAGAAGCGGGGAAACAGTCAACCCAAAATTTGAAAGCCTGAGTGAGGTATGTTCTCCACAGTCATTAAAAAACCTGAATTTGTCTTGTACATTTTTGTGGTAATGAACAAAGAATTCTCCAGACTTTAAATGAGCTACTGCACGGAAAGCATGTTTATAAAGCAATCTTATTGCATCTGCATCACCATAAAACCTTTTGGCATAGCCTTTTTATAACTCCTGTCTACATATGCATCTCAAGCAAACTATTTGCTTTTGAGTATGATAGTGAGGTCTATTGAAGATATTAAATAATAAATTATGCAACTTTCTCATGCTCTTTCAGCTGAAATGCTTAATAGACAAAATTCAAACACAGAGTTAATTCACCTGTAAAGTACTTGGGCATCTGAATTACGCTTTTAATCTGCAGCAGCTGAATTATGTCCTACTCCTACGATATATCCACAAGAAAGGTTGGACAGGTAGAATCTACTTCTTTTACAGATTGTGGGGATAACTTATGCAGACAGCTAACAGCCTGTTCTTACCAGGTGGAGTAAATTTATTGGAAGGGCTCAGGATCTTGCTCCTCCTGTCACTTGTGGGTTATTAGCTCTTTCTTTCCCCTCAAGAACTGATCCATTTGAGCTGACTACAAGTGCTGCCTTCTGGAGAAATGGGCTTGCAGTGTGAGGGGAGAGTTGTGCCTTTGTGTGCTCCTGACCAGGAGAGATGCTCAAGTGAGTTAGCTTGGTTTTTTTCTCTGCTATTGGCTAATATATGAAGAGAGTTGGCAGAATATGTGTCCATTTATACAATCATGAAGACTGTCATGATCTGATATTTGTAAGGCTTGAACATGCAAACCTTTCTCTGAATACTCAAGAGGGTGCTTAGCTGGAACTTAAGCTGGCAACTCAGCCTCCTGAGGAAAACAGGTATCTACCCAAACTGTTGTATGTTCTGATCTAAACAACCATGAACTGTGTCAATTAAGCACATTGCTAATCTTACTGGGTGAATAACAGTATTTCTCTTCTCCTCAGGACAGCCAGAGAGACAAAAAACTGGCTGCTTGATCAGGTTCCCACATCAGCTACCATGGCTCTCAGGGTAAACAGGTCTCTCCTTTGACTTCTGCTTCCTGCGCTGACCTCTTGCTCTCTGACAGACAAAAGTTAGAGACTTCAGATATAACCAGCTACCAGGTAGTTTTGTCTACAAATTTTCTCCAGCCCCTCCAAACTCTTGAGGAAAAGTACTAGGGATGGCAATCATAAAGGGATTCACTCTGTAAATATCAACACATCATAAAGGTCATTATGGCTGTTACCAGCTCAAAACTATTTGTGGGAACACTCTTTTGAACAGACTTTTATAAAAAACTCCATGTTTGGGTTCTAGCCACACAGGGAGCAGAAATTGAAATGGATTAAGATCAGATAAAAAAAATCTCATTTGATAGCATGTTAACCATTTTTTGTTATTACCTTATAACCTCAACACCTCAAAAGTCACTTGAGATTGTCAGGTGAAAGATAATATGGAAAAAAGGTATTAATGTATATTCTGTAGTGTGTAAGGGAGTTAAATCTTGCTTGGAAAGATGGCTTCACTGAAACTGCTGCATTTTACCATGTCGGCTGGTGGAATGGAAGATGCAGTTTCCAGATTTCATGTTGGATCCCTGCTATTCTGTGTAGTATTTACCTTCTCTTTTATTTGCTAAAGATGATCTATATAATTACCAGTTGCTTTCCTAGTTAAATTTAACCTCAGACTGGGTTTGGTGATTTTGATAAGACAAATTACAACTTATCCCTAGGACAAGTGAACAAGAGACAAACTGAGAAATATAAAGCTGGAAATAAATAAAATAATTGTACCTAATGGAGCAACTTTGAAAGGGTGCTTTTTTATGGTCTTTGAGAAACATTTTCAGCTTGCAATAATTTATTTCCACTGCTCACAAAAGCTACATGAATAACTAATATCCTCTGATAAAGGCTCTATTCTATTAAGGAGTCAAATTTGCAGTAAAGGCAAAGAAGAATAAAAAATGTTGCAAAGACAAGGTAAAGCTATTAGCAAATCTCCATTCCAAAGTTGTTTCCTACTTGTTGTAAACCATTTCTATCAAGAGAGCAATTTCCCGTGTGCTGTCATTAGTGGATAATATTTTCCTTCAAATAATGGGCTATGGATGGTGACTAACCACAAATGGTAATATTCTCTCTTTTAAAAGCCTGCACAGCACACTTTAATGTTCTGCCATGGTGCATTAAAACATAGACTATTTCCAGTGTGAAAACTCATTTGTTTAGAAAAATCTCTCTTCCTCTCTCATTACCTCTCTCAAAACAGCTGAATGAGAGTTGAGGTTCTCATAAAGTTCCAGTTGTCCTGGAGGTCAGATGTTGGTACTATAGTGAACAAACCTTGGAAGAACACTTTACACGCAGCTTAAAAAATGAGACAATGAAATGTGATGGACAAGGCAACAGGATGTGTGCATATGCCATGAGATTTGTTACTGTTCACGTTGCTGGGCTGTGCAGACATGCACACAAGATAAACTGGGCTAGGATTAACCAGGTGCAGCATAACAGCGTTCTGTTATCTGTCCCTGACAAATTACAGGCTGCTAACTGGAATTGCCATTTGCAGATAGTAGTCATTTAATAGTAAACTGCGCTTGTTTTTTTCCCGTAAAAACCTGAAACAAGGGCATGTTTATGTAAGCACATTGAAATATGAAATGCTTTGAGTACCTGTAAAGGAAACATAAACCTTCCCAGCCTTTCATTTCCTATCAAACATTTACTGCATTGCAGGTTTCTCCAGCTCAGTAACAATGTCAGTATAGCATACCTCATACACACAGTGCTTTAGAGTGTCATGGTAATGGATTATTTGAGGCCTTCTTTAAAATTTTATTCTGCTTTTATGGAACTGATTTTGATTAAAGAGAATGCAGAAACATTTTTTTTTTGTTTTCAAGTGTGACAATTTATGAGGGAAGGTAAAATGCTTTAAGCTTGAGTGTTATAGGACGATTCATTGCTCTGGAGGAAACGTTCCTGCTCACAACAGAATTTGTTTGGTGAAACAAGAACAGCCCAAAATACTGAACTCTTTAACTTAGTTTTAAATTATTCCGTTTTCAAATGATTTAATTTTTAATTTTTGAAAAGTGAAACTACAAAAATAAGGCTACAGTTTTGCATTGCAATGCCATGACACTTTCTTTTCTAGAATTGTCTTAAATGAAACCACCTTAAATCTCATGTCCTAATCTCATTAGTGCATATGTTAGGGGATCATTTTACTCACCATCAAGTGAGAAAAACAAAACCTTCACAGCTGCAGGAAATAGGTAGTGAGACTACTACATCTAAAAGACATTTACAGGTAAATTAAAGAGAAGAATGTAAACAAATGACAGCAAATGAAGTTCATTCTTCAAAAGCAGTGTAAATTATTGGTTTAATAGATTATCAGAAAGCTACACCTTTGTTAATATCCTTTTTTCCTATTTCCTTGCTCATTGCAGGACAGACTGGGGAATTTTCATAGTGAATTGTTTGAAGTTCATATTGAAATATCTGGGTCAGCAGTTATCAAGCAGTTGGTTTATGAATCACCTTAAGAAGAAAATTGTGATGTTACTTTCATTTTTTTCCACCTCCTTGTTCAATTGTTTTAGGTCTCAATAAGCTAAATATTTTCTAGATTATATAGTAAAATAATGCCAAGGGAAACTGAAAACATTCAATTCATGTCATTTAAAAGTATGTCATTTTTTTCAGGCAATGTGTCAAAAAGAAACACCATGAAACAGTCATTTTCCCCCCTCTTTTTATAATTTAAAAATCTCAATTTACAAGAAACAATTAATAAGGCCAAAACAGTGTCTTGACCCATTTTTGGTTTGCTACATTTTGGGTTGCTTCATTGATCTGACTTTTGAACTTGTCTAATTTCAGTGTGTAATTCCTGCTTGTCTTGTTTGGATCACTTCCAAGCATGTAAGGCAAAGTCTATAGTTGCAGAATTACAGCACACCGTCTTAGTAAAATGCTGGTTTTTTTTGCCATGGCTCTTAAAATAGCTGAAAGACAGTTTCAATGCGAGTGTTATGGAAAAAGAGAGAGAAAAAAGAGAGAAAAAGAGCAAAGCCAAGGGAATTCAGGGGATGTGACACTGGGTGCAGACACAGCCTCAGTCTCCCCTTTCAACTCTTGAGAGGTCTTTCAAATACATGCAAAGGGACTTCCTCTGTTGTGAGGCAGCACAAACCCTAGTTAAATATGTTAACCAATTATCTACCAAGGAACTAATGCAACTATTTGAACAGTTGGCTCAGACTCCTGACTGTATGTTTGCCTGGACCAAGGAGTACATGGGCTATGGCACGGGGAAAGCAGCAGCCAGACTAGGTTGTGACAGAGGAGGGGTGATGACACTGACTGGCAAACACAATATGCTTTCAGCCCATTGCAGAGTTTTAGCTTCTGCTGAGCTGAGGCAGGATTAGGGATGCAGAGTTGTACTCTTACCTGTTTGAGAATGAGGCAGTAAGTGAGGCAAGCAGCTTGTTCTGGCCTGGAACATCTGACCAGCTACCCACTCTAACTTACCAGCAGGATGCTATCAAAGATGCTACTGCTGGTGGTTTCCTTTTCTGAGAAAACCAAAGGCATTATGTGGGCTATAAAATTATGCAAGATTTTTCCAACAGTCCGTGCAAGACTATGCCTTTTTCAGGCCCTTTGCTAGCAGAGTCTTGTTCCCTTTTACTGCAAACTGTCTTTTTAAGACTTCTAAGCCTGTTTGTTTCAATAGTTAGGGGTATGTGCTCAGGCAATAATGCAGGAAAGCAGAGGTGGGCTGTTCTGTGCTTTGAGACATCTACAGCCCCCTTTGGAATGTTTTGGGTACTGGTGTGCGGCAGACTTTACTTTTCAGCAAAATTGAACAGAATTTATTAGGGCTAGCTGTAACTACACTAGGCTCAGAACACAAGCAGAAAACTGCCTTATGTTGGTGTGTGGACAGTTTTTTAGCAGCTGTGTTTCTAAGGGATCAGCCACTATGCCCTTTACTTTTCAGAAGTTACTTTTTGCATGTAGTGCCAGCTTTGCTAACATGCCATCTGTGTCTGGTAACATGATACTGGTTCCTTTGGTCTTGCCTTTTAACCCTTTGAGTCGTAACTACAAATACCAAAATTGTTCCCTGATACCACACGTCACAGGCAAAATTCTCTATTCCTCCTGTACTCCCCTCCAGAACCTTTATTGCAAGTGGAATAAATTGAGCCTTTGCTACATTTAAAAAAGGTAGATACCCAGGAGATTAGGTCTGAGAAAAACATATTTTGCTCTTCAGATAAATGATTCTAGGATTAAAGTCTGGAATAGTTCATTTTCCCCCCTGGTTTCAATCATTTCTGTTTTTCAGGTACCCTTCCTAGCTCTTAAAAGTGTAAATTTTAGAGTTTTTATGTGTCTGTAAATCAAAACCTGCAGAATAAATTTTAACTTCTTAAAAAAAAAATTCCACATCTGGACTAAGGACTTTGTATGTCAAGCAATAATATCATACACATACGGAAATGAGTTTAAATCTTTGAAAAAGGGAGGAGGTTTATAATGGGAATGCTTTTTGGAGTGGAAGTGAGAGAGGGCACCACTGCAATAAATCTAAAGAAGAGAGATAAAATGAGGTCTTATGATGCTTTCATGCAGTTTGGCAAAAAGCAGTTTTGCATCTCAGTTCAGTTGATTCTGCCCGGGAGAGGCTATTAAAGGTGTGTTTTTCAAATGCCTATGTTTCACCATGTCTTTATTTAAATTTTTTTTTCTTTTGGTGCAAAGGAAGTCAAAGAGGCAATGACCGAAGGCAGAGCTATGCTCAAGAGATGCTGAAGATGAGATAACAGCCTCTTCCGACACCCACTCCCCACTTTGGTCTGATATGTGTCAGCTTCTCATGTGGCTGCTGAGCCACAGCTTGTCCTGAGCAGGCACATCTTGCAGATGTTTGGGTGGTTTGGTGGTGAAGGCATTTCTCTGCCCTTTTGGAGCTGCCTCTAAACACAAAAGGAGTCAAAGGGATAAAGAAAGCAGCTCTGTACTACTGTGTTGGAAACATCTAGGCAAAATGCTAGAGTTGCATATGGAGACTTTGTGCCCTGTAAAAATGCACAGGTGGCAATTACCCCTGGTTTTGGGCTCTGTTGTGTCAGCAGAGTGTAAATTAGCTTTGCTGAGACAAAATGATCCACTCTTGAGAGGTCCTGATTAGGAGCGTGGATGTTTTCAGAGGTCCTTATAAGGACAGGAGTCCTGCTGAATCCAGAGGAGTTTGGCGTCTCCTGCAAGTGAGAGTCTTATTTTGTGGTAAATAGGTTTTTTAACCTTTGTGACAGCCTGAAAGTGTTCGATTTAAGCTTTCATACAGTGGACTGACCAAAATAGAAGGATTAGAACAGAATGAGAAGCAATGTGCCCTGAAAAGTGCAATTATGCGGAAATCCATCTGAAAACAGTCATCTGCAGGAATAGACCAGAGGAGGCATTTTAAATACATCACCAGGAAATGGGGGAGCTGCACCTGTGGCTCAGCAGTTTAAACCTGATCACATCAGCACCCGTGTCACTGTCATTTTAGTTGCTCGTTACTCTTCTGCATGAAAAGAATCAACCTGACTATCAGGAGACATGAGGAACAGCAACAAATCATCCTTCAGCCACACTTGCTAAAGGAGATGGTGGCCAAGGAAAGGGTTGACTTGTTGCTCAACAGAGCAGGAAAATGTGGACCAAAAATGTCACTGAAACAACATGCCTAAAGCCCTTTTAATTTTCATTTTTTTACAGGTTCAGGTACATCCTAATTAAATGTGCGAAGGCAGAGAATAGCTACCTGAAATTTTTTAATTCACTGCTCCTCCTGGGCAGTAGGAAGTTTAGTACTAGGGTGTTTAGAGCCCTAAATGATACCAGAGCTATAATAATTTATTTCTGCAAACACAGTGAGTATAGGGGATGTTCTGGGAGAAGGGCGGGTAGTACCTCTGTTCATGAAGGATGAAATGGATGGAAGAACTGTTGAAGTGAAGTCAAGTCAATTTGAATTCAGCTGTAGGAAAATACAGGAGTAGATGAACTACAAGTACCTACTGGAAAAAAAACCCCAAATCAAACAAAAAAATAAAAAAAACCCCAACCCTTGAGATTTTTGAGGCTTCTCAGTCTGGCTTCACAGCATTCTTGAAAGTCCACTGGGAATTCTGTAAGGTAGAGGCAAAACACCGTAGAAAAGTCATCAGACAATATTTCACTATCTGAATGGAAGCGTATTTTGGGGGGGCTGTTCTTCTTCAGGTACAAGTCAATGCTGTTATTTATGTCCTACTTAGGGGATAGGAAATATCCTATTAAATTTCGAGTAAAAAAAAAAAAAATTGAGGAGGGGAGAGCAGCCACATGCAGGACAGGTTAAGGGATGTTGACAATATGCAGAAACAGTCCAAACACAAAAAAAAGAAAATGGCAAAGATAGGACTCCACACTCAGTGCAGTTGTTTAATGCTGCTACAACCAGGATTAAGAACAACTGACTGGGAACTGGTTCTGTGAAAAAAATCTAAGGCTGTTGTGGCCTACAAGTTGAATGTTCTTTACGCAGGACAGGAAACCATGATAAAAAAGAAAAAAAACCAGGAAAATTTTATTCCCCGTTCTGTTCATCACTAGAAATGCCTTAGCAAAAGTAACAATCTTATTTGAGTGGATCCGTGAAATTTCTTGCCAAATGATTGTGTGGGTAGTAAAAGTTTATGCAAGTTTAAAAGATAACCTGAGACTCTCGGCAGGTCTGAGCTAAACGACCTTTCAGGCTGCCACACTGTGTCCATTCTTCTGTTCTGCTGAGTCAGCAATGAGGTTGAGGGATGGGGTTTAAGGTTACACCAGAAAATGCAGCTGTCTGCCAGGAGCTACCCAGTCAGTTCTGGAGGTGGCAAAAGACAGCTGGGCAAACTACCTTCCTGGAGTGATAGGTTTCCTCTGTGTACAGCTCTTGTATTATGCCCGCAGCAGGCCTTTGCTGGTGCAAGTTCTTCTCTCCTTCTCTCCAAACTGCCTCCTTCCATATCCCAGGCTCTGCTGACACCCGCTCTGAGCATTGCTAGACTACAGTAATACTGCTTTTAATTTTGTTCCTGCACGTAGTTCTGAGGTAATTTGGTAACCTAAGTAGGCATCCAATGTAGAATTTCGGTTTACACTTTAAAAATCTGCCTGACCTGAACAATAGATTACAGTGATTGTGAAGGAGATGTTGTCCTTTCCTGGGTAAGTTCTCATAACGTTTTATATGACAGGCTAAAAAATAGTAAAAGGAAGAGAAATAATAAAAGAGGACATTATAGTAACAAAGCAGCACACCAATTGAGAAGATTCAGACTTCAGACAAAAGCCAAGGGCAAAAATCTGTCTTACTGTATGAGGCTAGTACTGCTTTTTTGGTTTTAATCCTTTTGCTTTGGTGCATTTCACTCCTACCCTTTGCAGGGTGTGGAAGCTGAATATTATACTCTGGTGGTTTAATAAAGCCTATCATCTTGTTTATTTCAATCATTTCCTCACTGGGCTGAAAGCTTTAGGGATTTCTTTTACAATAATTCCCCAGATCTCATTCTTGGTCATTACAGTGCAGCTGATTGCCTCTAAGCAGATAGTTCCCCCTTTTTATTCTTTGCTTTCAGTCTCATAATTCTGTGCTTATCTACATTGAACTTCATTTGCATTTATTAGCTGTGTTGGTATTTAAAATATCTACTCTAAGACCTTCTTTGTCTCTCTGCATTGTTTCTTATTATTTGCTGTCTCTCCCAATTTAACTTTAAATGCAAACTAAAAATGTTTGTTCCAAATGGTTGTCAAAATTTTTCCCTTAAACTGCCGAGTGTGGACCTGTTCCCATTTCCCAAGTACCAGATTCTTTCTAGCTGAGAGATTACTTTTTCCAATTGCACTTCTGTGAATTTCCTTATAGCTCCAGCTAGCTCCTCCTTTCCTCCCTGTCTGAGGGACACAGTTCTCTGGCGTTCTTGACAGGGCAGGGCTGCCTCTTTTTCCTACTGAAACATTCATGTCCCTGAAAGTGTACACATCATTTTTCCACCATGTTGGAATGAGCATATTGCCTTAGAGTCCACACTCCAACACTGCCACAGGGTGATACATGATAAAATGAAAGCCACCCTGATGGTGCTGGGATTTTCACATGGTGCCATCACTGCTCCTGATGTTGCCATCACTGCTCCTGATGTTGTCTCTGGTATCAGAGGTAATTTTGTTAGTGACTGAAGGCACCCCACAGGACACAAGTAACAGCTACCTGAGGACAGGCTGGTTGCAGTCAAAACACTAATTCCAGTTTTTAGTTCTGGCACAGGCTTCCTCAACTTCAGGCAAAAAAATCTCTCTGCCCCAGTTTCCCCTTGCGTGAAATGGAGACTATAATGCTTATTAGGAGAATTTCTCTTTTTAATTTGTTATTGTTGTTGGCCTTTTTTCACACTTCAAGAGATGCATTGTTCCCAAACAGAGCAGAACTAAGAAGCCGCAAGTCCCAGGGTGGCCATGGGACACCAATGGGCTGCAGTACCAGTGTAAATACAGGAACAGTCACCTACAACATAGGACAGACAAGTAAAGACAGAATCGCTGAAAGGGCATCAGCTTCAGACTCCTTGTAAAGGAGTTAATATTAATCATGATGCCAAAATTCAGGTATTTATGGAGTAATAAAAGAGTGCTTGCCTATAACCATAACTTCAGTATCTCTTTTCGTCACTCCCATCAGAAATTCCTTACTGTTTAGAGTTTGCCAATGCTGTTGGACATGACAGTCTTTCTAAAAAGTGGTGTCAGAGGCCAGAGCTACAGGGGGTACAGAATTTCTGCACTAATATCTAGATCTCGTGGAATTGCACATGGGTCCAACGCTTCAGGCAATGGTTATCACTGTTTCCTTTCATCTCAGCCAATTAGTTAGAACTGAAACTGTATTTTTAAGGTCTTATTGAAAGTCCAGAAAAGTGAAAAGACCATTTCTGTTGGCACTAGAAGCTTACAACAGTCTCAAGGGCATAGTATTGAGGAATCTAAAACTATTCTTCAAGTTTCTTCAGTATTTTAAAGCTTGAAGATACTTTGCCATGCAACTATTAAGGCAGAATGCTATAGTGATGGGAAAGTATAGAAATATTCTGCAGTCTGTGGAAATTTAAAATGAAGCAGCCTACTGTCCCTGACGACCTCATACAAAGCTCTGAAAACATAGGTAACCATAAACCACTATTTTCATTGCTGTTAGCTGTAACATCTGTTTCTTGTGATTCACACAGAGGGTACACCCTCTTCCCCCACCCCCACCCCTCCAAATTAGGACTCTCATTGTCTTTCTCCCTTTGTTTTAAATTGCAAAAGAAAATTATAGTCCATCCTGAAGATAGATGTGGAAAGTCTGAGTGTTTTGATTTGAAAAAGCTATTAGATACAAAGGAATACAATTAGATACAAGGAAACAGTGATGCAATTTCCATTGCAAACATTTCGAAAGCTGCTTTCTGATACTGAATTGTTTCTGTAATATCAGGTCTATTGAATCTTTATCTTTGGATAGGCAAAGAACAAGTAAATGTTGATGTGTGCTAAAGCATACTGTCAGTGAGTTGGAGAGACCAAACTGAAACTGTCAGCTAAAAGAATTAAAAAATACTATCATATGTTTGCATGTAAATAGTTTTCTACCAATCACTTCTTTTGTACTTTCCTTGCCAGTGTGAACATTTCCCCGTTGCTTGCTCATTTTCCAGGGTGAGTAGGATTTTACCTCTTAATGAATATCCTGTTATTATTAAAATTTGGTGACGCTTGCAGTTTTTCCTTGCTTTTTATGACTAGGTTGTTTGGTTGGTTGGTTTGGTTTTGGGATTTTGTTTGGTTGTTTTTGTTTCCCTCCCCCCCCCAAACTATTTTGTTGTATGTGTTATTGTTTGTTAGCAACATTCTGTGGCTTATGGTACATTAAGAAGAACATCTGATAACTGTTTAGTGCCACGCGTAGAAAGCGTGAGTAACTCGGAGCCTTTAGCAGCGGTCTCGTGTCCTGAGAAAAGCAGCAAGCAGCTTAGGCTTTACCCAGTCTATGTTGAACAGAGTCAAGCCTGCATCAGAGCACCTGCAGAATCTTGGCTCAGTTCACGCACAGCGGTTTAATTTAAGCAGGGAAGTAAAGAGACGCGAAAGGACTCTTTTCTGCTTATTAACAGCAGGGTTTTATTACTGGAGCATGGGGGGGTTGCGGTAAAAGACACCAAAATGGAGGTCGGGGCGTCTGTTATAGTACGGAAGTGAGGGAAGGGCAGTCGGGAGAGAGCCAATCACTGCGGAGGATTACAATGATTGACAGTGGCACCGGCCAGTCACTCTGCTGTCTGCACCGGCACAGGAACCAATGAGCTGTCCTTTTGGGCGGGGACCGCCCCTGCCGCCATAGCCGGGGAGCCCCCGTGGTGACCCGGGGCTGTGCCATCCCCGGCTGCATCGTGTGGGGGTGGGGAGGGCCCGGCCCCTGTAGCTCCGTCACGGCAGGGCCGGGCCAGGTCGTCAGCCGCACCCAGAGGCACCGCAACAGTTTAGGACATAAATGACTGTTAAATGATTTGCAAATGTTTCATGGAACTGGTCTTGAAAGAAAAAAGATGACACCTCATAATTTCTGGAATCAAACAGATCTTTACTACCTTTTTTAGACTAGGCTGGCAAAGTCTACTTTCATTTTTTCACTTAATACGATCTGGATAATAAGAATAATTAGCATAAAGAAAATAAAAACTCTTGCATAATTATAATGTTAATGATGTTTCTTACGAAGTTTTTTTGCCAACAATTGTCCTTCTTTTAAAATTATAATAATTCTACTTATTAAGCTATTCCACTACGTGTATTTTCTCATGGATGGTAATCTATTGAACAACATGTCAGTGTCTGTGAGTGCATTTAGTATATTTAACATTTTGCACAGTCCTTCGATTCTTTTAGTAAAGAAGTCCACAACCTTCTTAGTGGTATAATTATGTTTACTTCATTATTATTCAGTTATTCTTGTGCATTCAGTGTTACCCTAAGTTATTGATGAATGTGTCTATGCACATACAAGTGTTCATGAAGATATGAATTAACTGTCAAGTCAAGATTTTGGGAAAGATTTCTGAGGAAGACTAGCACTTCATTTTTTGCAGTTTTCTCATTAGCATCTAAACTGAGTCATAGCAGAAAGTCTTTTTTGTCCCAGGGTTATCCCACATTCTTTTATCCTACAGATGTGCTTGTGCTGCAGCCTTAGGCCTGTGCCCTCGCTCTTTGCCTGCTTGCAAGACTTGAGCCCACCTGCCTAGTCCTCATCTGGTGCCCAGGTTGGAGACCCACAAAGTATTTTCTGACTCTACAAAAATATTTAAAATGGTATTTAAAATCCTTGATTCCTGGCAGGTATGACAACAGGGCAGAATAGGGGAAGGTGTTGAGAAGAGGTCATTGCCTCCTGTTTTACGAGCAGAGTGGGAGAGACATCTTTGAGTTCCTCTCAAGTGTAGTGGCAAGAAGAGGAGATGAAGTGCATTACTTCTCCTCATGCACTAATGCAGTCCCAGTGCTATTTCTGCACTCAAGATTTGCAAAAGCTTTGTCCTTTCTGCATCAAATCCTGTTAAGAAGGAAAAACAAGTATTTGGAAAAAAAAAAGTCAAACGGAAAAACATTCTTACAGAACCCATGAAATCCACTAAAAATTATGTCAAGTATATAAAAAACCCCGTAAATTATCAACTTCAGGATTTGTAACTGTCTTTTATAATTTGATTATCTTGGTGAATGTTTTATCTTCTCTCAGTTCTGCAATTAATTATCAACAATATATTAAAGTCAGGTCCTGGCTATGAAAACTGCATGACAGTTCACACAATTGTAATTGACTTTCAGAGACACATCAACCTTTATGCAAGAAGACCCTTTAAATCTGTTCCATATCATAATATTTGACAATTGTCCACCTATTGCCTCAATTACAATTTGGTGAAGCAGTTCACATTTCTTGACAATTTAACTCAGAATGTAAAAACAATTAAATTCTTTCTGATACTAGAACTTGTTTTATTCTAGATATGTGGAACTAAATCCAGTTCTTGGTGTTAATGAACTTTGAAAACTTCATTGACCTTAATCAGTGTAGTATTTTAACTTATGTGAAGGAGTTTTGAGGTCTGTGTAACTATTTTGGGTATCTTGGGTCTGTTTTAAATGAGCTCATAGGCAGTCTGCAATGTATGAAGAATGATTATTTCAATGTGCAAACTGAAGCAAACCTGTATACTCTGAGTTTGCTTGAGGCTAGATTAATTCAGATGAAAGGGGATGGTATTTCTAGGATTTCAATAAGACTAATGGAGCTTTGAGTTGCTGCTCATATTTTCCTGTGAAATTTGGGAACTACAGCGAACATTATGACTATCTGATTGCACAGCTAGAATATTATAGATGCAGAATTTCCTGACATATTTTATCCTCCAGTCCAGTAACTTCTGGTGCATTTGGAGCATGGGTGACTCTAGAAAAGTTTTCATAAGCTTTTCAAAAGTCCATTTCAGAATCTGAACTTAAGAATCTAATTTTAAACTCTATCTGAATGATGACCATCTCACAAGAGGCATTAAAACATTTTATCTATTTCCTGATGATAATCGAGTACTTCAACACATTTAATGACAGCAGGGACCCTGTGCACCCCTATATGGTTTGTACATTCAAGGGACACAAGCAGAGCAAGTGGCAGCAGCAGAGCAAGATTGGAATATTTTACTTGCAATCCACTTTCTGAAGCATTCCACAAGGACACCTTTTTTTTTGTGAAGCAGAGAAAAGTGGCTGGGTGGGGTTACTCACCCTGACAAAGATGAAATACATTTGCTCAGCTTCTGTAATGAGACTCGGCCCTCACAAGTCAGATAGTGGTTTCTCTCCAGGCCTTCCATTCTTCTTCAGTTAGTCAGCAGCAGGTCCAATGTTTTCTGTTTCTTACTAAGAAATGGAGAGCTGCACTGAAGTGGTAATGGTGCTCTTTCCTTTTCTTCTAGGTCATGAATGATTAAAGGATACCCTCTCCTGTTCTTTTTTCTTTTAAACACAAACTTCATTTATTTAGGTCTTCGTAATTTTGCTTTTGTGACAGTGACAGTATTCTTTGCTGCATGTTCTTTTAATGTGACTAGGGTGCATGCATGTGTGGAAACTTCCCACAATTGGAAGATAACAGGCAAAATCCTAAACTTTCATGGGTAAGACATGTCCTTGAAGATCTGAGCAGAGGGAGCTTTAAACTTCATCGTGGTTACAAGAGATTCTGTGTAAAAGAAAAATATTCCTTTTTTGATGAAACAGAGACAGAATCACTAAAAAGACATTTTAAATAGATTTATTCATCGGATATGGCTCATGAATCCTATTTGGATGAACTAGAAATCTTATAACCACAGCATGAAATATACATTAAATGTGTTGTATAAATTCGCAGTGTGTCTTCATCATGGTGCAATAAATGACAACAAGAGTAATGCACCTAAGACATCCAATAGCAATTGAGTCTACCTGCAGACCTTTTAAAAGGAGTCAGCGTGCTTGTGGAGGGGATAAGAGTCAACTGAAGGCCTGGGCTTGGGATTTACTCCTGACTTTTCCCTGGCATTGAAGACGAGATGGTTCTTCTAATCTGTTCCTGTTTCTGAGCAGATCTCAGTTCGGCCCTGCAGTCCGAGCAGGACCCAGCACAGCCCAGTCCTTAGTGAGCCAAGTAACTCCAAGCACAAGAAATGAGTCAGGGTTTTTTTTTTATCCTCTTCCTTCTATCTGAGTGAAACCTCCACATTTATGTCCTGTGCTTTTTCTAAGACAACCACTATGGCTCAACATCCTCAGCATCTGAATTTTCAGTTTGGGAATTGTAAAATTTAAAATTATTACTCAAGTTCAGGAAGTTTGGCAACTTCTTTATTTTTCTCTATAACACTATGGGAAAAAGATTCTTCTGAAAAAACCTATCTGCTCTCTTCCTGTAACGTATTTGTTAATCATGTTTTGGTGACTGACTTTTGGGCACAATCCCAGGAATTTTTAAGGCAGTCTTTAATAACTACTAATATGTCTGCATACAAAACCAGATGATTATTATTCATGGGTGAGATTACGCAGAATTAGACTTTCCAAAACTGCAACGAACATTCAGCTAGACATGAAAGTAAGCTGAATTTCCATTTGGTTTGCTTCTTGCTGAGCCTTCAAATTATAAAGTGAAGTAAAGCCAAAAGATTAATACAATGAAAACAAAGATTGGGAAATTAAACGACACGATGCAATTTTCTGCCTCATTGGGCTGGCACCAATAATATGCAAAGGAAAGCCTGCTTAGTGTTGGTTAGCTGCTGTATAAATGTGGCACAATCAGTCTCCTTCTCCAGGGAAGGTATTTTCTTGAATCATATAGCCATTGACTCTTCCAATTACCAGAGACCCCCCAAACAGCTTGAGGCCTATTCTTTTTCTTTTTCTATTCTGCTTTTTCATATTACTTCTATTAGAGTTTACACAGGTAGGTGATTTCTCATTATCTCTAATATTTTAGAGACAGATAAGAAGAACATTGAAAAGAAAGAAGGGAAATGGTGCAGCCTGCTGCCACCTCCATAATTAAATATTAATATTTCAGAAAATGTTACTTTAGGGAGCCCATAATGGACTGTGTGTTAATCATCCCTTTCAGTGTACTTTTAATCTATTACATATTCAGTCTGCAGTTAGGGTATTATAGGAAATATGTCATTGCTTATAACTGTCCAGGGAGAGGCATCACCCTCTAGTCTTTGCATTAGTTAAATATTCAAGACTGTGTCCTCATTATTTTAAAGATTTAAGTAATGTTTGAATATTCTGTTGCATAGCTATGAGCCCCAAGCTTGTTTATTCCCAGCATGTCTAGTTTGCCTTACCACTAGGTTTGCAAGGCTTGTGACCTTGGAAGGAAGGTTTTATTGTCTATGAATGTGCTGGCGTTCCTGCAGTCAAACTTGAAACCCCTTCCATGGCTTTGTGTCATCCTGTGGTCTGTCCAAGCTGTTGGCCAATGGTTGACTTTTCTTACAATGCAACATCTAAAGAAAAAACTTGCAACTGGTGTTCAGCAGGACTAGTGTAGGTCCTGCTTTTAATACCGACATGGTACATGACCCAAAGTAAGTTTCTTCTGCCTTTGTTTAACCTTCTGCCTTTGTTTATTTTGTAACTTTTAACCTTGAATAGTGGGACGTGCCTCATAACTGAGTGGTTTGTGCAGCACCTCTGGGCACAATCTCATTTTGCTGTAGCCCTGGCTTTACCACTTTTGTGAGGAATAAAACAAACACTTTTAAATTTTTTGTGGTGCTTATACCTGCTGGGAGAGAACAAGCCATGCATGAACTAACATTATCTTGGTATTCTCTTAACTACTGAGTACTTGAATTTTGATGTACTTCATGCTCTTAATATTCCCTCCTGTGTTATTTTATATTTAACTTTCTATTAATCTGATCATTATATGTGATGGTGTGGCATTTGTCTAGGAATATCAACAGGCTTTGCAAAGCAGATCTGGTCAGATAACAGAAGACCCATCAGCTGGAAATGGGAAATACGTAACCTGAGGAAACTGTGCGGGTGAAGTAGCAACAGTGACAATTTCTCACTGATCAGCAAGTTGGTGGGTTTGATAGATCTTTTGTGGGGTACATCTAACTAAGAGCTGCTATTTACTGCAGATGATGTAGTATTCTATATTATAGGATATATCTATATCTATTACAGAAGAACCTGAAATAGGCTTACCCTCCTGGTACTGCACCTTATTCCCTGAATACAATATTACAACATTGATGTTTCTTGTGATGGTTTTAGCAGCCTGACATTTCATAGTGAAATTTCTTCTGTCTTTTTTCCACCTCACTCTGTTTTATCCGGTAGTTTGCACCTCTGGGTGATACACCTTCTCTTAAATAATGTGCTTCTTGCACTTTTAGCATTGGTACTGATAAAACTTCACAACTTGGTTTGGCTATTGTACTAAACTGAAGTATGGTTTTCAATCCCTCTTTATTTGGCTTGAGTAATGTCTACTCAGTTACTCAGATGTGTGTTTTCAGCCATCCTGTTGGACTGCAGCTAATACAAACTGCTTGTTGTGTCTATGAAATACTGTCCTTTGCAAATTTTCGGAATACCTTGGGTATACATTGCAAGTCACTGTTACAAATTAGCTTTCTGTAAATGCTATGCCTGGTGAATATTGCTGTGGCTTGACTCATTGCAGTGGTGTATAATGTGTTTCAAAGTTGGGTTACTTTGACAAAACAACTGTTATAATCAAGTATCAGCAGGCAGTGTTTCTGCCTATGTTCATATCAATCACACACCAATTGCTGCCAAGCCTCTATTAGGTGCATCATGAACTATCACTGCTTCCTCTTTGCTGGATTTTTTTTCCTGATACTTTACGTAAATAAAAGAGTCTAGGAGAATTTATGTTACTTGTGATGTCTTTCTGGAAACCTCTTGTGCACTTTGCCTTTTGTACAGTGCCACATCTTACTTTCTTCTTTCTCAAGAAGAAAAAGAAACTTTCTTCTGAATGACCGGAGGAAATATTCTATGGAATCTCTTGGTATTTTTCTCTATACCACTTTGGACTTGTTTATATCCCACATGCAGAGCCTGAATATTGTTTTAATACAAATATTTCTAGTGTCTGGCATTCAGGCCTTGATGTCTGTGTTAAAAAGAAATCAGTGGTATCTACACACTGTGCTTCTCTTCCTATTTGCCTATTTTTGTTGGCAGATCGTAAGTGTGAGTGAACATCTGTCCCTTCTCCTTTATATGCCATCATCCTGCTGCATGACAGGACAGCTGCTACAGGATTTTTTCTATTTTTTTGACTTTTAATACATTTGAGTCATTGGAGTGTGATTGTCATCCTTTGTATTTTGAATGTTTTTTTCCAACTCCTTCACTACCAGTTGCTCTCTTCTACTCCTCAGACCTCATGAAAGAACTGATGTTTCTCTTTATCTTTGTGTAAATACTAACAGGGAGTTTAGAGCCTCAGTGTGGTTCAGCTCTTTTGTGGATGATGGTGCTTTAAATCCTTGTGTGTTTTCTCCTCAGAGGATTAGATCAGATCAGTTCCCCTCTCCTAATCTCATTCCCTTTTCTAAAATACAAAGGGATTCTAATGTATAGAAATGCTTTCCTCCTGACGAAGTAATGGAAGTAGGGATCCCTCAGCTTCCCCCAGCAGATGAGCATGGACTGTACCTGTTCCTCTGTGCTGAACCCAGCCTTTGTGGAATTCTTGCAAGATACAGCTGGGAGGTCGGTTGTGGTACAGCTTTCCCCATTTAAGCTGCATGTGGGTCCCAAAGGCCTTTTACTTTCATATTGGCCCAGCATGTGTTTGGGTTTTTATTACCTCCAGCAATCAAGCTAACCCATTCTGAGGATTCCTCCACCTTTCCAATTACACTTAATTATGCTGCATGCTGGAGATGCTCTCCCACTTTGACCATAATGCTGCTGATATGCATTGCTCTGCATGCACTACTAGCACTGCATTCAGTGATAGCTTCAGTTCTTCATTGTCTTACCAAATGTCCCATGCCCTCTAAAATGTCAGTAAATTTGTTAATTTCCTCTGCATTGAGCTGCCCTTCTGTGGATTCTACTGTACATTGCCAAGAGTATTGATTTTTGCAGTTTTCAGTCCCACTGCTAAATGTTTGTTTTTTTGTTTTAATCTTTATTTTTCTGTTTGTGCTAATCTGAATGAAATCTAGACATTTGCCACTTTGCCTTTGACACTGTATTCCCAGGATACATGTAGCAAATACCTCCTGTATCCTGTTGCTGCCATTCATGTTTATGCAGTGCTCAGGTCTAGAGCTTAGCACGTCTCTTTTTCCATTCTTTTTCTAGGGTACAGTTTACTAATGACTGTTTGGTAGTTTTGAGGGTTGATGGCACCTTTTATGCATCCATTAATTGCTTGGTTAGCTGTAGCTCCTCATTATCTCTTTTCTTACTCTATTTCATGGCTTTTTAGCCAATGAGCTTTGAAGGCAGGAGAGGTCGTGCATGGACTGGTTTTGATGGACTTTGTCCTTCACCAGGCTGCCATCAGTGTTGCAGGCAGGTGTAAGTCCATCAGCTTTCCATGGAAGGATAACTGCAGCCCACTTTTTGTGTAGTCAGAGTGCTCTCTTACCTTCCTCTTCCTTAAACTGACCTAGGTGAATACTGCTCTTAAATTGGTCTCAAGAGCTCATTGACTTGTACTAGGCTTCCTTTGAGGAGATGTTTCTTTATTACTAACCTCTTATTATACATACACAGCAGCAGAGCCTGCTACTGGCTCGCAGTTCCCAACAATTCTTATTCTGCCAGACCTTTTGTTCCTATCAGGAAAACTACCTGTTTGTACTGTGGGCACTGCCATCACTGTCCCAGAGACAAGGGCCTACCACCAACCAAGCAAAACAGCCTCAGGAACAGAGCAAACATGGGCATTTTCAGTTCCTGTGCCTCATGGAGATACAGTTGTAAGTGTTATTCAGACTTCATAAAATCCCTCTGTGAGTTCAGTTTACATGGCTGGACATGAGGATCTGCAGCTACATATGCCCAAGCAGCTCCAACGCTTAAATGACTGAGTTTTTTTCTTCTACTGTTTTTCTCAGGATTTCCTGGATAGCAAAGGACTGAAATGGAGACTGTTTGTTCATCTACCCTAACTGTAAATATTCCCCAGCCTAGAAAATCTTCACATTTACCTTATGACTCCTTACAGCTATTCTTTCCTACTGTTGCATTTCAGAACCTCTGAAATTTGGTTCCTTGGATAAAGAGATGATTTCTGCTTTTAAAGCAGTCATTACAGTGGGTGGGTTCAGCAAAGACAGGAGTTTTTATGTTTAAATCTCTGAATTTCTGGCCACTGCAACCTTGATCAGTGACAAATACAAATCACTTTTCTTCATAAATTGACACATAATTAAGTGATTCATTAATTTAGTTCCACCAATTAAAATGGTGGCCTGAAATTTGATAAAGAATCAGTGACAAGGCACTGTGACTGTTTTATGTCACTTTCCTACAGCTGTAATAAGTAACTAGTTTGGCATGTGTTTTCCATTAGTGACTACAATAAGGGCTTTATAGTGGCACAATATAAAGTGACCAGTAAAAGTGACTCACAGCCAATTCTATAGCAGTGGACAGGGTTTAGTTTTACAAGGACTAGTCTTGTTAACTTAAAACTAGAAAGTGTCTACTAAAATCAGACTAGATATGCTCTCCTGTGGTGCACAGGCAGGCAGAACTACCGATAGCTGAGCATCTATACTCCCACAGATATGGTACTGAAAAGCTTCCTGTTCTCTAGCCTGGACAGGCAAGCACCCAAACCTTGACTGGAAAGCAATAATTTATTTCTCCTTTTGGATGAGAGGTCACAAGCATGTTTCAGTAGTTAGGGGACATGATTGGTTCTTAAAAAGACTGATTTGTTCTTACTCTTTGTTCTCTTTTCCCTACATCCAAGATCCCAGTGATGAGATCCCATAATTACTTAGGAGCAGAAATGTGAAAAGTTGAGTTAGATCTGAATTCCTTAATGACTAGACTATGGTGCAAATCTTCCCCTTCTTGCTCATCCAAGTCAGAGGGAATGATGTTTTGATCTCTGATATCTGAACATGCTTATAGGACGTGTCTTCCCTGAAGGGCTTGAGGCTACTGGACAAGAGATTTTGCTAAGTTCAATGATAGTGTAACAGAAATATCTGTGCACTGGAAATTGTGACAATTATATTAAAGATCTAAATCTCAGATTAAGTCACCCGAAACTTCAGTGAGGTTACCCAGATGTAACTGTAGACTTTACTTGCCCCTCCCCTGCGTGAGTGTTTCCCAGGCAAATATGGCATTGTCTGCTGGCAGTTCAGGCCTCTAAACTCTCTCTGTCTTGCTGTGCTACTAGTGTAGTTGGTTGCCTACCACTCAGGTGTGCAGGCTCAAATTACCTGTTGAGTGGAGTGAGAACTGTTTCAGCCTCCTGCAATCAGACTTTGTTATAAGGTTAGAGCAAGTATGTCTGATTAAGATCAGAAGTGCTGGCACTAGCTAGCACAACTGAGTGCTTGTCTGAAATCAGCTAGGTGCTGCTGCTATGTATCCTTCTGTGTAGTTTCTTTCAAATGTCTTTTGTTTTCTTGGTCTCACTCTTTTCCTTAAAACGATAATCTGATACTTTTTCCTCAACCATAACTGTTTGCCTTCTATTATTGGCAAATATAATTCCTACTGATAGAGGCAATTGTTACTTAAATTAATAGCCCCAGTGGTACCTGAAAGTTTTACGTGAATCTCCGGTCAGCTATTCATTCTCCCCTTATGTACTTCAATGGTTACAAAGAACTTGCATGAAAAAAATTCTTCATACTTTCAATACCATCTTCTCAATTCGTCATGGGGAGTGTAGGTAAGTAGCTTCCCAAAGTGTGAAAAATCCTGGTAACTGGAGATCTGTGTTGCTCCTTATACCGTATCCTGCAGGCTGCCACTAAAAGTAAATAAATTAATATATGGTACACGATGTTTCTATAGAATAGGTTTATTTTCTGTTTAGTGCTGATCCTAACATAATTTCCTTTGTCTTTAGCAGATGGTCAGTGCTTTTTAGCAATCATTTCAGCTATACATGTTTAGCTTGGCATTTCAATTGTCTGAGCTCACTCTTTTAGTCTGACATCATAATGATTTTTACAAGTTTCCTTGCTGGGATGAAGGTGGAAAAAACCTCCCATATGGAGATGTGTTTGGTGTTTGCTTCTGTCTTGGAATATATATGGAGTGGGAACCTGCAAGTGTTAGGACTGGATAATAATTTTCCCTGATTAATTCTGTCAGTTGAAGATCATTGCATCTGTATAGCTGGTGTTGGTGTCTTGCAGTGAGTGTGAGTATGTTGAAGCTGCACATCTTCAGTGGTGGCATTTAACTGCTATGAAGTTCTAATTTCCCACTTGAAGTGTCTGATTGGACTTTTCTGATGTTGAAGCAGACTTCAGTGTCAGACACTTGTGAAAACAACAGTGAAAACATAAAGAAGTTTCTGATTGCAGGATAGGGGGATTGAGGGATTTCAAAATTATCTTTACTGTAGCTGGAATGCAATAAAGAAACAATTTAGGTGGTCACATCCATTTTAAGTATAGACATTTCTTTATCTTCAAGAACCAAGGCAGTGTCAATTTAAATGCAAACATATTCTGCCATTGCTCTGAATGTAAATATGCTATGGGGCTTTTAAAAAATGGTGACCCTGGCTTGTATATATTCTCCCTTTTCATGAGACATCTGTAATAATTCCTTTTTTAACATAAAATCCTGTAGCACTCTCTTTGCCCAAAGCTTTAAGATAGAAAAAAGGTGAAAACATAATGAACAGGGCAACCTTGTCCTGAATCCTAATGGCTTTCTGATGAGGTAAACAATGACTCTTAATTAGAAGTTAAAATTTTTAATTAAGATGATTCTTCAGTAATTATCTCAGTTGTCTGCTTCACTGGATTTTAATGAAAAAGATTGATTAGGTATAAAACCAGTAGCATAATTAAACATTCAGGGTCTGCATTGGTTATTGAGGTGAAAGTAATGTGATTAACTTCAAAGTGCATTTTTCAACAAATGGTCTGAGACAGTGAAGCCCACTTCAGGTGTTGTGCTGCCCTACCCCAGCTCCCTCCCTCTTTCCCTACCTACTAGTGTTTCACAAAGTGAATATGCAGAACATCATTTTTGAGTAATAGTTATGTTGTGTAACAGATTATAATGGCATGCTTTTAACTAAAGCTGTCAAAGTGGTTATGAATTCCATATGACAAGGCTTTTTACTAAATGGACTGTAACTTGTCACACAAGACTTCAGACCCAAGAGTAGATTTGTTTTTTGTTCTTATGAGAAGTGTGAAATAATTAGTTCAGCAGTTTTGTTTTTATGTGTGCTCAGAACACCCTGTAGGACCCGACTGGAGAGAGCTGCCTTTCTGTGGTTGATGTGACTACAAGGACAGTGCCAATCACAAATATAATTTCTGTTTCTTTTACTCTCACTGAACACCACCCCACTTTATGAACAGTGCCATTGAAAACATGAGTAAAAGCTTATTGAAGTGCAAAATTTGTTCTGAAGAATAAATGGCTGCTGTGCTTCTGGTTGTGATTTTATAGCCTTAGTACACCAGGAGAATCTGTTCAGCATCCTGTTAGGTATTCATGATTAAAACTTGTAGTTCAGTGTCACTGTGAGAAAAATGGGTGATTTTTTTTTTTTTTTTTTTTGAAGTTGTTGCCATTACAGCTGTAAATAAAGATGTTTGTACTGAGAAACTGACCTTAAGAAAAATCTGAAATCGGACCTGCAAACTTTCAGTTGTAGTTGTGATCTCCATGAGAGAACAGTAATGATAGACATATATGGAAGGAAGCTGGTTGCCTGCTTTCCTTTTTGCTTTACAAGAGAGAATTCAGATGTCCTATCTGGAGATCAGGGAGTCTCCCAGAACCTTTGTTATGGATCAATCTGTTTGGAATCATCCAACAGTGTTATGCTTCTTGCCAGTAACGAGAAGGAGCAAATGGGGTAAAAGTGCCAAAAAGGTCTCTATGTACAGCCATTCCAATGAAAAACTGCCTTGCACTGGTTCATATTAATGCTTATTTTCCCAGTGTGAAGGCAAAAGATGTTTTTCTATGACTGCACTGGTGCATCAGAGAGCAAGACTTTGAACCATAGGATTAATTCTCCTGTTTTTCACTACATCAGCCTGCATCAATTATTGTTAGACTTAATTCTTTTCTCAAGTTCCTCAACTAACAAAGAAGCCAGCAAATTACATTTCACACTTTCCCCATTAGTTGTTGGAATATTTCCCTCAGTGCTAAACAGTCTTAGTTAATCATTAGCCACATTAGCAGAAGGGGTAACACTTCTCTTTCTGTTGATTGCCCAGACCATCAGAGTTAATGTGAAAAGATCATGATGGAAGAGCTTGTGGTTTTTATGAGTTCTTGTGCTTAGTCTTCCATGACATGCAGGAATATTCCCCAATTACATGGTTCTAACTAGACAGGCACAAAAAAAATTGTGCTTTGTTCTCTATTTTCTCCACATTTGAGAATGTGTTTTTAAGGGACATTGAAAAAGAAAAAAAATAGACTCTTTGTCTCTGTGGTGTCCTGAGTGGACAAGACCTGGAAAAACGCCTGGCTATCTTACCCATATGGAGAGAAAAGGGAATTCCTGCAAGGACAATTCTTTCTCCTAATCAGCAGATAACCTGACAAACAAATAAACCCACTTCTGTGGCTTTCCCTGTTGTAATGGAGCTATTTATAAGGAATCAAATATTCTCATAAAAGTACTTTCCACTTGGGGAGTTGTTGTGGTGCCTCTGGGCATGGCTTATGACCAGGCCCGGCCCCGCTGGGCCGGGGCCGCGGGGGCCGGTCCTTTCCCCCCCCGCGCGATGCAGCTGGGATGGCGCAGCCCCGGGTCGCCAGGGGGGCTCCCCAGCTGCAGGGGCAGGGGCTGTCCCTGCCCAGGGGGACAGCTCATTGGTTCCTGCGCCGGGTGCAGACAGTCGGCTCACTGGCCGGCGCCCCTGTCAATCATTGTCATCCTCTGCAGTGATTGGCTCTCCCAACTGCCCTTCCCTCGCCTCTGTCCTATAACATGCCCTGACCTCCATTTTGGCTGTCTTTTACCACACTGCATGAGCCAGTAATAAAATCCTGCTGGCAATAAGCGGAAAAGAACCCTTTCTCTTCTCTTTGCTTCCCTGCTTTAATCAAACCACTGTGCGTGAACTCTGCGGGAGTTCTGATGCTCGGCTTGCCTCTGTTTGGAGACTGGATGAAGCCAAAGTCGTGTCTTTCAGGACATGAGACTGATGCAAAAGGCTCTGAGTTACTCTCTCTTTCTACCCGCGGCAGGGAATGTTGAATTTGAACATGCTATTTTAACTTCACATTTCCTTTGTGTTTGGAAGGTCGATAGGTCTTCTCTGTTTACTTGTCAAACCTGGGAACCCAGAGCCATGCGAAAACCTGCGTGTTGTTTCTGGAAAACACTACACACCAGGTGTCATTACTAGTGTCCACAACAAGAAAAAAAATAACTTAGTGGAGAAATTTTTTTGATAAACAGTCCTCTTGCTAAAGGGAGATTCCTCCATAGAGTGCCACCACTCTGAGCAGTTGGAGGTAGACTGTGCCGTGCATTTTTGGTGGGTGATATTCCTTTTCCTTTGTTTGGAGAATAGCCTGGCTGACAAAATTTCTTTCTCCTGTGTAATCCAACTGACAGGATCCCCAGAGACTTTGGTTCATTTTCTCAAAGACACTGTTTTACTTCTTATTTGTGGTGACAATATAACAAATGAGTAGAAGTCCAGATTTTTTCATGAGCGTTATAACCACTACCCCTTGGAGAGCTGAACAGACTAAACAAAAGACTGGAAAGAAAATAATCCAGTGTTTGGTCATGTAGCTGCTCAAATTTTCTGTTGAAGAGTGTGTTGTGTGCTTTAAAAAGACCAGGGTATACAGTTTTGTGTATACCAGATTAATCAGGACTTGAAATCTGTTGCTGCTCAGCTTCCCGGAACGCATTTGTCACAGCAGTCTTTTGAAATCAATTGAAATGTATCTTTTCCTCCTGCTAACTGACATGATAGATTGGTAATAATCAAACACTGTTTGTGCAATGTCAGTCTAGCTTTTCTGTCATGAGTGATTGAATATCCTTTAAATACCATTGTGGAATTGCTCCTGAATTGAAACCTAATGAGAAAACTTTATAAATGTACTAAAGTCATGTTTCCAACTCCCGGTGGGGCACTCAGCGCAGACACACCTTGCTTTATCTCTGTGCTTAGCAGGGATTGTTTAACAGGCTGCTCCTGCAAACTGTCAAGCCAAATGCAGAGTGCACAGGCAGTATTTTAATTAATGTTTAATGATTCTTTTCTGATCAAGCTTAAATCCTCTCTGTGCCAGTGATTATAGGTAATTCTGTAGCTGTAACAAGATCATTTGATAATAAGGCTGATAAAGAAAAGCAATTACTTAAATATCAGCAGCTTAATATCAGTAATGAATATCTTCTTCTTGTTCAGGCTTTGTGCAAATGTGTTAATACAGTGTAATCTTGATACTAATTTTCATGACACTGCAATAGAACATAAACACAAGAAGAGTGGAGATTTCCCAAGGGAAGGGGATTTTCAAAATTTGCTTCCTTAATATTGCTTGACTCTATTTGATGGTAAGAAACAGGTAACACATGAATATTCATAATTTACCTGGTCAGTGTAATTTTTAGTAAGAAGCAACTTTTCTTGCTCAGTCTGGTCAAATCAGCATAAGGCTCTGTTGCATGCTTTGCCATGGTTTCTGGCTTACAGGATGAGATAGCTTGTTTGTGGACCTGCTCTGCTCTGAGTGTTATTCAGGGCTACATTTGTGTATGCAATAGGAAGCAGCTTCAATAATTTTGATGGACAAATTACTGTAATGTTTTTCTCTGAAACCACATAAGTTACAGTCTAGTTATGATTGATTTGTACTCCGGTAGGAACTGTGATAATTTATAAAAAAGTCCTATAATTTTGCAAAACAAGTGGAGGAATCACCTTCTCTCTTGGAGAGATTTGAACCCAATTCACATGCACTTAAGCTCTTTGTGCCAGAATCAATGCCTTGTGCTAATGCTACAAAATCTGGTCTTGCAATGTAGATGCAATTGAGAGGTAGCTACTTTTCCTCCACACTAACAAAAATATTAATCTTCAAGTAATGACTACTGACTTGAATTACTGTGATATTTAGGAACATGGAAATGGCCAAACGATGTTGTGCTGGTTTGGGCTGGGATAGAGTAGCTGTTATGGGGCTGTGTTCTGATTTTGAAAATGGTGTTGATAACAACAAGGGTGTTTTCACTATTGCTGAGCTTTCACTCTTGCACAGAGTCAAGGCCTTTTCTGCTTCTCATCCCACCATCAAGAGGGCTAGGGGTACACAAGATGTTGGTCAGCTGAGACAGCTGACCCCAACTGATCAGAGGGACATTCCATACCACAGAACATTGTGTTCAGTAATGAAATCTCCAGGAGAAGTTTGTCAAGGTTGCTGTTGCTCCGGGACTGGCTGGGCTTGGCTGGTGGTAAGAAAAAGTTTTTTTTCCCTGTCATTTTTTCCCCCATTTTCTTCTTTTTTTCTTATTAAATGTTCTTTATCTTAGCCCATGAGTTTTTTGCTCTTTGATTCTTTCTCCCATCTCACTGTGCAGGAGAGACTGAGTGGCTTAGCTGTTTACTGAGGTTAAATTACAACAGCTGTAATGAGACAATGTCACCAAATCCCTTAAGAATTTTTTCTTGCTTGCTCCAAATTATGGTGCTACCTGGCTGGTCCTGCCTCTTCTCTGGTGACCCTGGGGCTGAATAATAGTTTGCTTTACCTGGGTGTTTCTGAAAACTGAAGCCCATCTGAATAAATAACCAGAAGACAACAAACATAATGAAGTGTGAGGAAAGGAGCGGAAATGTTGCAGGTAGAGACAAACATGACATGTTCACAAGTCAAAGGACAAAAAGCTCCACTTATTAATTAATTACAGCCCCTTTTATAACACATTATTGCTACTTGTATTACTCTCTCATTGGCCTCTAAGTTACTACATTACACGTTATTGGCTAGGCACGACTGATACACACTTTAGAAGAAAGCAACTTCCTGCTTGAAGGTGGACATTCTTTGCTTTGCTATTTTGGATTCTTGCTTTGTTGTTATGCTACGATTCTCACGGGTACACACAGACTATGTCCAGATCTAGCTGCCAGTTCCTACATGGAAAGAGCCCCTTCTCTGTTTCCTGGAGATGACATAGAATGCATACACCTCAGACCAGAAGACTCTGCAGTGAAAGTGTGATAGGGAGCAGAAAGGGGGAAAATGGTTGAGGTTCTCTGTGCAAGGGACCAGAGGTCCACTCTGAGACATGGCATCCATCCCATATACCTGGGGAACGCAGGAATCATGCATCCCTGCTGAGTATGACTCATGATGCTTTTGCAGGCAGGGTAGTCAATCTTCACACGGGTCAGAGGTCCATGGGAGATTGAGAAGGTGGCATGGAGCTCAGCTCTGCTTCCAGTGACTTGAAGCAGAGCAGGTGAAAGGTCTTCAGTCAGGCTTTTATCTGTGGAACATAATGATCTCCTTTTAAAAGGAGAACAGTCAGATATTTTTCCTCCTTTTACCCGGGTGTATATTGGCATACATGTAACCATAGCAACTATGGCTGGGAAAACTGAGATTTGGGAGTTTTTAAATTGCCTTCAGCATAAGCTTAACAATTAAATTTGAAAGCAGACAATATAGATCACGGAAAAGTAGATGACAAAAACGAAAGGGATTTTTTTTGCTAAACTTACTCAAGCCAAAAAACCTACTATTAAGTGAAAAATAGCTTCCCTCACTTAAACAGACATTTTTACATCTCATTAACATTTCAGCTTTACCTCCAGGCAAACTATCACATTTTTGTGACACAATTGATATCTACTGTCATTTACTCATAGTAACTATTTTTAGATACGAGTTCTTAACACATGCTGAGTTAACATGAACTCAATTGAGCTTCATTCAACTGCATATTGACTGTGTGGTTTATGGATTTAAACAAGGACTCCTTCAACTGTCTTTTTTATCCTGCTTTGAACCCCACTGCCTGTGCCTGAACAAGTTCTCTGTGTCCAGTTACAAAGAAACTTACAAACTGAATCCTCTGTTTTTGTGTACCTGACCTAGAGCCTGGAAGAGATGTACAAAGTGATGAAGACCCACACGAGCAGTAGATGTGGACAGGCTTCTGCCACACTTGAGAAAAAAGCACATGGGTGCTGGTAAGGTTAAGGAACCGTAACCACATGCAGTTGTCTGCTTTTGGAAATATAAAGTCAAGGCACCTTAAATCACTTGGATAGTTTTGGGAGTTCAGGCTCTTCAAAATGAAGCAGTTTATTGCTCATGTAGTAGTTATAAAATGCTTTCTGGAAATGAAGAGGTAGTAAACAAAACTGCTATGTCTTTATCAAAAGTTTGAGAAGATCTTCAAGATAATGAGTAGATCAATTAAACTTGGAAAAGGTTGAATGTATGCAATGCATTCCTATTCCTTATTTAGAAGACCATTTTTTTCTTCACGAGAACACATGAATCTTCATCTACCTCCACAGAGGATCTTTGCACGTGAACAAGAACAATGTATCTGTTTAAAACTTCCAACTGTGAGAAACTGGGCTTTAAAAAAAATCAGTTAGTGCAGAGGAATGACACGTGTTTGTCTATTGGAAATGAAAAGCTTTCTAACAGCTTTGTTAGCTTTGTGTGCAAGCTCACTACTTTAGCTGGAGCAGCATCCAGGTCCTTAGAAGTACAGTTCTGGGTCCTGGTGTTGGGAGGAGGAGCATGCATCAATGTAATGATTATTAGGCAATGAAAGAGACCTGCTTGGCTTGATATCTACTGTATCATTTGGGAATCTTGGGATGCTGAGTACAGGCAGACTGAAATCTGCTCATCTCTGCTGCATGGCTGAGGGGTTGGAGTACCTTGGGAGAGGGAAAGTGTTGAGATAAGGCATAGTTGTTACGGTTTAAGGGTAAGAAAACAGGTGGGGTTTGTAGAAAGAGCTAATAAATACCTTTTGTTTAAGTAACTGATAATAGTAAAAAGCAAGCAGAGAAAAGTAGCACCTTTCTTCTAATGTAAATCAGGGTTTTAGAAAATAGAAGGCTCAGAGGTGAATCACTGCCTACTTAGACTAGACAGAGTCTTAAAAGGACCTCACAGTTCTCAGCTAATGTCATCCATCCTCGGTGTCAAGGCCTGGCAGAAAAGGGTGGTAAAAGAGTCCAGGTTTTGCCCTCTCTGGATGAGGAATTCACATGTTAGTGGCAAGAAGGACATGTTAAGTTAAAGTTCATCAACCATAATTTTGACAGTTGTTTAAAGTTTTTAAATCAGATAAAATTACACTAATAAATCAAGATTTTGTAATTAGATACTAAATACATTAATTTTAGTATTTTTTGGTGGTTGTAGTTGTAAAGCAAAATTAGATTTGTGAATAGAATATCCTAAAATTCCCTATAATGGGATACAAGCATTTTTAAAAAGTATTTTTAATTCTTAGATGACTAAAGTTAAAGGCTATTTCTTTCACTGCATTGAGAACTGGAGTGTAGAGTGCTGCATCCAGCTCTGGAGCCATCAACACAGGAAAGGTTGATCTGATGGATATCCAGAGGAGGGACATGAAGATGATCAGAGGCCTGGAGCACCTCTCCTATGAAGACAGGCTGAGAGAAAAAGGGTTGTTCAGTTTGGAGAAGAGAAGGCACCAGGGAGACCTTTTAACAGCCTTCCAGTACCTAAAGGGGCCCTACAAGAAAAATGGGGACAAACTTTTTAGCAGTGCCTGTTGTCGTAGGACAACAGGTTTTATACTAAAAGAGGGTAGATTCAGACCAGAATAAAAAGGAATTTTTTACAGTGAGAATGGTGGAACACTGGACTAGGTTGCCCAGAGGACCTGCAGATGCCCCATCCCTGGGAATATTTAAGGTCAGGTTGGACAGGGCTTTAAGAATCTTGATCTAGTTGAAAATGTCCCTGCTTATTGCAGGGGGTTGGACTAGACAACCTTCAAATGCCCTGCCAATCCAAACCATTCTGTGATTCTATTCTCTACAGATCCAGAGCAGAAATCATGACCAGCAGTTAGATTTCATGTGCAAGAATAATTTTAATTATAGCAAAGCACTCAAACATGAAACATTAAGTTCCTTTCTTTGTCTGTTGTATTGGTCTTGTCCAAGGACACAGGGGAACCACGGGGTTGGAATGCACCGTTTAGTTTGGTACCGCGGTAATTCTCAAGGAAATGAAAGATGGCACAGATGGAGTAGTGCAGTGCTGGGTTGCTGTAGCTGAGCAGCAGCTGTTCTAAATTTGGAGCATAAAATCTTATAGATCTGGAAAGTAAGCAGTATGCTCCAAAAGGAAATGGGAAACCTCCTGAGTTACATGATGTATTTCAGGATGTAGGGGAAGAAGGAAAATCTTTGATGTATTGTACCTCATCTGTGATACTCAAGCACTTTATTGTGGCAGCTTTAAAAGTGGATCTTGGAATGGAATTCTGCACACCTGTCTTTGATTGTTGACTTTTACACTTAATCTTTCACCCTGTGGACAGATTAGCTAAAATTTTGTCATATATTGGCCACCTTTCACTTTTTTGTTGTCATTCAGGATGACATCAGGCAGCACCGGACCTACAGTTATCCTGTCACTCTTCTGTGCTGACCACAGTCCCTCGGGAGCTCCTTGCTCTTATCTGCCCTTATGGGGCTTCACTGCTGCTCCTCCTGGGCATCAGGAGATGGCAAAGAGAGAAGGCTCAGCAGGAACTGAGTGCACACAATATGAGTTGTGTGTCAAAAGCAGATCATGTGCTGTTTGCTTTGCAGGAAGCCATTCTTCATTGGGTACTTATGGAAAAATTATTCTCTGATGTATAGCAGGACGTTTATGTTACTGAATAGGATTTTTAATTCATTTCATGCAGAGCTTTACAGATGTCTAAAATGTCTAAGAAATTCTTAGTACTTGAAAAAATATGTCCATAATAAATATATTAGTTGATTTTTGGAGATAACCAAGTTACAAACATTGAAGCAATGAATGAAGAAAAACAAGATAACATGATTTCATAAGGTTAAATCTTCTTCTCATTAGTGGCTAATATTTTGATGTTATTCCTTGTCTCTCTCTTCACAGACTATCTGTCCTGATATGTTTTGAATAATATACCTTGGGAGTGAAAAATAATACCAGATAGGAAATCAACAGGCACATTTATTTTTATTGTTCATGTCAGCTATTGTTTAGGGGACATTAAAATGACTGTCGTGTTTATACAACAGCCCTTCTTCTCAGACCATTTACAGTAGTGCCATATTTTTGTGAGTGATGCTTGCTAATATTTTCTTATTTTCTTCCTCAAGAGAATGAAGGAGAAAGAGTAAGCATTGATTCATAACTTGAGTAACTGAGTGAATAGGCTGAAGTGGGATGAGTGTTGCCAGAACTGATTATTCAAAGGGCTGAGTCAAAAAACTTTTAGCTCTTAAAAGAAAAAGATCGTAAAATATCAATTCATCAAAGCCACAAAATGTTCCTGGCTTTCCTCTAAGATGAGCCAGTTCGCTGAAGTCTCTGATAGTGTATCTCTGTAGATTTCCAGAAGGCTGTGCTAGTCAAGCGGCAATTCCCAGGGAATATTCTTGCTTCTGAAATGTCTAGTTGAGTAGTAATATTGCTAACACAAATGTGGGAAACATCATGCCAATGACTTATGATGTCATTGCTGCCTGAATGATAAAAAGTGCCAACCTGAGGACATGTCCAAGAAACTAAGAGTGTGTGTGTTTCTTGTGCTGATCAAGTGCACATGCCAGAAAGAACTTTTAGCTCTGCTGTTGGCTAAATCCCTGGAGATGCTGAGTAGTGGAGACACTTACCATGCCAGACCTTGATTTGGATGGTCCCCAAGTCATTTTTATCCTAAGAAGGCCATCAGAGACAGGATTTTATGCCAAATAGTCTGTCACTGGCAGCACATTTGCATGAGGAACCAACGACTGAACCATAAAAAGTAATGTGAAGAATAGTTGCCACTGTGTGATTTGAAACTCCCTAAGCAGAACAGAAGGAGATAAATGAAGCCAAGAAAAGTGTCTTTGGAAAGATAACAGCAAGAATGTTGCAGCTGAGGTAGCAAAAACAACTTCTGAGGTAAGCGCAGGTGTTACGAGACTCAAAGATCTAGATACTGTAAAAGGTAACAACAACAAAGACCCTATGATTATTTTGAATGTAAAGAAACTGAATCTGCATGGATTTCTTACATGTAGGGCCTCCTGGTTCCAAAAACGCTCCAGATATCTGGACAATAGACTGATGGGGTCTTGTTAATGTGGACTAAAACTTGTCACTGCACAATTAGATACTATTTAAATAAAATACGTCTGTCAGAGGGTGGGCTGTCTGTTTCAGTGGCTTCACTGGCCTGATTTCTCATTTTGCCAACCATGTTGGTAGAGCTGCATTTCCTTTTGAATAATGCTTCTTGAAAGCATTATTCAAAAGTACTAGTGTAAAATGACAGCAAATCTTATAGCTGGACTGCAAAGGGTTGATGTGTTTAGAATTACATTAACCATTGTGTTATTTACTCCTATTATTAATATCCATTGATAAATCTTGCAGGCTGAGAATTGCATAAGACTGATTTGTGGCTGATTTGTAGACTAAATTTGTTTGATTAAAGAGCTGTGAAGCTTCTCAATATTTCTGAGATATATGAATACATAAAAAATGTTGAGCCTGAAATCCAAATTATGGTGAATTTTGACAGTGAGAAAGTTTTCAAAAAATCCTCCATATCTTGCCTGGCTAAAGTTACTTCATTCCATCAGGTGTAAGTGTGTAGATAATCAGGACTTTCACTGCTTACTCATTTAGGTTCAAATCATGACAGTAACAGCTGTGGAGGTCTATGATGCAACCTTGTTCTCAGGTAGTATTTTCCTTGAGTTCCCTGGGTATTCAAGTATCACCTTCAGTGCATAGTTGCTGATGTGTAGTTAGAAGTTAGAACACTTGAACAATTATTTGATTGCTTCCAGAATAATCGTTACTTGTAATTACATAGCTGCACACAACTTACATATTGTAGCTTCAGAGGAATGGTGCTGTCCTGCAGTTTTGTAAAATGGCTAAATATGGGGAATGAACACCCCAACCTACTCATTAAGATGGAAAAAATCAGCTTACAAGCCCAAGATTTATTCTCTAGAAATCTCAAATGTTAACAAATGAGTGCAATTGCAATTCTTGGAGATACTTTTCATATTGGTGCTGGATGAAAGACCAAGATTATATCAGTAAAACCCCCATGGTCCTTTCTAGGAAAAATATCCACCAAAATTTATCTTCTCTCTGCTACTTAAACTTCTTTTTTTACTTTTAAGGATATGTTAGATAGCTGAATTTCCAGAGGATTTGGCAATTATTAGTTTGGCTGGCTTCCATTTTTTGTCTTAAAAAAATAAAAAAAAAAGATTCTCGTGGCATGCAACACTTTTTCTGAGATTATTTCAAAGTCTGAAAATCTTTGTTTAACATTTCTCATTTTACAGCTGACATACAACTGCATTGCTTTGTTCTGTTCTCTCAACGACCATAATCACAGAGCAGCCATCCCATAGTTTTTGAAATAGTGACAAACTTTTCTCGGGATAGAAAATTTCGGAATGGGAAAATATAAACTTGTGATATAGTCTGGTTGAGAAATTCTAAAATAAATAGCTTCTTTTAATAGCTTTTCTTTCTTAGCTTTTCTTTCACTGACTTTCTGTCAGTGCTTGGGGGGGTGTGGGGGGGAGTGGAAGAGACAGATCTGATGGTGCAAACCCAATACCCCATGCCTGAATTCATATTCATGGTGATAGTGGAAATAGGAGATTTTGCAAGATCATAAAATCCTGCTCAGCTCCTTGTGATAAAGAACTCTGAATAATATTGTATGAATGTTATCATAGTCAGAGGCTTGAGGGTTGACTCTCTTAGGAGTTGAAAAACCAGTAGTGATGATAAGCAATACTCAGACACAAACACATTTACTTACAGACACTTTGGGTGAAATTTCAGCTTCTCTGTTTAGAAATGGCAGGGAATTGTTCCTTTTTGCTTATAGTCCAGCCTTCTGCTTGCCCTTTGTCTTACACACTCCAGTTAAGGAGTAACTCCAGTTAAGGAGTGTGTAAGCCTTAAGGTTGTATATCCAACACTATTAGACTGACAAATCATAAAACTTGCATAGGTGGCATGAAGGCTGCTGCTCATGTCAGCCCCCCTCTCTTCAGGCCAATTGGAGGCAAAATCCCATTCTCCTTTAACTGCAAGTGAAGAGCTGCACTTGCTTGAATCTCCAGCCCTTGCATTTGTTACAAACTCTGCATGGTAAGGGTTTGTTTGTGATCTAACCCACAGGCAATTTTCCATTGTTTCAGCTGAAGCAAAAGACATGTTTGTCTCATGCAGTTGGAATGCTCCAAAATTCACAGTCAATCTGTTTACCCAAATTTCAACCTATAAAATGGCTATAAAGGTTTTGAAAGTGCTAATATGTGAAAGTCCATGTTTTTTGGACAGGCAATTTTAATGGTGGTTATAAGACTGAAGATTAGAGATATACGTATAGCCAAAGCCCTGTCTTTGTAGCAGCGAAATGAAGGAAAATGTCAAAAATATATTTTGCAGTTTATGATAGTATAACCAATTTGACACAGTCGTGTATGTTTCATGGTGGTTTTGTTTCCCAATTCTAATACCATGCACTAAACAGCAACCATTCTTAGATGTAGATATGATACAGTCAACTCAAATGTCATACTATACTTGGGCATTGAAAGCAATCAGGGCTGAAAGAGTCACTGAAACCACAAAGTTTTTGTTGTTTTTGTTTCTCAGGCTCTTCAGTAACTCCACTACTCAGTCAAATAAATGGGGAGATTTTTTCCAGAATTCTTTTGACTTTGTGCTCTAAGATGACCTTGTTTGAGCAGGGAGGTTGGATCAGATGGCCCACTGTGGTCCCTTCCAGCCTTACCCATTCTGTGGTTCTGTAACTCTGATCTACCCAAGCGGGGGTATGCATTTCCCTCCATCATATTTCTCAGTTTACTTATAACAGTGATTTGGGTGAATGGTGACAGAGCTGTTAATTAGAGACCAGCAGAACTAGCAATGTGCTTGAAAGATGCCAACAGCACTGCGCCCTTCAACAGGGTGCAAAAGATTTACCCTGCAAGGGGTTGTGGCTGGGGGCCTCTGTGAAACCACCAGTATTGTCCCCAGGGCCTGTGCTCTGACAGGGTCTCAAAGGGCAAAGTGCTAAAACCACACCTGTGATGGTCCCTTTTTCCAGGTACCTTTGAGGAAAGTAACCTGTGTAATCAGGGGTTCTCAGATTGAAGCTGCACAGTCTAATATTCCCTCCCATGAACTATCCAGCTGACACGGAATAAAAATGGTTTGTGCAGTCTCATCAGCCTAATTACAATTTACAGAGCACAGCCTAGGTCAAGAGGCATAGCCTAGGTCAAGAGATACAACTCTAATCTTAGAGGAGTCAGTGGATTTACAAAATATTTTTCTCCTTTCAGTGGCCAAAGTGTAGCTCTTCAAACACATTTTTACTCTCTGTTTTAAGACAACACCCTTTTCTGCCAGGAAAAAGGCACAGCACTGTGATGTGAGGGTGGAAAATTAGGTACTATAAGTATGGCAGGGTGTTTGGAGGATGTCAGACAGACTCATTTTTATGAAATCTGATGTTTGTTCAGATAAAACAGAGAAGAAACTATGAATGAACCTTGTCCCAGATATCAGTCTGCTGATAAACTGTGAAAAGTTACTGAAATTAATCTATTCATCTTTTATTAATAGCATCATAATCAGGCATAGTGACTCTCCCTTCCTTCCTTTGTGAAGAATAATAACAGATAGTTTTGACACTGTCGTTCTTTGTTCTTTATAGGCCATTTAAAAACAAAGACTTTGTAAATTGTTCAGTTGTAGTGGCTTATATGGACAGGTACTTAAAGGCACATAGAGAATAAGATTTTATGCCCTGATACACAAACATCACATGGTTTTTCTGAAGATTCAGAACACCTAGAAGGAAATAGAGATCATTAGATAGTAATGTCTTTAGGCCAACAGTCTATTTTATTCATAATTAATTGGTATTTCCCTCTTGCTTGCCTACTAAGACAAATTGGATCACATATCTGCTTTTCTATTATTTGAATTATTTCATTATTCACCAAAGAGGGGTTTGGCAGGGTGGGTAAGCAGAAGAATAATGAAATGAGTTGAGAAAGTTTAATAAACATAAATAAAACTTGAAAACAACAACTTAAGGTATTTGAGCTTTGGATGACCCTTTGATTACTTCCATTTTTCACTCCTCTGTGTAAGTATGCATTGCAGCAAATAGAGTAGGAGAGGGAGTGAGTGGAATAAAAATTGCCATAAATAAAAAGGAAAACCAGAAAGAGGTAGAATTGGATCTGACCACTTGAGTGAAGAAACACCTTTTGTCATAACTCATATTTGGCAAATGCATCTGTTGAAAAACAGACTGAACTGTATCCTCCTACAGTTGAAAGTTTGCTGTTTTTTAAAGCTGAATAAAAAGGATGGTCCAGATTTGTTTCACATGGATGCTCTTTCCCATGGGACACTAGACTTATTGCTGCTCCATGTGGAAGCTATGGCTGTGGAGGGGTCTCTGGCTCCTGGACCCCGTAGACATGCACTGGTTATATTTTGATAAGGTTTGGTTTAGAATGGAGAAGTCATCCTTAAGCTGAAGATCCACTGCACAGTCCTGCAAAGACAGTATTTGTGAGAGGTGAGCACACTATGAGGCCACACAAAGCAAAATCATGCCAGCAATTTGATGAAGAAGAAAGAGAAAATTAGTGTTGTTATCAGGAAATCCTAGCCAGAGGGACCAGCTGTTGGGTGCTACTGGATACAGCAGCCTTCTTTTTCTCAGCATCATGCTTCTGGAAAACCTTTACTACAATGTCTTCTATTCCTGTTGGAAACACCTGCTTTGTATGTGTTAGCTTAAAGGTGGAAATATGTCTGGGATTCTGTTTCATAATGTCATACATTCTCTTGTAGAAGCAAAAACCTTATTAAAAAATTCTTGTGACTCTTAACTATGGTTAAAACCACAAATCTCATGACAAGAGGGTTGTTATGAAAAAAACCAAAAGCAAAAAGACTGTTTTGCTTGCCACCTATCATTTACATTTCAGATATGTACTAATGCTTCCACTTCCACCAGAAGAAAAGTAAAAAGAGTAAGTATTCGTTGGTCCTGATGTCTCAGGTTTTCCGTGTCGTTGTGCCCCTGTCCCTTCCCTCCCAAAAAGTCATAGTTCCAGGGCCAGTAAGTGTTATTTTTTTCACCACACTTTTTCTGGTGCTTATATTTGCATTACTGAAACTTTGCACACTCTTTTTCTATTGTAGTTTATTTTTTTTCTTTTCTTCTTTCAGAAGACTTGTGCAGTCTATCTTCTGCTTGTGTAGTTCTGCCCCTCAAAAAGCAATTCTTACTTTTGTGGGAATACAGGGGAATTGAGGGTTCTGACTGGAGCATTCAAATCACTGCAATTTAAAAACTGCCAGACTGAGAATGACCTTCAAACAGAAGGCGTAAGAGTTTCCGTTTTCTAGTGTGTTTTTTAATAGATTTGAAGCCAAGAGCATCCACAGGCAAAGCCATTTTGCTCTCTCCATCCTCAAAGAAAAGCTGATTTGATATTTTTTGAGAGCAACACATATTGACAAACAGAGACCATAAACTTCTTTATTAATGACTGCAAGATTGTGGTGTGAAAATTTGTCTCAGTCTTCAATCCACTGCAAATGTATTCCTGCATGACAAACCTGAAATTGTAGTAATACTGTTTTCTATTATGTTGTAAATTGACCTTCTACAATAAAAAGGCAGCACAAGAGGACAGCCTGGATAATGCTACAGTTGCTTCTGGGATTTCTCAGGGCCTTGGTGCTTCCCACTTTGACCTTGTGAATTTTGCAGCTAATAAAGAAATAATAAATGCTTTGTGAAGCTCAAGTTCAGGGTAGGTTAGATCAAAAGTAAAAGGGGACTGTGACAAACTGTAGCTGAATTTTAAATGAGTCTAAGACTATTATGACTACTGATGTCTTGAATCTTAAGTTCTATATTAAGGTCAAGATAATGGCTTTGTATTTTGTGAGCCTTTGTAGTCTGAGCGGCACCATCTCTTTAATCTTAACTTCGCCTCAAGCCGAAATAAATCTCAGTGTTGTAAACTCTATTGTAACATAACTGCCCTGTTCAGGAATGATCATTTTTTCTAAATGTCACTAATGTCTTGCTGTGGCAAAACAAGAAAGGAAAACTTACTCCTTCCCTTGAAATGGCAAATCTGGAAATATTGTAGCTTTTCTGTGTGAACTGAATCTTTATTTTTGGACATTTTATCTCCAGCATTTTGAGTTGGTTCAGTTATTTCATCACTGCATAATTCAGGTTGAAAAGAAAACTGACTGCCATCTTCAGTGGCATTCTTTGAATGTGCACAGCTTATTTGTTTATGTATTTGTCATACCCCTAGACATTTTTGCATAAATAAAGAATGGACCTTATGAGTGTCTGTCTGAATGTTTGAAAAAGGACTGCCTTGATTGGCTGGAGGGAAAGAAAGTAGCAAGTAGGGTAGGGACTTTATTCCATGAATGTCACAGGCCTATGATATTGTAGCCTGAACCAAGGATATGTAAGACTGTGCCTATGCGCAACACCTAGCCCAATGGATTTGTCACAGGAGCCCTTCCATAAGGGGTACCTCTGTGATTTTCCTTAGCATTGTGGTGCTACCATTCTTTTCCACATATTATTATTTTTTTTTTTTGCATTGACATATATGTATTTAACACCTGTTCCTTCCTTTCAGGGTCTTAAAAATTGGGAGATCATTTAGAAACACAGATAATCTCCTTCACAGTTAACTGCGATGGCATTTGTAATTTCATGCAACACTCTTTGATGAGATATAGGGTGCATCCTGGATTACTTTGCACATCAGATGATTTCCATGTTGCCACCCATTCCTCAAAAAAGCTGATAATGAAGTGCATGGATGGATAGGTATCATATACCAAAGTCAAACAAACAATAAGTAGGCAATGTTTAATAGTCAGTTTAGTGCTTTGGACTGTTCTTGAGAAATATCATGGGGAGAATGGATTTTTGGTGTATATTTTTTAATAAATAATAATTTTATATACAGACACTCATATTCTGGATGCTGGTCTGGCTAAAGATGTCCCTGCCCATGGAAGAGAGAGTGCATTAGATGATCTTTAGAGGTCCCCTTCAACCCAAACTATTCTATGATTCTATTTAATCTTAGGACATCCAGCCTCCCTCCACAGCAGTGCAGAAAGATGTCTTCAGAGGATGATTTGTTATATCCCAACTTAGTCCATGCGAGATACAGGAAAATAATTGTTCTCTAGGAGCACTTGCCACTCTTCAGTGCATGAAGGGAACCTTGTCTGGTGGCATAACAGGAAACATGACTGGCATCTCAGTGAGATACTCTAGACTGAAGGGAAATCACCTTCATAAGACACTTTTTATGGGAACATTCAAGTATGGGAATATTCACAGAGGGAAGAGATGTTTGTGTGACTTTAGCATCAAATGCTCTGAGCAGTTCACCATTTTTTAATCCTGTAGGAAAATCTTACCTCTCATAATAAGCTTCTTTGGTGTATGGCAAACAAAGTTTGATGTGTTTTCTAACCGTAGACCATTGCAATCACGTTAAGATTCTTGTGGATTGCCATTCAAAACCTGAATGGCACAACAATCTGTATCCATCTCTTCTTTTTTTTTCTTGAAACTACATTGCAAAGTCCTAGTTTTTACCATCACTTATTTGAAGCTTAAATCTGCTCTCTAAATGCAATAAAATGTTATTTAATGCTCTGTCTGATGTATATTTATATCTTCAGAATCCTATAGGTTGGTATTGGTCATCCATGGAAGACATTAGGTCTGCCATTCTTCCTTCAACTCATTCACCTTGCATCAAGTAGGGTGGTAGGATAAATTGCTCCTTTTCTGCTGCCATGTTTGCCATGATTCAACATCCTTGTGCCAAGGCAGAAGTGCCTATAGGTTTTGAATCATGTATGCTTGTGAAAATTATAAATTAGAAGCGAAAAAGTTTTCCTGCTATAATGCATTGGAAAAAGTTCTTCCCTCCACAGAGGTATTGCTGGACAAATTTAACAACTTGTGTTTACAAATCCAGTTCATTCTGTTAAAGCAATAATATTACTAAAGGTTATTTGATCTGTGCATATTAAACATAAAGAGTTAGGGGTTTTTTTAATTGCTACAATAGGATCCTGAAGAAAAAGTTAAAAAAACCCCAACAAAAATGGATAGTATAAAATATTGCCTTATTGTCTATCTGGAGTGCAAAGATTGTGCAATCTCAGGCACTGCACCAAGTGAATTTTGTTTTATTGTGGTTTTTTTTTTTTTAGTGGAAACTGCAGTACTTTCAGAGAAGGATCTGGAATGCTGCCACCTTCTTCTCCCTCATACTTCTAACCAATTTATGGCATAAGAGCTTCTGGGTGAAGAGTGCCTTTTAAAAAATTTTGTGCAGTGTTAGGACAATGAGATTTCAGTCCTATTTGAGCTCTGCTGGAGTTACTGTATTGCTAATAATAATGCTCTGAAAAAGCACTGTTACAGCTTAAAGCCCCTGGGGACTTCACATGGGTAATGTGATGTGCATTGGCTCACCAACCTGCCTCTGCAGAGATCCTGATTCATGTTCTTGAGGCAACTTTAAGTCTTGCTACCTTAGACATTCAAACGGTGTAACTTAAACTAAACTTATTTATGATGATAGATATAAATCTCTGCCCTGGAAATAATTACTGTCAGGACCCTGACCTAGATGGGCCACTGTCTTAACTGATTGTGATGGCTACTGTACTTCTATCTATCAGGTATTCTTCCCAACCCAATTGCAAAGGGAAGTGGTTCTAAGAAAACCCCGTTTAAAGTCTGTCTGGTGGCAGAACTTAATCACTGTTGACACAAACAAATAAGTTGGTGGTAGCTTACAGAGAATAATGCATGTGACAGAATGAGCCACCACCACTGAATATGGGCGCCTGTCAGGCAGAGCTGCTCTGGACTGCTTTGTGAACACCAGCTTCTCTTACTCTAGGGAAAATATTTTGCAGTGGCCATTGAAAAACAGGTTCCCTAAATGCTTTCCTGTGTTAGCAGCTGGTGATGAATTCAGAGGAAATATTTCTGTTTCCTGCTTGGCTGAGTGCAGAGAAGAACCTAAAATAATAAAAATTGTGAAGCCTGCAGTATGCTGGTGTGAACATTTGAAAAAGCAAGTGTAAATGTGCTTTCTGCCTATGCCTGTGCAAATAGAACACAATTGCTCCAGTCTTGAAATAAAGCAAATGTCAAAGGAATATAGAAATTCCGTCTTTTTTTTCCCCATGTGCAAAATAAAATGACTGCAGTGATTTTTATTTTATCTCTGTATTATCAGTGTGCCCACTAGTAAGTTATATACTTTGTCAGGTTTCTTATTTCACTACAAATATTGGGAGAAGAGATAATTTGTATTCCTCTACCATGTGAGGCATCCAAATAATAAATTTGCTGCTTCTTAATATTTTAAAATTAAAGAAACCATTAATTTCTTCTGTGTCTTATCCTTAAGGGTAACAATTTGGACAACTGGTTTTATTTACTTACACATAGCACAAAATAACTTTTGACTAAAGTCTTTTGCTTTTAAGCTATTTCAATTTTTAAAAGATTTGGTCTCATTAAGTAAGTTTGTTTTTTTTCCTGTGGCTATTTTTGTGTTCAACTGTCCTCCAAATTTAACAGCAAAATCAGATCAATATTTTGGTAAGTAATTATTATATGTATTAGAGTTCTTGCAGTTGTTCATACAAGGATATAAGGATAGATGCCAGCAATTTTATGCAAGAGCGTTACTTATATGTATACGTCATTAGTACATACAAACTAATATATTTATATGTCATTAGTATAGGACAGCCTAGGCATACAGACATTGGTTTTAAATTGACTGAGTGATAACCATGTCTTATTCCCCAAAAAGCCTTGAATGTGGAAAATCAAATGAAATAATAGCTGCTAAATTCCATACTCTCTTTCACAAACTTCATAACCACTTTCCTGGTTGCGTTTTTTAATGAGTAAGTCAATGGAAGGAGAACCCAACATGAACCCAAAATAACAAAAATACCAACAGTGTTTGAAAAGACACCAAATTATAATTTGCTAGAGACTATTTTGGGCAAGAATGGTTCTGTGTTTACCCTGTCAGATGCTCTTCCCTTTAGAGGGAAACAGTCTCAGCAATCATTATTGTCCCACTCAGACTGAAGGCAATATTTTGGGTTTGATGGGCCTGCTTCATCCAATGCTGAATTGTGTTTCCCTGTGCATTGGCAGTAGAGTTGTGTAACAGCCTCTACTAAGTGAATAAAGATGTGTGCAGAATGTAAGAGTTACTGTACCAGTTTGGGCCAAAGATACACCTATCCCAGAATCTGGTCTCCAGGAATGGCCTCCAGACTCCAGAGAGGAGTACCATGACTCGTTGGCTTGTGTTTGTGTGTGCATGTGGATGCGAGGGCAGGGGAGAGAGACTGAGAAAGATGAATGGAGAATATAACCTCTTTGAACCTACTGTGCATACACATATTCATTTGGGGCACAACTGCATGTCACATGCAGGCACCAGGACCCTCAGTGCCTGTAACTGAGGCAGGGAGTTGAAGACAACTCACTTTACCACAAATGAATCTCAAGGGTGTTTGTATTGTTACATGTCTCAGACTTGTTACACTCTCTTTTTAATAATTCTCTCTTAAAGATGTAATTAATTAGATGTATTTTAACTGTTTGTGTTAGAGTGGGATGACCCAGGAGCCTTCACTGAGCTCGAAGGGGAAGTAGAGTGGGCAGGCCCATGAGCAGCCCTGCCACTGTGCACCTCACATCTTCTGCTCACCACTGAAGCCACTCCCAGTGCTCTGTTCTTCCTGAGGCTTAGGAAACAGTTAATTTATTTTCTTAGTTATCACTGCTAGTCAGGAATCTTCCCCTCCTCCTTTGTGTTTGCAGAGAGGAAAAGAAATGTCTTCTTTCCTTTGAGCTAGTGAGTACTGCCTGCAAAGTGGAGAGGAAAGCTCTTTCACCTTAGAGACAAAAAATCCTTATTTGCTTTTTCTTATAGGACATTCAGTGGTTATGAAGTTTGTGAAAGAGAGTATGGAAATAATTTGAGAATAGTATAAAAGGGCTTTATAGAATTATTTTGGTACATACAAATAAAATATGTGGTTGTAACAAGTTATTATAGTGGTATAATTCTTCAAAACAATTTTTTATACAGGCATCTGAGAATATGCATATTTCTACACAAGTATTCAACAGAGCAGCCCTGATACATGTGTGATGACTAGAAAACTCTTTCCTTGGAGTGCATGAAATCTGAGGTTATATTCTAGGACGTTTTCTGCTCACAATCTCTCCTTCTTTCTCTCTAAACAAACCCACACAAGGTATGGCATGTATGTCCGTGCGTTCTGCTGTGGCAAACAAGCACTGAGCTGCCCGTGCAGATTGCATGTTAAAGAATTTAGCTACCCAAGCTTCAAGTGACATAGCTAGTAATAAACCCAGGTAAGATTAATGACAGGAGACTGGGAAAATTTTCTCTGAAACTGAACCACTTTGGTGGTACTAATCATTTTTATTCATTACAGGTTAATTTTAGCTGCATGACAAACACTGTTGCCAAGCTTGCTAATTCCATGAGCTTGTTTACCTACTTGTTTAAGAAGATTTTTATTCATGTTCCTCTCTATCTTTTTCTAGGGTTGGTTTTGATTTTTTCATGTTGTCCGGAGCAAGTGCATATGTTCCCTCTTTGCAGCTCTTGACATGGCAAACCTGCTAAGATGGAGTGAAGTTTTTCAGAAATACAAAAGGAACTCTGCTGCCTCTTGAACAAAGGAGCAATGCTGTAAGGTTCGAGATAACTTTTTAGCAATTGAGCAGAGGCAGTTACACTTTTCTTAGCTTGAAAAAGCACAGTCATTTTAAAAAAGAAAAATAGTTTTGTGGGTTTCATTTTCTTCTGTAAATCTTTAGCAAATGAGTTTGTACTATGCCCATTTGCACTGAAAAATTCACTTCAGCATTGCAAGATAAATGATTGCCTCATGATAAGTACACAGTACTTTTGTAATATAATTTTTATTTTTTATTATATTTTATTATTCCTCTTCAATTTCTTTGTGATATCTAAAATTATAAGAGATTTATGAAATAAATTGTATAAAACATTGAATTGTGTAAAATCCCTCTACCTTCTACACATACTAAGTTTTTAGGATAACCATGACACTTCTTTATTATAATTCCTCCTCCTGTTCTCTTTTAATGTCTCCATATCACATTGTTATCCATATATTTTGGTAACAGGAAAAGAATACCAGTAGAAAAAGATCATAATGTGCTAGGAGAATGCCTGTCTAGTTTTATCACTCTAGCATCCAGAAAGCCTAACAAGAGTTTGGTAAAGGATATTTTTTATATTTTGGATTGATCTCTCAGAATTCAAGAATATGATTTCAACTCAATAAAAATTAAATAAATAAAAAACCTGAAAGAAAACAAAATAAGGGAAAAATGATGCAGTGGTAAAATATCCAAGGCTTTATTAATACGATCCAAGTGGGAGTAAGAGACACAGCTAGCTCATTTTTCTTATCCTTTGATATTGAGTGAGGAGGTTGACTCAAAGGCCCTAAATTAGCTTTTGCTCTGATTGCCTCATGGACGAATCTGTCCCTCTGCCATTGGCTTTAAAGGAATCCTATAAGATGATCTGGATAAGTTAAATGATATGAAAATTAGCCACAGAGGATGCTATTTTCCTTTATGTGTTGCCTGTAAACACTAACAGAGGGACTTTGTGCATACTTGAGTGGTATCTAGGTATAGGAGAGGATTCACAAAAGGATCTCTCATCTGCTATCATGGTAAATTAATATTAAAATTAGAATTTCACATTTGAAGCAAGCCATTCAGACCAAAATGAATTATAAATAATATTTATTTAAGAAGATACTGTGAGCCCAGGTACAGTTCTGCTTACAATTCTGAAGGGAAGCACCAAGAAAAATCCAAAGGATCACGAAAAATTCACTGAAAAAGCAAAAGAAATGAAAATGAGGAGCAGCAGCTAGAATAACCAGAACTGCTCTCCTTTCTTCAAATCCTTATCATGTCAATAAATGTAATGTTCAACATCAAATACTGAGATGCTGGAAGAATGGAAGAAAGCAAAGAAACTCTGACAAAAACCCATCAATATATCTGAGCTACGATCTTGCACTTGAATTGAATTCCAACAGAGCCTGCTGTTCAAATGACCCCTTCATAAAGAGAGTGCCAAAAACTGCAATAAGTGGAGACCTGTGCTGGCCTCTGCTTTCTCTGGGTAATATATACCCTGGAGAAAAGAAATAACTCACAGCATAATCAACTTAGATCTATAATTTCTAAGGTATTTTGCGTTGTCCTTTCAGATAATGTAAGGTCAGTAGATAAATCTCAAAAAGTAAAATGTCAGAAGAAGCATCAGCCTTGTCTTCTGTAAAAAGGGATCTTGACATAATCCAAACCAAAGATTTATAAAATCATGTCCTTGTAAATAATGTTCCTGAATTTTAAGATCAAAATGTTCCATAAGGGTTTAGCATGGACAACTATCCACTCAATTATGAACAAACTGGTAAGAATTTCTTGTTCCCTCCCCATTCCATGGGTACAGAAAACACAGGCACAGGTCCAAAATTTGGCACAAAGTTCATTTTATCCAACATTTTCCCTTATTGCTTTGTTTATTGACAAATAAGGTTTCTATCCTGATTTCTAGCACTGTTTATATCTTGAGTGAGCTACTGGATAATGATGCTGAAGCAGGTCTCCCACTTGTAACTCTGTTACTGAGCTTCTCCTAGATCTGGCAAGTTGTTGTATTTTTATAACGCAGTCATTATTCACTATGTTTTTTGGAAAAGTGTGCTGTGATCAGAAGTATTTGTAAAAGAAAGATGAAATTAGGAAGGTGAGAGTAATTCCTACCATAAACCAAAATGACCAATGAAACTTTTCAGAAGGATGGCCACAAATCTTTACAATGCAAGGCTACCATTGGAGACTGGATTGCTTCACTGAAAAATGTCCTGTTCTCTAGAATTATTTTCCACTTCATTCCACAATATTTTTAGCAACAAATGTTTTTTGGTCAATTTTTCTTTATATATATGTTTTTTTAGACAGGCATTAGCTGAGAAGCCTGGACCTTTGTGTGTGTACTACAGGAATTGAGATGTGGATTCTGGTCTTCTCAAAGCCATAGCTTGCAAATGAATGAAGAAAGTTACATGCCTACCTATCAGCATGGGTGTAAATACACACACATGCACACATAAATGTGTATGGTCAAACTGAAAATAGACCCCCAAAGTTTTATCATCATTTTAAACAACTGCCATCAGTGCTCATTACCTTCGAGACCTAATTTCTATGCTTTTCTCTTTTGCTTCAAAATTAGAAAGAAGTCCCATTCTGTGCAAAGATCTCCAGATTTGGTTTCTAGGCCTCAAGTCAGATATGGAAAACTAGGGTGAGACTTTTCCAGTTCACTGGTGCCCAGAGGCTGTATGCATAAGCTTGTAAAGTGTGGATTCTGCATGTCACCTGAATGATACCACATACATCTCTATGCCATATGTGTTTATGACAGGGTTTACTTTGACATGATAAGGTGTAATTTTCAGTTCTTAACGCCTGTGCAGAATCTGTTGCTCTGCAGTAGAGTTACAGAATATATATGATCTTACACAATCAAATGGCATGATTCCTTTCTGAATGTAACAGGCCTTGTATTAAGACTAAGCTGCTTTGCAGGTTTGTATAGAGAGCAAAAGCTTTTAGAAGTGCATATGAAAGTTTGGTGATTTTTATCAGGGCCTTTGAAGTTCATCAACTGCTATTTAGAATAATAGGAATAAGGACTATTCTTTCCTTTTAATTAGCATTGGTTGGTGGATGAAGCACCAAGAGATAAACTGTTTGTTAAAGCTTAAGAGTACACCACAGAAGTCTGAGTCAGTATTGTTACATGAATGCATCAATGAATAACAATGAAAGCTGTATAATGAAAAGTTTTTTCCTCTCATTTAATTCTAATATGCCATAATGAAAGCTTGTGTGGTATAAGAAGCCTTTTCATATATAATTATATTGTTGAAAGCCCCCCAGAAATGAAAATTGTAAATTCTGAAGGCCACAGAAGGACAGATAAATGAATGGCAAATTCCACTGAGCGTTTTATCAGCTTCCTGCCATTCTCTGAACAGTGCCAGATAAAACCCCCAGTGCTTAAAGGTCTTGTGAAAGGCTGTGCATAAGCTTGTAAAATGTGTATTAATTATAGAAAGTACATCATAGTCTCCTCAAACTTCAGTTAGTTTTCTCCAAATATACAAACACCTCTAGCATTTTCTATCTTGCCAAGATGGCTGCATTAAGATTAAAATTGCTGAACTCTCTTTATGAAATAAATTGGCCAAAGACTCCTACTATTTACAATTGGACTTTTAGCTTGCCTCCTGCTGTTCATATCTTTTTCTATTTATTATAGACAGAGCAGATGGTGAGAGGAGCCCTTCACTTTGTTCAATAGATACTACTAGAAGATATTGATCTGAACATCTTAGGCCTCATCACAGGCACTTGGGCTCAATCTGTTCATGATGGCTATTCATGTCAACAATTTTCCTCTTTTAGAATATGAAATTAAGGAAACATGCTATTCTGTCTGTTCTTCAAAATTTGGAAATTCTGTATACTCAGAATTTAGAAAAGTGGTATTAAGTAATGGGGTGGAGAAACAACCTGAAATATTTTTTCAGTAATCCCTTGGAAAAAAATTCTAAATCTGAACAAACACACACAAAGAAAAGAAAGAGAAAGCGGAAGTCTGTTAATTTTATAAGGTGATTTTTTTCAAATATTGACCATAGCCCATCCTCTCCTACTGTTAACTGTGGCATGGCCAACAGTTGGTGGGAAGAAGAGAAAATACCTTTTCTGAAATTGTTTTTCTTGAAAACACTGAAATGCTTCAGTGACTGGCACGCTCACTGAGTGGTGAAGTCTGGGATGGGCTGTTGCGCTTGGGTATTCCTACTGCTGCCCTCAGGAGAGGGAGAGAGAAAGAAAGAAGAAGTGCAGCTAGACAGCAGGTTTTAGGAGAGGGAATGAAAACAAGTAGGGCATGAGGTTAGGGAAATATGAGCAAAGATATGGAATAAGTGATATCAGATGACACCAGAAGATCAGATGGAAATGGGAGACTTGAGCTGAACGGAGATGGAAATTGAAACTAATTGTATATATTCAGTGGAGGAAGTATTCTTGCTGAGCTCAGAGTTGAGAGGATCCATGTCTGTCCATGAGGCAAGCCTATTCCTTCTTTTTCCAAGTATTTCTGAACATTTTACAGCAGTTTCTTGAATTGAAGCAATTACTGGTTGGGTTGGTTGCTTTAGTTTGTTGGAGTTTTTTAATGAAGTTTTTGTTGCTATGGACAAAATTCATGTACATCTCTCTAACAGGCTCATTGGTTCATCTGTTAGATCACTTGCAGACTTTTGAGTAGTTTTGGAATCAATATAAAATTATGCTGAGGAATACAATTGGTGCCGGTAGATCAATGTGCAGCTGCAGTGGGAGCTGCAGGTTGAGCTCTGGGTGACAGGAGCCGCAGGAAAGAGATCAGGAACTCGTGTTGACCCTTTGAACAGGAAAGTGCATGGGGACCTGTGATCCAGCGAGGTGGTGGACAGTGGACACTCAGAGACATGGCAGGAACTGATGACCCCAGACTATTGCACACATAGACTGTGAGGGTATAAAAGCCCAGGGATTCCTTGGTTTGGGATCGCTCCTCAGAGACACCAGCTCAAGCTGTTATTCTGTTGTTGCACCATTATTAAGGTCTTTTAGGGAACCAGGTGTCTGAGGCTTAGCTGTAGCAAACCAAGGGTCGGGTTGGTACAGAAACTGTGTCTGTATGAGTGCGGGGTGTGTAGGCAGGCAAGAGAGGAACCCATCAACTCCCTGGAGCTGCCTGTTGCTGTGATCCCAGCTCAGGTGGTCCGAGTGAGTGACTGCCAGAGCAGGCCCTGGATGGTTAGACAGAAAAGTTTCTGTAACATTTACATGGTTACTGTAATTGGAATGCACACTACATTACTATTCCTACAAACACCACAAAAACTGTCAACAAAACACATTTTTCTTTTGGGGATTCTAATTTGTGAAGGAACTTTGTTTCATCTCGATACTCTTTTAAAAATGGTTTTACCAGGCTCATGAACTACTGTGCACATATATTATCTCTTTTTTCAAAGGAGATCTGAGAAGAAAGCACTTCCCCATTTCTGCAGTAGTATCACTAATGTGAACAAAAACATCTTCTCTCTATGGCAGTCAATCACAAGTTTATGTTGCATATGTATTTCAATTTTCTCTCCGCTTAAAATATTGAGCAGTTCCTTTTTTATGTTGATACATGAAGGGCACGTTACCTTTGTCTTAATATCAAGGTACAAGTAAAGCTTCTCCTTTGCCTCAACCAGGCCCAGGCTGATGTAGTTTAAGACAGGAAATGCAACTTCTGTTGATCATCATCACAGAGCAGTACTGCCTTTGCTTCTGCAGCACTCATGGATGGTCCATTCAGGACCTCTCTCTGTGTCCTCTCTCTGGTGCTGCACTTCAGCTATTATAAAGTAGATGTTAAAAGTCCACAGCATGCAAGTTCCACTGTTTCCTACGTCACCACTGGAGCAAGGGGTTTATCGTATCCTCTGGGGACTTCACTGAATGTCTAGTCACACCTGCAATACAGTTCCTTTAGGAGGTCTTCAAGAGTCTGGGATGTGCTGCTTTTTTTGGGGGGAGAAGGACATTAACAATTCTCTGCAGTGGTACATTATAAATGAAAATAGGTTTTCTTAAATCCTCACTATTTTTCTTTTAATTTATTTTGCTAACAGCTTCACCTAAGAAGTATAACAGTGAGTGAACTATTAAGCTGGCTAATTGAAATTTCTTCTTTAGCCTGTGGTCAACCATATCATGGGTCATACAAACAGGGCAGTGAATCACAGTCTGGGAGGTCAGCTGATGGCTCCAGCTGAGTGTGTTGGGCTTTTTGCCTGCATGTAGGCATTTTGCTGGATCAGAACTTGGGGTAGGAGCCTTGGATCTCAGCAGGACGAACAGCTCTGCCTCTGTGCTTGGCTTTTAGCTGTTTTTTAGCAGAAGCTAATTTGACTGTAGGCTAATATTCACACTTTTAAAATCAGTTATTAGGGCTTGGATAGCTCTACTAATGTGTTTTACAAACTCCATTTACACCTTTGCAAATCTTAGTGGGAGTTCAGCATTCACTCTGAACCATAAAATGTTAGGCTAGCTTGCTTACAAATTTTTGTGCTTTGCCAGAGGCACTTAAAAAAAAATGCTCCAGAAAAATGCTGAGGAATTTTGTGTGTGTGTGTGTGGGGTTTGTTTGTTTTTTTCCTCTTGCTTGGTGTTGCTTTCCAGTGCCTCACCAGTTTCTCCCTTGAGAGTGCCGAATAAAATGAAGTGTTTGTGTAGTATTTTTCTTATCCCAAACTGACATCCAAAATTCTCTCTTTTGATCATTAACAGCTGAAGCAGGTAGTGGAGCTTTTGACTACATTTTGGGTTCAGACTGGTCCGCCTCTCCTGGACACCGATGGTAATGGAGAGACTACTTTGTTGCCAGGGCCAGCCTATTTGACATTTTTTCTTATGTGCTGAGGATAACATTGTTCGCTGCCAGGGTGAGGTTTCAGATTTTTCACCCTACCATTGAAATATTTTAATCATTGAAAAGCTGGTCATTGGGTAGGGTTAGTGTAGATTGTCCATGGAAAGCTTATGCAGCTGGTGCTGATGCTGCTGAGTGCTGCTGGGAACAAGGATGTGTGCCTTCCACAGGGTGGCTGTGTGGCTGCTCTTGGCACAGGTTTGATCACAGGTTCTACAGGCAGAAATTGTGTGCCAAAATTAGAGTCCCTTTCCCAATGAGAAATCGTAGACTTAGACCAAAATTCACATATTTTGGAATATGGCTTTTACCTGGCCTTAGTAAAATTGAATTTCTTCTTTTAGTATTCTATCCTAACTTAAAAGTGTGTGCATACATGCTCTTTTAAATCATTTGGTTGCCCTAAAAGCATGGCATGAATTGCTTTTAGGCAGTTTTTTTCCACTGGCCTTTAGAGGGCATATTTCCTTGGAATTAAAATGGAATACTGAAATAAAGCCTAAAATTCTCTTCACACAGATTTGTTAAGGAGGAAAAAAACCCTGGATAAAATTATATTATAAAATCTTCTTGCAGTTGGCTTTTCACTGTATTAACAGTAGTGAAAGATTGTTACAAAACTTCACGTTTATATAAAGTCTCAAATACAGCCTGACTGCTGATGACTAAACCAGTGTAAGTTCCAAGATCAAATTTTGCTTGAGTATTCTAGCACTCCTGTTTGGGTTCTACTACAGCTTTGACTATATACTGGTTTCTGCTACAGTTCCTATTTTCACATAAAGAGGAATTCATTTTAGTTGTAAAAATATTGCTGCTTTGTTCTCCAGTTGAAAGAGTGTTCTGTAAAAGAATAAAAATAAACACATTTCTTTAATTAACAGTATAATTTTCACATCTCCCACACCTGAGTGTAAATGACAGAAAGTTAAAAGTTAAAATTTGTCACAGAAAACTCCAATCTATATGAATTTCTTAAGCAGATTGACTTGAAGCTTGTCTACAGTAAAAAAGTCAATTGAATTAAACAAAAATTATTAGATATAAATTCAGCAATAATTTTTTTAAGCAGGATTATTAATGAAATCTTTCAACTATTATTTGTTACTAAGTTGACTTTCAAATTCACCTGCCTCACAGAGCAGCTGCACTAGTGCAAGTCCAAAGTCTAATCCAAGTATTACACTTGGATTTGCAGAGAGACCATTTAATTACTGTCTGAGCATATTTACATCAATTGGGTGTCATTAACAAAGACAATTCTGCTTTAAGATGTCCTTAATTTGGTTATATATAAAACTCATCAGAAAGGTTTAAGCTTTCATCATGCATATGGAGTGATTTCTAAATTTGTAGCTTATTTTTAATGTAGTTAAACAGTATTTATGTGCATTCACATCAATAAGTTCCTGCTCAGGTCTTTGTCATTGATTAAAAAAGAATTGCTAAATCTGAATCAGATTGTTCCAAGCATCAGTGCTGCCCTTCTGGGCACAAGTAGCTGGCGAGTTCCAGCAGCAGAGGAGGCAAACCCAGCTCTTGTCAGTGGCAGTGCCTGTGCAAAGGAAAATACATGGGCTGTGTGTGTGGGCAGAATTGTTTCTTATCCACTGTCTATCCCTTTGAGTGCTTTCACTGAGCAGCAGCTGTCACTCATTTTTCCATAACCTGTTGAGATTTTTCTTAACTCCTCACTTTCAAGTCCTGTTTTCATCTTATGGAATTGCTCCATACAAAGCCTCTGAGACAGGCTGTCCTATCCATCCATGCGTGTGCATTGCTAGTGCAGGTTCCCTTCACATCTTTATTCAGGAAATCTCTTCCTCTGACACCTGCTGTCTTGTCTTGCTCACATCTACTCACAATGTTGCTGCAAAGATAATTTCTCTGCTCTACTAATTTGAAATCAACCATCTCTTTTGATTCCTCAGCAACCATCCCTTCTCTCTCAAACTTGAGTCACTTGTCTTTATTTTCAAGACCTTTTCTCCTGTCTCACATATTTCTTGTTTACTACTAAAATGTCCGTTTAAATCCTTGATTGGTTGTGACACCCTGACGAATTGGAGATGGCCACAGACCTGATTTTAATGTTTTGTATGATCTTTTGACTTCCAAATTTAAATTGCAAGATGTTATTATGAAACAAGTTTGTAGGTGTGTCCTCCCTCTCCCCACCGTATTCAGCAATTACCTCCATGTTCCTGATTCCTTTTCAAACCAAAAGTAGCAGACTTGCATTGAGACAATGTGAGGAACTGGAAATTTAAAGACTCAAGAACTCAATTCTGAATATATTCAAAACGAAAATGCATTTTGAAATTTTACAAGTTCAGGAAGCAGAACAATGTCCATAGTAAATAAATTCATAGTTTTCCTTCTTCTATTGAAATGAACACAAATTCAAAGACTGAGAAAGCTGACATGAGGGGGAGGCTTGGATTTAGGCGGCTTAATTTCTGGCTGAGTTGTGAAATGCTCTTAGGCCATCTCCTTAACCCCAGCCTGTTATTCACAGGAGCTGGTGCAAGTGTCCTTAGAGAATTTTGTGGACCCAGTGTACTATTGTGATGGTTCATGAACAGTCTTGGTTTCTCCCTGCCTTTTTCATCTCTCAGGAGAGTGAAAAATCCAGTCCAAGCATCTACCACTGCACTAGCTAGTGCATTTACTTGCCAAACCAGCAGGAATTCACTTGTTAATTCACTCTTCAAATCATGATTTATTTTGCAGAGCGATCTACTTTAATTACTTTTTGAGTTTTCTAGAACCACAGGTCTGGGTAATTATTTTCATTGCCTCCCCTTGGTTGCTTATGCTGTATAGATCTGCTGTTTAATGAGTCACTCAGAGGCCAGAAGGAACACTGAGTTCCTGAAGTATAGGGTGTCTAGACAAAAACGCCCAAGCAAATATTTCCACTGTAAGCAAGAAGATAGTGTTTGTTTGTGATAAGCTGGTTCTGAATAATTTATTCCTAAGCTTGATGTGAGGTAGACAGATTTTATCACAGGGATGAGAAAGGGGGGAAAAAAGAATTCAATGATGAGGGCAGTGATTTCAGTCATTCATTTAATTATTGTTATTTAGAATGTTGAGAGCAGAGTCCCACTGTGTCAGATACTGCTAGCATGTAATAAGAGACTGTTCCTCCAGTTTAGCCTCTATGCATGTCAGTAATGGCAAAGTTAAAATTTATTCTTTGTCAAAAACCATGCATGTATTCAATATCCTCACATAATTGTACTTGGCGCACATTTTTTTTTTAAATTTGCTGCAGTTTTTATTAAATGTTTACATTACAAGCAGCTGATTTCCACTTTTCATTACAAATGCAGTCAACACAATTATCCATACAGGATTTATTTTATTGGTGGATTTACTGTATCACACATGGGGCAACATGCTGACTAGCTGTGTGGAGTCAGCTGTAGCTGAAGGGTTTCTGTGTTAAACTCGGGTGTGATGCTGCACAAGTGTGGCAGTGCTGGGCACAGGGCTGGCTGAGGTGGTTGAGCCATGGCCACAGGTACAGGTGGCCGATGGGTTCCTGATGTGACAGCAAGCTCGCCACTGCACTGGGCTCTGGCAGCAAGCCCTTCCCCAACCCACCTGCCAAGGTGGTGACTGTCTGTGCCAAGCAAGTTCTCCCATGGAGCACACAGGCTGCTGAAGCATTCCCATACCTCACAACTCTGGAAACACTTTGTATAGATAAACTACAGAGACTGTCTGTATAAGAAGAAGAAATCAGCTGGAACTGGATGCTGCTAATACATTCTGCTGGACGTGAGAAGCCCTAAGCTGTTGCTGCACAATATTCTTCAGAGCTTCCCTTGAACCTAAAATTTTCAAATTTTCTCCATTTCTCCGAATATTCCAAACATCTGTGTTCTATGATAATGTAGGATATGCTACAGGTCTGAATGGGAAATAATTTTCCTATTTTGTGGAAAATTTCCTTACTGCTTCTGTACCATAAATTGAATTTTTTAATAGTTGACCAAAAATTGTTTCTGTTTCACAGAGTAAGGTTAAGGGTAAATGGCATCTTGCATTGATACTGAGCACTTTCCTGATTACATTTCTTTGTATAACATCCTTAGAATGTTGGCACTGATTGCAGAAGTTTGATGAAATGATGATGACACAGTTAAAGATAAAATGATGTTCTGTTTCATGATTTTGTGTAGAAACAGAGAGAGGATTTTAAATGTTGGGCCTGTGCATTGTATACAAGGCTGTGTATTTTGTGTAAATACTATGGAAAAAGAGAAGCAGCTGAGGGTACTCAGCCCTATGCTGTAAACAATATGTACTAAAAAAAAGAACCACACGAGGAAGAAAAATAGTTTTATATTCTTCTATCTTCCATGGGTGTGTTCCCCATCTCTGGTGTCAGGCCTTGTTTTCTGAAGTGTGTTTCTCCTCTGGTAGTCAAAACCATCTCTTTTATCATATTTCATGAAATGATAGCTCATTCTCTTGCCTCTAAGCTGTCACACACACTTAGAAAGAAACTCATCAATATAAATGTTTGTGTTTATGTCTGATTGGTTTCTCATGTTTAAAAAGGAAGAAAAGAGAGATTGATTGCAGAGGCCATAAAAGTAATGATGCGTTTAATGAAAACATACATTTTATAGGAAAAACACGCTTAAAAATTACTTGAAGCTGCTGCATGAGTTAATGAAATTAAATGACCTTCAAAATTTTGCTAATTTAACCTCGGGTTATCCCTTTGAGCCTTCAGCCAGTTTTACATTTATTTGCACACATGACATTTATTTTTGTATATTTGATCTATCTTGAGAGCTTCTTTCAGCTCTCCCCATTGAACAGTGTGGCTGCAGAGATACACTGCAGTGGTTACAGTGTGAAAACCAGGCTGTGGTTATCTGGCTGTCCCTGCAGAGGCAGATACCTTTCCTTCCCCCAGTCCTTCACTTTATGGTGTTGCCATAAATTTGACTTGAGGAAATACTGCCCTCTGAATTGTCTGTTGCTAACTACTTCTTTTTGTATCAAAACCAAACTGTAAACAGGTCCAACCTGAAATGTGGCTGCACAGCTGAGTTTCCTATGGGAAATGATGTCAGAAAGTCTCTGTGTAAGTGAGTAAACAGTAATATGGCATAATTTAATCTGCTGCTCAGTTGAACAACACTGGGATTGAGATTGCACCCACTGTCAGGCTAGTCCATCTCTCTGAGGTAGTGTTGCAGTGGCCCAGCCCACCTTGGGGCTGAGTGCCATACAGTGGGTAGAATTCCCCGCCCAGGATTCCGACCCTGAGGGCGGATCTGAGGGTGAGGCCCGAGTCCAGGGCTGACACCCACTGTCACTCCCGCAACATCTCCTCTCTCCCTTCCAGAAGCTTCACTGGTCTTTTTTCCCCATTGGTTTAAACCCCTTATGTCTAATAATGTAGTCTATTCTTTATGTATGAAGCTCTGGAAGGTTCTGTTCAGTTTGGTTCTCCATTGTTGATTTGTATCTGTTCCTCCCCTAATGTGTTGTGATTTGTTCCCTGTTACCTCATGTCCTTCCCTCATTGGCTTGCTCCCTTGCTCCCCTCTCTCTCCAACCCCCTTTAAAAACTGTTGTCATCCCCCTCACAAGTGCCTTTGACTGACTGCCTCCCTTTCGACCACACCCCCTGCCCTTCAGGGTGGAAATAAAGTCAGGACTGAAGACACAGCATAGGCCCTCTCTTGTCTTTTACCCTGCAGCACTGCTGCAGCCAGCCTTGCCTGCCTTCTCAGGCAGCACAGAACTGCCGACAGGTCTTTGGTAGCCACGCTGCTGGGGCACCAGACCTTGTCGCCTGCCGAGGCCACCGGGCGGCTAGCGGCCAGCACGACAAGGTAGTGCTTGTTCATGAAAAGGAACAAAAAGAGGAACACAAAGTGAGGACTATGGTCATGTGTATGTTGTAAGTGTGGTTGTACTAATGGCATGGATCCTGATAGCCACTTTCAAGCCAAGTGGTACTGAAAGGCTCATGTTCATGTTGGTCAAAACTATTCTTCTCTACAATGGACTGTTCATCTCAGTACTACTTAGCATTTGGATTCTGCTTATACAACCCTTTGGGCTTTGAGATATTGTAGTATTAATCACTAATTACAATGAATAAAATTAATTACTCATGAATAATTGATAATAATGATTAGTGGGGTTTTGTTTTTATCAGTTGTGAGTAAGTACTGAGAAGGCTGTGTTGCAGCGCGCAAGAATGTTTCTTTTGTAGTGTGATTTCCCAGACATGTGTTGTGCAACCTCAGTTGTGGTATAAGGAGGTGGGGGAAACAAGGATCAAACAGAGCTGGGATGCAGCCTAAGGTGCGGTCATGTCCATACTGTACAGAAACTAGTCCCCAGAAAGAACTGTCTCCTGAATCTCATCTGGATTTCTTCACCAAGGGAGTTAGAGCCCAAGGCTGAAGGTAGCACGTGCATGATGTGAACATGCAGGACCCATCTTCCTGAGCCGGTACAAGTGGCTGTGATTTGTACATTGGTTCCCAGGTGGGGTAGATATGGTACCAGCTACAGCACTAGGATGGGTCATGTCCCTGCTGGAACACAAACCATAGCATGGCTTCACTACCATCTTACCCCCAAAGAATTTTCTCATACATTTATGCTTTAAGACATTTTTAGGGATACTTGAAACACAAATTAAACTTATCCCGAGGGTCCTTCTGGTGGTCCCTGCCTATCGCTGACCCCAAAGATATACACGATCACTTGATTTGTGATCACTTGATCACTTTACATGATTACTTGATCATGTAATTTGGAGCTGAGTTGGCATTGCTAGCCTGGTTCATTATTTTGTGTCCTTTTCTTGTTTAATGTTTAATGTGGTTTTGCAGTATGAGCATTGTGTGATTCCATAGGCTGGTGGTTTTGCAGAATAAGCATTGTATTTTTCCACCAGCTGAGTAAATAATTCTTCATCTGACAACAACTTGGCATTTAGTATCTTGTCTGAGTAGCTAGGAGAACAGTAAGGATAAAAAATCCCTAGTGCTGTATAAAGGCAAAAGTCTCGGTCAAAGATTCAGTTAGACTGTACCTCTCCCACCATCACACTGGGAAGGTAAATTTGTCTCTTTACAGACACATATTAGGAGAGGCTACAGTTGTCCTGAAATTTGGGCACAGCTGCAGGTACCTGGGAGCTGAGACATCCTGTTTTTGCTCTAACCATGCACATATCTGCAAATACCAGACAGATACCACTGTGTATTTATTAAAAAGGGGATCTGTCTGGGAACAGCAAAGAAACAGCTCACTCCTGTTCTCCTGCAGAGAATCTGGAATGGAAGATGGCAGAAGTGTCATTCACTTCTGTCTACCTGTTATGGCCTTGTGTGGCAAAACCTCTGTGTACAGCCCTGTGAGGCTCTGTACCTAGCTCTTTGGAAGGTACCACCACATCTCTAACCTCACAAACAGGGGACAAGTATGTCATAAAAAACTATGAGAATCTGAATCCAGTCTGCTGGTCACAGAGAAACCACTAACAGACAAACTGAGGAACAGCATGAGACTGAAGCATGTCTGATAATCTTTATGGTATTCACCTAGGTTTGGACTACCAGGCTGTTGGAAGACTAATTTGGTGCTGGATTATGTCTCTATGTTTGGATTTTTTTTTTTTTTGAGGTGGAGAAAATAGAGTGGAAAGCCTTGTTTCATTTTAACTGACTTTAATATCTTTGAGTAAAATGGAAAATTACCATTTGGTAGTTTATTTTTTTATTTCTCTCTCATTCTAAGATTTTTGTATGGGGGAAATAGTAGACTAAAGTGGAAACAGTGGTACTCTTTCCCCTTTTAAGATGCCTTGTAATATGCTGGGACAGTGCTTTGCAACAGATCAATACTATTTTACATTGCTCTGACATTTAGTAAGTTTTTTTTGGCAAATCTGTTTTTTTTTTTTTTTTTTTTTTAAGACCAGTCTTTGCAAGAGTTATGTAGAGACAGTAACATTTAAAGTGTGGTCGTAAACCACATGAAGGACTTTAGATTTCTACCACAAATCCTAGCTTACTATTTGTACTAAACTCTCTCCCTCTACTGGAAAAGTAATGGCAGAGGTTGCTTCTGTGGCTGAAGCATGTTGCCTTATCTGCAGTTTGAGATGAATAGAGATGTCATCTGCCCTCAGGGAGATTTGGATATCAATTCTGAGCCCAATGTCCCACCTGTATTTGGGGAAGAAACCAGTGGAAGTGATGCTGTTAAATTCAGTGCATGAGGAACACTAGTCCCCTGTTTTTTGCCATCCCACAGCTGCTCCCTAGTGAATGGTTTTCTCTCATTCACCACTTCTCCTTTATCCCTTCTGAATGCCTGTCTTCCCTGGCAATTTTGCTTGCTGTCTTTGTGGCATTTGCGTCTATTGAGTGCCTTAAGGTGAGCTGAGTATTTCAGATATTCATGATCAGTAATTTTCACCGTGCAAACAAAACCATAAATCCACAGTGCGTGGGCAGGGTTGTCACATTTCAGAATGGAGCTGCTTTTGCTCTTGAGGTGCCTATCAAAAACGCAGCATGGACTCTCCATTCTCTGGGCTCTTTCATCTTCTGAGAATGAACTATGGACCTCGAGTATTTTATTCTGGCATCCACAGAATTTACAATGCCTATTTTGAAGCAGTCTTCCTGATAAGATGTATTGAGAAAACAAGGAAATAAAAGTAGACAAGATACTTAGTTCAGGCATTTTTCATCACAGGCAATGAGACCGGTACATTTTCTGGCTCTCAGAATAGCACTATTATCCTTTTAAGAAACTTTAGAACAGAAAGAGGCTGAGGCCCATCTAGGTCAATCCCCTCTAAATCTTCAGACACTATGTGATTATTTTTAAAATATGCAAAATGTAACAAATAGTTTCAAAAGAATTAGAAATTTACCAGAAAGCACTAGAGAAGAGCTTTCAAGAAGCTTGTGCTTCAATATACCTGTATCAGTCCTTGTTATCGATTTCTTCTTTATGTTACTGGGTGCAGACAAGATGCTATGTAAAATGCTGTATAATTTTAGGCTAAAATTTGGGCAAGACTCTACATGGTAAATTCCATGTTAGTACAGAATAGCTACAAGCCGCTAATTTCTGTGTTCTACACGACAATCTTCCTGTAATGCTGCAAACTATATAGTAATTACAGATGGAAAAACACGATCTCTTCAACCATTAGTACTCTGCAATTCGCAGTAGTAAATGCAGGATTTTTGTGTCTAGATTAAGTTGTGTATTAGCAGAAAAGAGGAATTGTAATAACTTGATCAAATACAGAAACTACGAAGAAGGTTAGGAAGGCTTTCTGCTGTTTTGTGCATGTTTCAGTGTTTTCGCAGATTTTTTTCCACGTGCACCTGGAATCCAGATTTGTATCCAGATGTGCTGGGATATGACACAGCTACTGGCATTACAGTCTCAACTACAAGAGGTCTTATGAAAACTGGACTTTTGTTGTGGATGTGCACAGGGTTTTTTGTCCACATCATCTTTGGCTAGCATGTACATTTAAGTATTTTCTATTTTTTTCTCCTCTTTTTGATTATAGTCACCAATTTTCCATGCTTGGACCTACACCTTAGGAATTAGGTCAAGGATTTATTCCAGATTTGTCTTGTTTCCTGAAATATACCTGATTCTCCTTTCCAGAGAAGGCTGAGCAGGGCCTATCTGCAGAGATCCTTTCCTGATCCATTCTCTCTTTGATAGATTTTACTTACTCCTTAATTTCTAGGTGGGCTGGTTTCAGCTATTTGCCTCTATGTCTTCAGTGTGAAGGGAAGCTTCTGCACAGAGAAAGGAGGTTGGCAGATGTAAATGAACAAAAAAGCCCTATTAACTTTGTATTGGTGCTGGATAGAGAGTAAAGAAAGTATAAAGCCTTTTTTTTGACACCAGGAATACTCAAGCAGAAAAAACAATGAAGCTCCTGCTTCCTCTGAAGTGTTTATTCCCAGTGTGCCAGCAACTCCCCTCTGACTTCTCTTCCCCCCTGGTACTCACAGGAAACCTGCATGCACGGCCTCAAGTGAGCCCTTGGAGAGGTGCAGGTTACTATCTTTGTAACAGGTGATGATGCTGCTAGACACACAGCAGGCTGGCTGTAGGCACCCAGGAGCAGTACTGGCACAGTCCCTGTAGTTAAGTTACAGACCTGATAATTATCTCAAGCCACTCAACCTTGCATGCCTTCAGCATCTTGATAAGATGAAGGCAATCTTACCATGAACTCCCACAGATTCTCACTCTCGTTGTGACTGTCAGCAATATCGCTTCTCCCACCAGCTCCTTACCAAGAAACCTCCACCTGAAAACATGACTACTGCAGGCAGTGTGCACACGTCTGGGTGTGGAGGAGCCCATCTGGTTACATCCATGGCGGGCAAGCACTGAGTTGCAAGCCCAGAAAGTGAAGAGTACCCAAGCAGGGTCACCCTTCCTGCACAAAGCACAGCAAAATGCAGGTGCAGCACAGTCCACGTTGGCCATGCCAGCCACAGTCTCCTGCAGGCTTCATGTCCTTGCCTTCTGAGTTCTGTTGCTGTTCTGGGCCTGCACTGACAAGGGAAGTTGTGACACCTGGTGTGCATGGCCAGGGATGTGCAACAACTGGAAGATATAGAGAAGGATGCTCCTGCTCTGAGTCCTACATGCCATTCTCTATACAATTCTCAGGGAATTGGATGTCTGAGACTCTGTTGCAGGAAACCTAGGGTATAGAAGCTGCTTTCCCATCCTGTAGTGGTTAGATGGAGAACTCATTCAAAAAAGTAAAGACAAACAGTTGTTGGCATCGCTGCAACTGGTTCCTTGATCCCCCCTTCTTTCCGTCTGCCATGCTATACATCCCCCTCATCTTCCTTAACTTCTCCCTTTCTCTCTTTGTCTTCTCCCAAACAAGGGGCCAATCCTGGTTATTTTTTTCTGGCTGGCCTCCAGATCTGGGCAGTGGCAACAGTGCTGCCTGTGCCATTGGGGGCTGAGTGACTTGTATCATGCTCCTACCTGGCAGGCATTGATGTGTCCCTCCAGGCAGCCAGGACAAAGTTGTGGGTTTGGACGTCTCCCACATATCACTGGCTGCTGTTGCAGAGCTGGATGTAAATGAGGTGGACCATGGCCTCCTGAGGGACACCACCTGGTTTTTGCGCTGTGAGCACTAAAAGGAATGAACATCCAGTAGCTCATTGCAAGTTCTCCCCTGTTTGAGGGTGACCCCCTTCCCCAGGGCTTGGCTTTGCCTCTGTAGACATGCTGCTCTGTCCCTTCTGTTTGGCTTTGGGGAGAGGGGCGGGCCCATCTCCCCAGATTCATACATCCTGCAGCCCGACTTTGGCTTCTGCTGTTGGGAAAGACAAACCTGTCTCTGCAGCATGCCAAGCTCGCCCTCAGGACACAAGCCCTTTTTGGGAACTCACCTCTCGTCATGATGGAACCCCAGCCAGCCCCATGGCAGGTGCTGCCAGTGTGGAGTCAGGCACACTGGTGAGTTGTAAGTAGGGGCTGCACTGGACAGGCTGGTCCAATTCCAGCAAGCCAATGTCATTCCTTTGATCGACAGCACTGTACTGTTGGTGAACCAGCAGTTGCTTTAATTTCAGCCCTGGGGACCAGCTCAGTCAGCTGGGTGGCCCTGATCACCACACACCATACACCAGTGTTCCTGGAAAGCAGATGGTGAGAGTGGTGAGAGGGACAAGAGTTGTGAGCTGGGTCAGGCCAGCAGTTCCCTGCCTTCTGTTTCACAAAGCAGAGGCTCCAGGAACCTCTAGCTGGAGGCTGCTAGGAAGCAGTGACTTGAGCCCAGCCTTCTCCTGAGCAGACTCTTGTCTGTATTCTGCAGTGCCCAGGCACTGGGTACGCTGTCAGGAGAGGAGATGGGAGCAGCATGTGGTGCTGCTGGCAGGGCACTGACTCATGTTGCATTCCCTGGTCCCCATTCTCTTCACCTGGCTTCAATGAAGCACTGGGCTGCTGTGAGGACCTACTGTGTGCTGATATGGTACCCTCTACACATATGCCCCATGTCTGATTGCCAGAGATGCTGATGAGTCAGGGCCAGGTCCCTAGTTGGGCACCTGTGCCGCCAATGACGTGCCGTGCCATAGTCATAAGCCATGGGGCCATACTCAGCCATGGACCCTCTGTAAGCAATAAGTCATCACTGTCCTGCTCAATGGGTTGCTGCTGCTCAGACTCAAGGTTAACGTTCTGCCTTCCCCACCAGGTGTTTCATGAACAGCAGGGCAAGGGAAGCCCATGGGGTGTGTGTCTGTCTGCCCCAGCACCTGGCTGCTGGCAAGGCAATGAGGCTTCCCCATGTGGTGTGGCCAAGGACCACAAGCAGGCATCCTCCAGGGAACCCCTTAAATGTCATCTATGCTTCCTTCCAGAGCCTGAAGCCACTTATCTGCAGGTGTCCCATGTGCGCAGCACAGGCCTGCATATAGCCAGCAGGATGAGGAAGCACAGCAGATACATCACTGCCAGTGGCATGTGTCAGCTGCAAGAAGTGAGAGCTCCTGGCCACCAGCAGGGCCATCGCTGCAGTTCTCACTGGTGTTGCCCACAGTGTCCTTGGTTCCTGGGCTCATGTCACAGAGGGCCTGGTTCCAGGTCCCAGGCACAGGGGCCTCTGAGCTGGGGGAAGAGATGGGAGTGGTGAGTGGGAGGAGCAACATAGAGTCATAGAACCATAGAATGGTTTGAGGTGGAGGAGACCTTAAAGATCATCTAGTTCCAACCCCCTTGCCGTGGTCACCTTGGGCAGGGATACTTTGCCCTGGGCCAGCTTGCTTGAAGCCCCATTCAAGCTGGCTGGGAACACTTCCAGGGATGGGGTATACACAGCTGCTCTGGGCAGTGCAACCCTCTCTAGCTTTCCTCTGCTTGCAGGATGAGGGTGTTCAGGCCCTCGGGCAGGCAGCAGTGCCTGGTTCCCAGCACTGCCTGCCAACAGCTCACCAGAAAACACCCTGAGTGAGATCACCGCATGGCACCATAACTTTGGGTGGGTAGTTCACTGCCACCCTGCTCTCTGCAGCCATTTGCTACCAGCTGCTTCCCAGAAATAACACATGGCTGCAAGCAGTATGCACGTGTTTGAGTGTGGAGGAACCCACCTGGTTACAGCTAATGGCAGGCAAGCAGTGAGGCACAAGTCAAGTAAGTCAAGCAGGCTCAATTCTCCTGTGTGGAGCATGCTGAAACACAGATGCAGTCGTTAACAAGATGGACAATTTTCCTTTAATTCTTTAAAGCATGAAAATTAGACTGATTTTTTGCTATCATGTTGTACCTCAGTACAAGTCAATTCTGTCATGAATGTGTAACATTTGGGCCTGAATATATAACATGAAAGATATGTGTGTTACTGCTCCACAGGATTAATTTTCAGCTGCCGTCAGTCCTCTCTCTGAAGGACTGTATAACTGCTAAGTACTTCTCACAAAGAACAAGGCATAGAGAAAACCCTGATGAAAGCACAGGTTATTAAGAAGCATTTAGATATAACTGATAAAATCTAGCTTTGATTTTTGTGCCAGCTACACACAATTAAACAAATTAAATTATGCTGCAATGAGCTCTGGGCAACCACACCAGCTGCTTCTGATACCCTAGTTGCTTGTTTAAAGTTAGCTCAGAAATTTCTAAAGCCTAACATAGTTTTCAGTCTGCAGTGCTTTCCCATAGACTGATAATATTGTCCCTGTGAATAAAACCACATGCAATCCCGCTCTTCTCTAAAGTAAGATTAGAAGGTGCTTAAACTGTACCCAGAAACCAAGCATGCACATGGTGAGCATCACCAGCTCCCCCACTGAGTAACTTTCCCTGTTTTCATAGCTTCCCTGGAGCCAGTGTGGTCATGGCTAGGAGGCTGTCAAGGTGAAATCTTACACGTTTCTATGCAAAGTGCTTCTGTGTAAAGTAAATAATGCTCTTAAATGTCAATTTAATCTAAACAGAGCTATGCTCTGGTGACAGCAATCCCCCTGGCAGTTTTGCCACCTGGGCTAATTGCCCTGCCTGTGTCAGGCACCAGGCTGATGCATCAGTACAGCTCTGGGCACCCAGGAACCCATCCAGTGTGAGCAGGCTCAAAACAGCCTTAGACTACTCTCAACTACTCACTGATGCAGCTTTGTAGAGTCTGAAAATGTCAAAGATCCATTTCTACAATGTGAGACCCAGCTGCTTTAATGTGCCTGCCAATACAGGCCCACAGAGGCTTGATACTTTAGTTGCATTCTACTTTCTATCATGTTTATAGTTTGAATTTTTGGAGACTGACAGTTATGGCAAATCATCACAGGCTTTTCAATGAACTGTCTGCAGGAATCCCTCTCTGCTACTGGAAAGTACAGAACAAGGCAAAAATTGCAAAAAATATTATATAAAATCCTCTCCCTGATCCAGGATATTCTTGGACATTGTTAATGCCCATCCAGTGACCCAGAGCTCTCAGACTTCCTACACTTGTCTTCTAGACTACCTGGAGACCGATGTTCAAAGATGTGGACCAGAAATTGTTATGACTCTCTTTATCATAAAACATGGTTTCTCTTCATTTCACTCATGCCTCTCCTTACCACACCAAAATGAAGTCTCTTGGTATGTGGTCAGAACTTATTTAAATAAAGCAGAATTAAAGCTGCATTTTCCACTTGCAGTGTCTCTGCTAAGTGTAAATGTATATACTGAAAACCTCCTGAAGATACTTAACCAAAAAATAAAAAAGAAGGAAAAATGCATTCAAAATGACATCTAAAAATTAACCTGATGGCTGATGGATGTATACAATTAATATGTGTATATATATACCCATTATTTTAATCCCATATTATTTCATACCATTTTTCTGTTTTCAGACAGCAGGGAAGAAAACACACACACAAAAAAAGAATGAAAGACTTGAGAAAGAGATAAGATCTTTATTTTCAAAGCAAGTCAAACTCTTTGGGCACCTCAGTATTTGAGTGCTTTCTTTTCTAATTTTTTAAAAGTGACCAGTTTTCAGAGAGCACCTGTCCTCCCAGAGGGATGTTTACCTGAAGTGTCAGTGCCAGCTGAGCATCCACCAACACTTGTTATTTTGGGAAAGGCAGGCCCAATGGGTTTACACTTCAGATTGTCTCTTTCAAGGAGTTGGTGAAAGGTTTGCATGTGCTTTGGTTTTACTGTTTGAATGGCTTTCCCATCCTTATGATGGATCTTTTTCTCAGTGAGAGGTTGAATTTCTGATATGGTAATAACCATCCACATAAAAATGAGAGTTCAATACATTTTAAAAGAGAGAGATTTTTAATCATTGATTAAGAGACAACATTCTGAGTAAAACCACCAAAGGTCACACAGGGATTTCTTCCCTCCCTTTTTCCACTCCCATCCTTTTTTTGTTGTTGTTTTCTGATCTCTGTGTACCTGGATTTTTGATACTATGAGGTGGCTAAACTTCAAGGATGGAAGGTAATTAAAAATTACACCACTTAATATTCAAATAACCCTAGTGTTTCTAAACACTTCTTTTCCTGCAAAAATTTATGATGTGCTAGAACATGAAATGGTGCTGCTTTGTATAGCTTGACAAATTTATAATGTGCCATTCTAGTGCCAAACAGGAGAATTTAAAAGTATGTGATACCTTTTATAAAAATGGAAACAGAAGTCAAAACATTTGGAGAAACACCTCGCACTGAATGTTTGTTGAGTAATGGCAGCTAGAAGCACAACCTCTGCTGACGTGTCATCTAGAAAGTTCTGTTATTTTAGAAGATGTTGAATAACTGGTCTGAATGGGATATGTTCCTCATGCTGATTTAAATTTTACTAAAAAAATACAGACTTTGGATAAACTACACTGTTGTTGTCTTCTCATTTCAGCCTGTAGCAGCATCTTCTGAGTGTGTGTATAAATATTGGTGTCTAGGATAGATGTTAAGTACATATTAATATTTGTTAATTCATACAGTTTTGTGGTATTATGTCTTAGAATTAGGTTGAGATATCTTTCAACCCTAAATCAATTTCCAAACAAAAAATAATTGAGGGTACTTAAAAACTAGTTGGAAGTGGTTGATCAGACTCTTCAACTAATTAGGAAAAAATCAAAGAGATGATGGAGTGTGTGTTGCAGAATCACAAGTGACTGCACCAAATAAGTTCAAATCAACAAAAAGCTAATAAGAAATCACATAATTACCTACAGTATACTCTTGAAAGACAAGAAGAGTACAAAGTATCTACTACTTCCCAAACAGAGGGAACTGAAACAGTAGAAGATATTTGAATATTTCAGTGTCCTTCCTCTTCCAAAGAAGTGCATCTTTTACATGCATTTAAAGACAAAGTTGGAAGTTTCATAAGAATATGTATCTGTTAATTAAAAAAAGCATGTAACTCCTCTCTTGCACAAAAATCAAGCTGAGCAAAATGGCATCCAAATAAAGGTGGTGCTTAAATGCTTTTTGCATGTTGAAGTATATGATGAGGTTAGTAGCTGTGTCCAGACTGAGGGCAAAAGTCTTATTTTGTTAAATGCCAGAACACACTGCAGTTTTGGAAAAAATTAGAGCTTTACCACTGGGATTATGGTCTGGGGTCCATCTGTATGTAGAACAAAGGAAGGAGCTCAGTCTGAGAAGGAATAAGCTGGCAAAAGCTTTTATGTAATAAACAATGATCACCCACATTTTAACAAACTGTCAGCTCATAAAAAATATCTCTCATTTTTATTTGGCCTGTTAACAGCAATACATCCAGAGGAAATAGCTCCAAGTCCCAAATATAAAATGCAGATCTAACTGCTGTCTGAATGTCCTATCCAATAGAACAGCAAGTGAGAAAATGAAATTCTTACTGAAGCATGGGGATTGGAAGGAGAAATGCACCTTCACTTCACTACATTAGCATAGGAGCACCCCGTTGCCTGTCAAGAATCCTACTGTGCTTAAGTATCTCTGTTTCTGAAAACCCTAACAGAAACGATCTTTGGAAATCATGACAGAAAGAAAAATTAATTATACACACATTTTTTTTTTCCATGTCTGGTCCCTAATAGACAACATTTTTGGAGCAGAAGAAAAATGTTTTTGTTTCCATGGCGACAATATCCACTCGTCTCTTTTCTGTCACAAACCATGGTTTCTGAGCATATTTAAGAAAATTGAAATGTGGGTAACTCAGAATGATAAAGCCGAGTGCAGCAAATTTTCAACTAAATAAATATTTGTATTCAGTCTTGTTTCCATCGGCTTTGAAAATTTTCAAGGTCAGGGTATTTGTTTGCTGTGCTGATAGCATTTCCATTAAATACTTTGTTCTGTTCACAACGAGAATTCTTATTTAAACATGTCTTGAATGGTGCTGATGTTACTCTTAAATAATTGAAATAATTAAAGCAGGAAGCAATACTGCATAACATCTTTCAGAACACCAAAGACTGCCACCGTAACTCTTGAGGACTTAAGGCAACTGGTGTATACAGCATACAAGAATACATGCTGGAAGGATCAAGTCTTTAATTTATAAGTGGCTTCAGGGTGTCGTTCTTCTCACAGTGGGCAATGCTAATTGTGCTGTCAAAGTTCAGCAACAGTCTGTGCAGAAAAATGTTGAACTGATCTACTCAGGCTCTGCTTTCTTCTTTTCAATTCCTTCTCAGTGCAAACCTCTCAGCTACAGATTCAGTCTCTTTCTTGTCTGTTGGACTTGTTTCTCTCTGAATAATTTTTTTACACTCACTGGGCCAGACTTTCAAGTTTTTACTCCAGAAACATTTATTTGTAGAAGACAAAAAGGTTTTAACAAGAGAAACGGAGACCTGCACAAATATATACACTGTGGTAGAACTTGGCTGTATGAAGCTGTATATTGATGCCAAGCCTCAGCTTCAAAAGGGAAATGAAGTGGTTTTATTGGAGCAATTTCAACATAAAGCAAAAGATGGTGGTTTGTGGGTTTTGATGGGAATTAAAAAAAAAATAACCCAGTGTTGTCACATTTAAAATATCACTTACAGGAAATGCTCACTGACACATTTTCTTATTAAAAAATGCAGATAAAAATATATCCAATAGTTCTTTCCGTAACTTTGAAAAACTGGTTTGAATAGACAAAGTAAAAACTATTGAAAGGATTAAAACTTCAGACTCAAAGTGATGCCTCTGATTGTGTTGTCCTCCTGTCTGCATAACTATTTATGTTTGTGTCTGTGGGGAGCATGCTGTGTACACCATGCCCAAACCACACTGTACAAGCAGCCTGTGCTCAGAGGACTCTCTTTAAGGGCACAGCACATTGATTGCCTCAGCTATAGGTGCAAGGGGACAAAGAAAACCCATGTGGCTTTTTTACCTGTGTGTGTTGGTTTTGTGCTGAAGTGTGACAGCCATGGAAGCACCGTGGGAGCTGCAGTGAAGATGGTTTGACAGATGGAAAGTGAAAGACAATGGGAGAAACAGAGATTTTTCTCTCCTCTTATCAGTCCTTTCCAGCTAAGGATTTTTTTTCCATTTTACTTGTTCTTCTATAAATGTTCTTATTTATCACAGTCACTACTGACTTCTAAATAAACACCACCTAAGAACATTACAATGCCTGCTCAGACTGGAAAAAGACCATCTAAGTTGAAACAAGAAACCAAAATGGTGCTGTTCCAGGTGCCTGTCGCACAGCTGGCTTTTTGCAGGTGGCTGCTTTGCACACTAAGAGATATCTGGCATCTATAACATTGGGTTTAAGGGAAAATGCCACAGTTACAACACTAGGGAGTGTGAAGTTTTCTGCATGCATGGCTCTAGATGTCAATCTATTAATGATTCCTTGAGAATAAATCTATTCTTAACTGTTGGCAGGATTGGGATCCCTGTTAGGTCTTGTCTTGATTGCCACAATAGCTGTGTTTTACCTCAGGGTACTATGTATTTCAGGTAGCCTGAGGTAAAAATACAAGTGAAAGTAGTGTACAAGGTAACAGCACAAGGGTGCAGATTTTAGCTCTACTGTGGTTTTAGCTTAGAATACCTGATGCATGCTAGATGATACCCTGAGGTGAAAAGGGAAGTTTTGCTGGCAGGGAGTTGGAGGCCTCTTTCCTGCTTCTTTTTTCAGAAAAATATCAGAAGCTCTGCTTGTTCCCTTTTGCTATAATTCCCGACATGCACCCGTTTTGTAGTATTTTGTGTTTAGTACTGAAAATGAATCAGTGAGAAAAAAATACCATGGGTGCAACATGATGGATGCAAAAAACTCACAGCTGGGTTGAGGCACTGAATGAAGAATTACAATTGGATTTTACCTCAAGGCATAAAACCTCTGAAAAATGTGAGTTTGTAATGGAAAGGCTATTGCTGACACAACCTTAACTTGAACATTGCCAATAGTCACACTATCACTTTATATAGCAATTTAATGGCCAGCTTTCCTCCTTGCCAGTGGGAACACAGCCAGTTGAGGTGATTGGGTTTGCATGCTATAAAGCAGCTCAACCTTGGAATCCACTAATGTAAAAACACTCGTTCTTCATTAGCCAAATTTGAAATAATGGCCTGAAAATAGAAGCATGTGACTTGCATGTTGAATTTACACTGATGCTGTGTACATATGACTGTCACCTCACCTCCACAGTTTAATGGACTTAATGAGCAGTTAAAATGTTTTAGGCAGCCTGCAATGGACATCTGTGGTGTGAGTCAACAGCTGCAGTTGGCAGTGTGTTCTTCAGAGTGACCCACGTGCAGCAGAGCCTGGCCTGCAGGAGCTACTGCTTTTTATAGCTCAGGCAGTGCTCCTCAGCTTGCTCTATTTTACTGAGCCATCAGATCTAAACAACACACTTCCTTTTGAACTACAATAAATACAATAGTAATCAAATGTCATTTCTTTACCCATTGATTTTCTTCCTGTCCTAAAATCACTGGAAGCTGGAATTTCAAGCCTATAGGCAAAGCAGCTGGTTTAAAGAATATTTTGCCCTTCATGTTGAGAAGAAAGCCTTGGATTGGGACTATCAGCATGCTCTGTTGTATAAAATGAAATATGTTGATATGATATCACATTATGAAATGATTAAAATAGAAAAGTCATTGTGTACATAAATGTATAACCTACATAGAAATAATGCATATGGCATGACTGTTTTTATATGTATTTATATATTTACACATAGTATATAACAAGTATTCTAGAATGAGCAGACGAAAGTACAACTATTTCAACTTTATTGATATGATTTTTCATAGGACTTTACTCCTTGTCAAAACCTCAGAGAAGTGGACTTATTTTCAAATTTCAGTTTAACTGTGTATTTCTATTTGAAAAAAATATTTTTCAGCTCACCTCAATCCACTTGTACAAAAATCCAATTGTAATTCTTTCAAGGAGTCCTAGCCAGAATCCTTGAAATAAGTACATCACAGAGGAGTGAGCACCGTCTGGGAGCTGTGATTTTTCTTTCTAGCCTTAATTGCTTTTAAAGACTTTTGAAATGTCTGGGATGACACACAAGTGTATTCAGCACAAATACATAGAATGGGGTGTGTGTCTACCCAGGAACTGAAAAGCTGAAACTGCCTGAAAAGTGGGTAGTCAGAAACAAACTTTTAACCTCCTACCATGTTAAGGTACTGACTTAACTGAGGTTTTCTTTTTTGGCAAGAAGTTGTTGTAGACTTGTGATTATAGATGTTCGTGGACAGAGAGGTGCAAGCAGACAGCAGAAACTTAATTATTCTGAGTGTTGTAGGCTTTAACCACATCCCTCAGGGACCCCCTGCTCTCACCCCTGCCAGTGCTGCAACCTGAGAGGTGTGACCATGCATCATTAAGTGCTGGCAGGGATGCACAGCCACCACACACATCTGCCCTGGGATGCCAACACCAATTCATTTTTTTTTAATTTCATTCAGCAAAAATCCCAGTGTGAATTGAGTTAGAGCAACTGTATTTAAAAGTGGAAATAAGAATGAAAACAATACAAAACCAAATCTGTATCGACTTTTTTTTTCCTGCCAAGCATATCCAAATGAAGATTTAACTGTATTTATGCAAATGCAGCTTTAAAGAAGCTTTTCTCTTAGTCTTAATTATGAAAATCCTCTTGAGTCAGCCCACAGTGTGCTATGTTGCTGTTTTTCATAACTGAGACAATTTGAGTTATCTTGAAAATCTTCAGCTGCCTTCTGCTTGATGCCCAGAAGACTTTGCTGCAGCTCTGCTCAGGGTCAATTGTTCCTTAAACTTCTTTTAGACTCTGTTCAACACGACAAGCAAATCAATCTTTTCAATTCAGGAGCTGATGAAACTCAACATTTTATAAAGCGTTGCCATGAGAGTAGGAACTGAGTAGATGGCTTTCAGACCCATTCAATGTCACTTTACACTGTTAGGATTTCTACAAATGCAGAATACTAGCCTGCCTCAGTCTGTTCAACACAAATAACCAGAAAATAATAAAACATCCTTTTTATAAAGAACTGGCTACGTGACATTTTCTAGCTTCTCTCTCTCTCTCTCTCTCTCTCTTTCTCTCTCTCTCTCTCTCTCTCTCACTTTATTTATACATATGCATGTAAACACACTGCTCATTTAAGAGCCTTTAAGAGCCATGAGGTAGTTATACATATGTACTCTACTGGGCATAACCAGTAAATTTTAGATAATGTACAGTTTTAAATGAGGTCACATGATAAATAATTATTTGGAGTTAGTTGACACATATTATTTTAGTAGATTTTTCCAAATAATAGCATCAGATGGTGAGATAAATTTTTAACTTTTTCTTAGTGCATGAGAATTTCATCACCTGGCTGTCATTAATAAACCTCCATGCTTAGCAAAGCAATTTATGACCATGTTTTGCAAAGATCATAACTGGGTTATTCTTTCAGTACTGATGCTTGGATAGTCTCTCTCCTAATAAGGTGATGATTGAAGTTTTGGTTTAGGAGGACTCCATAATTTGCTGTGAGTGCTTGCTTAAGCTTCAACATATAGGGTGTAGTTCAGGCTCATGATTCTCTATTTGAGGGGTTCTATGTAGAAGAAGGTATCAAAAATGCTTCCTAATTTTAGGTGTGCAATTGTGGGGCATTCAATAAAGATACAGAGATACAGTACTGTCTGAAAATTAGACATTTTTAAGGCATCTCAAGTTATGCACTAAAAGTGGCCCGCATATCTGTTATTTCCACAGCTGAAGCCTGAGGGAAAGCACAGTTCTCTTTGTGTACAGATTTGGCCAAACATTATGAATCTGAGTGTATGACATGCAGCAGAGATGAGCCCTCAGCTCTGGAAGTGCTTCCTTGAGAAGATCTGTGCATTTGGAAAAGCTGTCCTAAAACTTCTGAACTTTATTTTAAAGAATTCTAGTTTGAGACATGGTGAGACACACAGGAAATAAATAATTCTCAAAATTTTTGTCATTTTGGATTAGAGGGAATTAAATTTCAGCACAAATTATCTAACAGCTACCTGAGATTCTTTATTTGGTTTTGGTATTTTTGCATGATTTCTTATCCTCTGTTTGCTTATTTTTACTGGCTGGTATCAGCTGATGACCTTCTGTCTCTATCCTATTTCTGTTCTCCCAATGGGCAAACATGATTTTACATTTCTGAGAATTATGAGAGTAAAATGCCATACTGGTATGACTGAAGTATTCTGAAGTATTTTTGAGAAGGATTGAGGGAGACAAACCAGGAGACTTTTTCTTGGTATTTCTGCAGAACATAAATAAATCAACAGTCCTTTATGAGAAAGTGATTGTTTTAGTTATAGGACCACACCTGGAAGTTTACAGATTTTCAGTTTCATGCATAAGAATAGTTTATTTCAAATTGGTGAATGCAGTGAATTAGAAATTTCATATGATTTTAAGATCTGTTTAGTTTAAGTCTGCAAATAGTTCAGGCATCAGAAAGTGTATCTCATGTACCATAACATTCCAGAATTTCACCTGAAATTTAAATCAGCTGGTCTTACAAGGATTTGTAATCATAGTCATGGGAGTTGTTTGGTCTTGTCATGGTTTAGTTTAGAATGTCTTCTGTTTTTTGGTGGATTTTAAATTTTTATGTAGAAATATGAAAAACGGGTAACATATAAATATAGAGTTTTATCACATTATGCAAAGCTTTCAAGAGTATCAATAAGTGATTTTTCATAATATAAAGTGTAGTTGGAAGCCACTGGAGTATCTCAATACCATCCACTACTGAGTCTTAGCCAACTCAGTAAATCAGGACTATTTTCCATCTACAAGAATGCTTTGCTGCATGTTAATTGTCACTAAATACGTAACAATATGCCTAGATAATGCATGCTTTTGATGCAATACAGTTCTTCTGAGAATCATCAGAATCGTACTCTTAAAATCAATAATATACCATTTTTGTGATTTATTTATCCCATTGGGTAAAACTAACAAAATATGCCTATTGTTTAGGCTTGGAATGTGGAAAATAGTAGTGTCAGGTTACTAAACTTTGTGACACAGACTAAGATAGTGAAGTTAATTTTTTTTTCACAGGGTCTAGGGGTCTTCAGATTTTTAAATCTCTTTCTTGTGATACTGACTGTGAGGACGAAAAAGAACCACAGACAAAACTAAGCTAATGACAGTGATCTTGAGAAGAATGATGCTAAATTTATAATGTTAAGGCTGCAATTTAGAAAATTCTTTCAGACACACTGCAAATGATTAAATATTCTTTCCTCTTCCAATAAGTTACTGAAAAGGTGAAGGGATTGTAACACAGTATTTGGCAGAAGGACTTCTGAATGCACTTAGCTGTAGTAGTTTCACATTCTCCAGTTGTCTTTATCCGTATGCTTATAATCTACAAATTTGTCAGACCCAATAATTCAACTTCCAAAGATGCTTACACTCATATGTATTTAAATAGGTTTATATCTGAAAAGTGCTTCAACCTAATACTTTACAGAGAATTCATCAGGAGGCTTCAGATCAATTTCTGTTATAAAAATTCTGTTATTGTACCCCCTTTAATTCCTGTGAAACTGACCTTTATGACATAGCTTTCCATGCTTGAGAGACTATATGGATTCAGCAGAATCCTTTCAGCTGCCTTTGGGTTATAAAAGAATCCTATTTAAATATATGAAGTAAATCCTACTTTTTTTGTCCTGATAGGAGGAAAAGGAAATGTTTCAAACCAAACCAAGTTTTGCACTTCAAATTGTATAAGTACTATAGCTTATAATGAGCAGCTGAATCAGTATGAAAAAAAAATTTAAGGAAGTGTTCAGATCATCCAGTCTTAGGCAGCAGATACAATCAACTTATTATCCAAACTTGTCCTATTGTCAAGCTCTTCAGAGAGCTCTAATTCACATAGTCTGAACCAGTTCCAGCAAAAAACCTGTTTCTCTCTCCATTGGCTGTTGGCCAGACTCAAGAAAGAATAGTTGTTTAAATTATAGGGCTAAAGAAGTGTGGTATTGGTAAACTCCCTCCTCACAAGACAGAGTTATTGCCAATCTTTAAAAATGTGCCCTAATATGTGTATGCAGTGGAACTGGACGTCTTTTTCTAAGATTACACAGAAATCATGCAGCATGCCAGAATGATGTGGTGGACACAGAGCTTATAATTGAATCTATGTTGGATTCAACAATATGTTGTAGTTAAAAATGTTGTTTGTTTAACTATTCTGATACATTTACAAAGAAAACACGCCTAGTTTATTCTTGAGGACTGCCCATCAAAGTTGGTCTTGCCAGTGAAACAAATGAACTCAGCTCTCCTTCCCTCAGCATATTGTCTATGTTTGCATTGCTCACTTGACATCCTATGGTGGAGGAGTAGATCTGCAGCCTTCTCTTTATTTCAAGGGTTTCTGTAGCTTTGGTACCTCTTTTCACCCTTTTTTCCCCTTTAGACACTGTCCAGTGTTTCTCAGCCATTGAGTTGGTGTGATGTTTGTCATGGGTTGTTTAGTTTGCATTAAACACATAGATGTGTTGTTAAAAATTTGTCTGTTGGGCTCAGTTTGAAGTGTAGAGACTTGAAAAGCAACAAAAAAGCAATACTTTTGTTTAAAAATAGTATATATAGCACATGTAGGTGAGAATTTATAAACCAAGTGTTTTCAGCCACAATTTCTGTCATGAGGAAAACAGTCTTGATTGAACTAATTATTGGTTTCAGTCTTTCATTGTTATTTTTTCTTTCAAATTATTTTCTTCAGAAATACTTGATCTTTTTTGTTGTTAATTATAGAGATGTTGATTTGCAAATAAATGTAAATGACACATTAAATCTACACACTACTACTCCTTAATTTAATATTTTATTATTAAAATGTTTAGTGACATTTTTTGTTAATTGTTGGATACTTTTACTTATTCTTTGTGTCAAACTACTGCAAATGTAAATAGAAATTTTATTAAATAGGCGTTCTGTGTAATTGCAGAAAATGCATCTTTTTATTTATTAACAAAATAAAATGACTTAATAGACTGGTGGCATATTTTTAAATTAAAACACTTTGTAGTTTGGGCTAATTGATTTATTAATGAGAAAGTATTCATTATAACTAGTGAATTAATCAAATTGCTTATGGTTACATTTCCCCCAAGACTAAAATAATTAGCTTTTACTCTTTCATTGCCTGCTTTTGTTTGTAGATTGGATGTGGAAGACAAAGTATTACCTTTTAATCCCACTCAGTTTTATATGAACTAATCCCACTCAGTTTTTTGAATGAACTAAATAGTGTACAAAACTGCTAAACCAGAAAAAAGGGGAAAAAAACTCTTTCAGCACTTGAAAAATTGCTCCTAAACCAGTTAACACGAAGACTTTTACACACAATCTTTCCTGATGCTCCCCATCAGTTTCCTAGTTTTACCTATCGTAAAATCTTAGCTACAAAAATGTTCTACTTGAGTGCAGATTTCAATGACTTAAATGGTTTTTAAACAATTGTAAAAAGACTAACCTTAATCATTATTGCAAATTTAAATTTTGAATTTTTTTCAAGATATTTCATCCTTTTGTTTAAATAAAATTCTATTAGATTTTGGTTTGTGACTGGTACTTGAATGTGTCTAAAACCATAATAATTTTCTTCTTCTTCAGAAGAGTATACTCTAAACCGGAATAATTTACAGGGTGAGTTTTGTTCTGAGGATGTTTGAAAAGCAACCCAAAGATACCAAAGCAATTTTGCCACAATACTCTCAGGGACAACTACAACTCCCTAAGTATATAATTGAAACTGATTTAATGTGAAATCAATTGAATAGGATTGATTCCTGTAGAAATCAAGAAGACCAGAGAAAAGAGTAACAATTAACTGCTTGAGTCAGGGTGACAAATCTTTAGTTCCTAACTGCACAAATGCAGGAATTGAGTGCTGTATCAGGAAAGAAAGCTATTGTATGTTTTTCATTTTGAATTCAGAATTTTGTACAGAAAATACACTTCTGGATTAACTAAAAAGAAGTACAGTTTTAACATGGGTGCAACTGTGAAAAACAAGATAAGGTACTCAACTGTTCCTCTTGTCATTTTGAGGGCCTAAGTTCAGACTTTTTTGTGATTACTCTTGGAATAGAACAAAAATTCTGTAAAGGTATGTAAGTGGTACCCCAGACTGGCTGGGAATAAAGCCTCATAAGGAGACAGAGTGTGTGTGCCTGTGTGTGTACAAATTTGTCATAGGTAATTATCATAGTAACACCTCTTGCATCACAAATTATTTTGAGGGAGGGTGCAGAGCTAGTGTGCCACTAGATGCTGCTCTAAGACAACATCTAACAAAAGAAAACCCCTAAAACCCAGTCTTTAAGATTTCATCAATCACCACAGTTCTCCTTAATAATTTACAGATTAAATCTTAAGCTTTAGAAACAGGTTCCAAAAATTAGAAAAAAAAGGGGGGGAAAGCACATCATGAACTGATATTAAAACTTACAGTATCAGAGCTACTGCATTTCTGTGAACAGAGTATGAATAAAATGCTTTTTTTATCAGAAACCTTTGGTTTTATAAGACTGTCTTATTTAATTCTAGAAGTACTTTCCGTTGAGCAAATTCACATACTTCAAAAAAGCAGAGCATAAATTCCTTAAGTGTTTCTATTTCAAAATATGATATTTGTTCCTGCTTGAGGTTAGTGGTTAAACAAGTTTGCTGGTCTTGGCTGAAATAACATGGATCCTTCACAGTATTTAGCTAACTTCATCTTGCTGTACGAGCACTTAGAAGTTAAACACAAGAAATGTTAACCAGGCCAATATGCAAATAAATCTGCAGAGCTGCAAGAAGCAGCTTGCACAGTGTCTACTGAAACAGGTGTGGTTTTAGTCTAGGTTTGCAATAATTCACTTGCAGAAACAAATAGATTAATAAAAGAGAAGGGAAAACCTTTGAAAAGTAGAGAATTTGCTCTTATGGGAATCAGTGAAGGTTGGGATCAAGGTCCTTAGTAAGCTGGTTCAGAATGGGAGGAGATATGTATGTGGAAGATTTTTGCAGTATAACAGGCTAAAATGGCAGCAGAGCAGATGACACAGCCAGATACTCCCTGGAGTGCATACTGAGTTTTTCTTTGACCACAACAATTCTATGTATGCTTAGCTTACAGTAATCACATTGTTTAGATTTAAAAAAAATTCCCATTTGTACTTGATTCACCCAACTGAACAACATACAGGTATGATACAAATCAAAGAGAGTTTATTTTGAAAAGAAAATGTTAGGAGCTCACTGATTAAATATGAAGTGGGCATTGAGAGATCATTAACACTGTGAAATGGATTGCTGACATTTTAAAAAAGCAGCATGTACACTTTCCTTTAGCTCCGTGGTGGGTCTTAAATGAATAAAGTCTTTCCTGATAAGTTTCTTTTTGCGTTTGGAGGTGATATGTTCTACCAGTTATTCACTACAGGAAATGGTTGAAATTAGTTTTCATTAGTTCATTTATACTGTACTTGCTTGCAAGATTGCAGCTTGACCTCATTATACCACCAGAATGTGTAAAAGCTTTTTTTAAGACAAACACTTATTTAAAGTATTATTTAAAATAATTTCAGTAAAATAGAGTTAAAATACAATTTTTTTAAGGCTATCTACACACTGCTGTCCATGTATAGTAAAATATTTTAAAACTGTCTAGGGTCTATCATACAATAGTTATCCAACCAATAGGATACATAAATACTGTGTACTATATTAAGGTGTTCAAGTTACCTTCCACACCTCTGGTCTTTCCTTCTTTTCCTCAGGGCACAGGGAGACACACACACGTGTGCACACCGGACCATACACCAAGTTAGGAGCTAATAAAGATATCAACCACTGCTCTCCGTGATCAGCTGTGACACATAAAGCACCCTGCCTGCTCCTGATATTGTCATTTTGTGTAAGTGCTAGCTTCTCTTCTTTTTTTTATTAGCTAATGCATCAACACCCTGCACCCAGGAAGAGACTTGATAAAGCCAATTAATTAGGCTGCCCTTTTAGGCATCAAGGAGGCAGGAGTACAGGAGCTGTCTAGGGCCACAATCCTGTGCAGCCTGCTTAAATAGCAGGTCTGTTTTGGGGGAATAAACAGAAGCAAAGAGGAGAAATATCGAAGTTCTCAGCTGCTTGCAGGGCTTTTGTACCAGGGTTTGTTTAGGTAATGCAGCGGAGCGACAGGACACATGCCTCCTGGGACCACTGCCAGCCACGACAGTGTGCAAGCACAGGGACAGGAGGTAGGCAGGGGTTGCCTGTGAGCAAACCCAGCCGAGGGACAGTCATGCCCCATTTTCCAGAGAAGTAGTAAAAACCACTAAGGAGGTTTCTCCAACTGCACAGCTGTTACATATCAGAGACAATGTCTGTATTTTCAGTAGATATATAAAGCTACTGTGTTAGAGATTTATGTCTGGCTGGTAAAAATAATTTTTTCTCCTTCTGGGCCAAGTGTATTAGATGGCTTTCTTGTTTCTGTGATTCAGTAGCAGCGTCATTCTTTACAGACATAATGTGCGTATTGCTGACATCGTTCCAAAAAATAGATGGCCCAGGGCCACCTTTGGGGAATTCTCTAAACGAAAGAATCGGAAATGATCGTCTCACACTGGGTGTTGAAGCACTGTCTTTGCATGCTGAGAGTGCTAAAAGAGGACCTGGAACAGTCCCTGTGCACGGATTTACACAACAGACTATTGCTGTTTTGACTTGTCAGCCCAGTGGTTCAATACCATTCACTCTTAAAAGCCTTCAGTGTGCATTTAGCTACCAGAGTTTGCATTGTAAAGGGCCTATAAATAACTGTGCACCTCTCATGGAGAGAAGGTCAGTACCCTCTCAGGAGCAGGGATGAGGTTTTGCTTCCTTCAACAATGTCCCCCTCACAGCACTGGGAGAAAATGGGACCTGTTTTCTGGAAATTCTCTCTCCCCAGAAATCTGAATGCAGCAGAAAGATATGTGCTGCCACAAGTAATCTCTGCACCTCAGAAATATTGGAGAACTTTTCCCCTTATTTTCTCCTACCACAAGAGAAGTGCTTCAGACAGCACAGAAGTATAGGATGAATGGGGGTGCCATGGATTATTCATATGAAAGGTACTGTGAAAAGATTCAGGAACAACACTTTCATATTTACACTCCCCACCATTCCTTCCCCTATTGTATCAGGAGGGAAGGGGACGCAGCACAGCTGTGTCTGCACAGCAAAGGCACCTGTCCTGGAGGTTCTACCTTTTGTGCAACAGCCAGGGTGGGGCCAGTGGTCATGAACTTTCCTTTGCCCACAAGAGCCTTGAGAACAGGGCAGCCCACAGGGGCTGCCAGAACCCTGCACAGCAGTCTGAAATGGTGCCTGCATGGAGCCGGTGGACATTCTGCTCCAGCTCTGCCTGGGCTGCACTTTGGGGTCACTGCCTCTGCAAGGCTGCAAGGGTTCTTACTGAGTGTTTTCTCTTGTCCTCTATGAAATGAGGAAATGGGCTGGGATAAAGACCCTTTAGCCATCTAGCAAGTCTGCACTTCTTTGTAAGATTCAGGGCTTGGTGTGGTCCCGAAGACAAATGGTGAGCTGGAGAGGACATATGATAACTGAAATGCAGACAAAACATCTGGTCAGGAGCCCTGATTCTTCTGCCTCTGTCAGGTCTGGCTTGGATGTGCCCTTGTGAAACAAACCTGACAGTTGCCACACAGGGATGGGGCACAAGTAATATATTATTTAAACTAAAATGGTAAGAATTTGCATTCATTGCTTGCATTTGTTTTTGAAGAATGGCTTGGTGGCTTAAACATAAAGCTGGATGGGGGATTAGGTAGTTCCTTTTCACTGCTCTGCCTTCTCCATTTTGTGTATGGCCTTGGTGGGACAGGCTAATCTCATAGGCACAATAGCGTTTCCATGGCATTTGCTGATGAAATATAATTGAAGTTCTCTGGGGCTATGCATGAATGGAACTTGAGGAGAATAGTCCTTTCTTTTACAGTATTACAAAAATTAAAAATTAGAACTTAGAAATTCACCCATCACTACCAGTTTGTGTCATCTGTGAGAAGTTATTCTGTGCTGCAGGCACTCATCAGTTATGAAGGATAGGCCCACCACATAAATAAACTAAATCCATCTCATTTTACATGGATGCTCAAACTTATGATATCTTATGATAACTCTCAATCACTGCCAAAGTGAATCAGCCTCTAACTGTAGGAGTAAAAGAAAGTTTCTCTTCTGAGATCTCTTCTTTGGAGCTGCATTGCAGAAACCTGAAAACAGCTTGCAAAGAAGCTGCAAAATCATATGCTGTAAGCCACAGCTCCATTTATACTGATGTGTGTCCTGTGTGCTCTGTGATGCTGTAATTCCTAACCACAGTGGGAGTATCAAATTTTGACTGTAGCCTTAGTCCTGAATTTAATGGCATTGTTGATTTTTATCACAGATGACATGCAGATTAACAAATGAAAAAAACCCTATATGCATTATAGCTCATGTTTTCTTCAGTTTGTTCTTTACTGGTACTAAAAATCTCTTCATCTTGAGGTAAAACAAAATCAAAATAGCAAAATAAATAACTTGGGGGTATTTGGAGGGGAATGAAAGCTCTTTCTTAGTCGAAACACCTTCAGTGTTACAGAATTTTAAGTGTACAGAAACCTGAGACAACAAATATTTTAACCAATCCAACCAGTACAGAACCTCTAGGGCAGGGAGAACCTATGAAAAGCACAGCAGTGGATTAAAATGGAAGTGAAAGTAAAATGTGTTTAGTTATTTGTTACGAAATAAAGTATTGACATAAGAAGTTACACTACATTTTTTTTGTTTGAAATGCTACAGAAGTAAATATCCTTTCTAAAGGGCAGCATGAAGTGTTGGTCTTGCGTTTCTGTCATGACATTTAACTCATTAGCATGCAGGTGCACTCTCTGGGTTTCATGCATTACCTCCTTTCACTGTGTTTACAGAAATCTAGCAAGTTTTCAGGCCAAATGGCTCTCTGAATGTGAGTCCAGAAAGCAGTGAATGAGACAGCATACTGCTCAGGGAGTTCCCAGCACATCTAGTGAGAAGGTGGGCATCAACAGCGACATTAAAACCAAAAAATGGCTTGTAATTGTATGTGACTGACAAGTACAATAATTAATTGTAGGTAATGTTGTAGTTACTCATTATTCTTCCCTTTTCTTGAAATCCACTGTCTTGTTTTTTAGCACCTGATCCATGGTTAATAGTGGCTAGCATTATGTATCCGGGATCCTGGTTTACTAAACGTAAGGAATTATTCTTCTTAGTGGGGAACCAGCTATGCATTTGTTGTGTGAAAGGGGACATCCTTCACAGAGAACTGTAGACACAGTGGGGACTCTTGTGACTCCACTTTGGGACTGAGTGGCAGATGAAACGCCACAGTGAGAGGGAGTTTGGGCTCCTGCAGCTCTGTGGAGTTGCCTTTTCCCATGTTCCAAGGACTAGCAGAAGGACCTGTAGCTTTGTTGGTGAAAGGATCTGGGCTCAGGTCTGGGACAAGCACACAGCTCCCAGGCAAGTGAGGGCGTGTCCTGGGGTGACAGTATCATATCGCCACTGTCGTGTATTCCTATCATCAGCTGACTTTTTTCAGTACGGGGCTATGTTCCTACATGGAGGACAACAGATTTCCTCCCAACAGACTGTACCTAAAATAAGGTGACTCCCCCAGGATTCTTCTTCTTCCCAGCTGCAGTGGACAAGGTCGGCACAGCGGGGGGAAGGAGAGGTTTTTTTCCCCTCTGGTTTTTTTTTTTCCTTCCCCTTGTCTTTTTGTCCAGCTTTTTTCTTTTTTTTGCCTTTTTCTTCGTTTCTTTGGACCTGTGCCATCATCTGGAACTGAGGGGGGGATCAACATCAGAAGGACATTCTTCCCG